>OZ024741.1:384232311-384247311 GCA_964016885.1 Eledone cirrhosa | reverse complement strand
TGTAGTAACATGTATAAATAAAAATCAAATATCATTGTGAGTTGCGCTCATGGAGCGGAAATATAGGTTGTAGTTTGTGCCCTACTTCTTTGGTCAATAAAATAAACCAGTAACACCCGGTGTTATTGTTGCTAACCGTTGCTAACCGTTGGCGGGGACTTTTACAATAGATCCGTTCTGACTCTTTTTCACCAATTAAGCTTTTTCTGTTACAACCGATGTCTTATGAAATGCGTCCTTTATACTAAACATCCGTACAGCTCGTTCTATGCCAGTTGGGAAAAATTGATAAACCCACATGGACCAAGCAATAAACCATGCAATTGAGGTGGCTGTTTCAGTTGATTTTCCGCTGCTAGGGGCTACAGTAAGCAGAACAACTAACATTTTATGAGTAAAAAATGTTAAACGGAACACAATGCATAATTGGTGCAAATTTGAAGGAAATCGGTCGCAACTGTAGGCGTTATAACGATGCGGATTTTTTCGATTCGTTTTTTTTCTAGTCCAGGGGATGCACTAATCGAAATGTTATGAGTCCAAAAGTAATGCACATTTGTTCAAAATTTGAAGGAAATCGGATATAAATCGGATGTTATTGACAAAAATGATTTTTTTGAGTCGGGTTTTCTCTTATAGAGGGCGCAGTAGAAAACAAATTTGAAAATGTAATGAGTTCCTATGAACGTCAAGAGCATAATGCATGTTTGTGCCAAATTTGAAGAAAAACGTTTGGAAGTTGTAGAAGTTATGCGGAAACAGACACACACATACAAACACACACACATAGTCTATTATATATATATATATATATATATATATATATATATATATATATATATATATATATAAAGACAATCTCAACGGTTGAATTCCAGCGAATTTCAACCGTTGACATTGTCTTTTTTCCGGGTATGTCAATATTTATTTATAAAACAATCTGTATTTTATCTGATGAAAACGCACCATAATTTACCTTGGTCGCTCTTGAAATATATATAATAAAATAATTATTGTCTTATAAATATAGTTTCCATTTATTAATATATTGTATATTTACTCCACTGTACTGTTGAGTGCTTTATATCAGTTATAACATTTTTTAAGCTTGTCGAATCCCAACAAATTAAATATAACCTCTGCATATATATATATGTGTGTGTTTTGTGTGTGTGTATATATATATATATATATATATATATATATATGCAAATAATTGTTTCTACTTTAGGCACAAGGCCAGCAATTACCCAGTGCGCTACTGGTACTTCATTTTATCGACCCCGTAAGGATGAAAGGCAAAGTCAACCTCGGCGGGATTTGAACTCAGATCGTAAAGGGACGTAACTATGCTGGAAAGCATGGCGTCCGACCCTCTTCCGATACTGCCAATCCGCAAATAATGATATTGAGGTTTATGGCTTTTACGTCGCCTTTTGATATCATGTTTTGTGATTTTCATCTTCGGCTCATTTCGCTTATTTCTTTGGTGGCTTGGCTATTTTTTGTATTTTATGTTGTATTATACGAACTAGACTTCCCGATGCGTAGCATCACGTCATCTAGAAAGATAGTTTTAGGGTTAAAAGTCTATAGACAACGGGGTGTGGAGCAGCATGGCCTATTACGTAATGGGGTCGTAGTGGCTGCAGATAATAATAGCTTTTCTGGCTTTATCTTTGCCTTTCATCCTTACGGGGTAGATAAAATAAAGTACCAGTAATGCACTGGGTATTTGCTGGCCTTGTGCCTAAAGTAGAAACAATTATATAGAAACTACGTAATATGACTGCTGCAGCTCGATAACGTCTGTATTCCCCATTTGGTGGCTGTTGTTGTCCGATTACATATGTTGAGTTTGGGAAGGTGGATGATAAGCGTTTGGTTTGCCAAATTGGGAGGGTGAGTGGGGTTTGGTTTGGCAGGAGAGTCATGAGTACGGTTTTTCAGTTATTTGAATGTGGCAAAGCCGGCCATTAATCGCTTGTATACATGAAACTGGCTGGCCTATCTGCTAATATGCAGTTCTGACTGACAGCCAGTCTGCTAATATGCAAATCAGGTCGATCAGTCACTCTATAATTTAGAAAATATCATATATTTTCACTAGCTCTGATAGTTGGCAGGTGAACAGTGAACTGCACTGATGAAGGGTAATCACCCAGAAACATTAGTGTCTGCAGTTCTGTTTACATGCCAACACAAGAGCAAGAATGAGGGGCTTATTCTACTGACATGGATTAAAAAGAGGCTTGTTTGCATAATTGCAAACGAATAGAATATTATTATTGATATACGAAAAACTCAGATATATATATATATATATATATATATATATATATATATATATATATATATATATGTATATCTTCTTCATGCCACCGATGTTCTCCAACATAGCTTCATCGCATGTGAACACAGAAGGCAAAGGGCTAAGAGTGATATCGCATAGCCACCCAGGAAAGATGAACAACAAAGTTGACAGTATAGAAAATTATCGAAAATTTATTTTGTATGCACATATCGTCAGACAAAACAAAATATATAAAGTCGGGTAGCAATACTACGGTGAGCTTCTCTGATGTGAGACACAAGACATATTTATGTATAGACGCACAATTCCTGAGGGAGTCGTACGGGTGCCATATTGACATACGGCATGTTTTAGAGCATTTTAAAACTTGGCGGAGCCTATCTCCTCTCCAGGTCGGAATATAGCAGATTTCTTCCAGAGAAGGATAGAGAATAAAATAACTGTTTCTACTTTTGGCACAAGGCCAGCAAATACCCAGTACATTACTGGTACTTTATTTTATCGACCCCGTAAGGATGAAAGGCAAAGTTAACCTCGGCAGGATTTGAACTCAGAATGGCAAGGGCCGTAACTCTGTGTCAAAGCATGGCGTCCGACCCTCTACTGACACTGCCAATCCACCGCCCTGTGGATAGAGAATAAAATAATTGTTTCTACTTTTGGTACAAGGCCAGCAATTATCTCAGTGTATTACTGGTACTTTATTTAATCGACCCCGTAAGGATGAAAGGCAAAGTTAACCTCGGCGGGATTTGAACTCAGACAATAGAGGGCCGTAACTCTTTCCTGCAAAGCATGGCGTCCGACCCTCTACCGATACTGCCAATCCACCAGAGAATTAATCCCATTCTTCTTTTATCGACCTCGAATGGATGAAAGGCAAAGTTGACTTCTGCGAGATTTGAACTGAGAGAGTAGAGAGACGGAATGAATGCCGCAAATCATTCTATTCAACGTTCTAGCGACTCTGCCAATTCGCCGCATTTACGGTGATAAGGCTGCAGAAAAAAACGAAAGGCTCTTGCATCCCTGGGAAGGAAGGAAGTTATCATCTACTTACAACAGCGATACGGGATGAAAAGAAAAAGAAAATCCCTCATCCGGTCAATTAACAAAAATATAATCAATAACGTTCTCCAGCGTCAATCTGGTGCAGTCTGCGACTAACCCAGGCTCTACTGCACTTCGGGCCGAGGAAGGTAGACTCTCCAAATATCGGTTGCTCTCCGACAGGTGTCCTTAACTGTGGCTAAATAGTATGGAAAGTGAGAAAGGTGGGTTACTGTCAGTTAATAATAGCGAGTCAAAATATCAGAGAAAAATGACTGTAGCATTAGTAAATGTAAAATTCAAATGGAAGGAAGGATAAAATAAACAATTGTTCTACGCACGTACATATACAAACATGCATATATACATTCACACACAGACACACACATTTACACACACACACACAGACACATACACACAGACATATATATATATATATATATATATATATATGTGTGTGTGTGTGTGTGTGTGTGTGTGTGTGTGTGTGTGTGTGTGTGTGTGTGTGTGTGTGTGTGTGTCTGTGTGTCTGTGTGTCTGTGTCTGTGTGAATATATATATATATATATACATACATATCGATAATTGACAAGCTGACTCGATAAATTAATGAGATGAGAGGTGATGTACTAAATTACGTAGGCAAAAATTCTGAATGAATCGAATTTTCCTCTGAGATGGAGAAAAAGAACAAAAATCTAGAGGTAATTGTTAGCAACGCTCAAAGAGATGGAATATATTTGTCATTTCGAAAAATTAGATCTCACAACCACCGAGAATTCCTCATAGAGAATACACATCTTCAACAAAGTTAGGACAATATCCTAGCGAATGGCGTTTCTCTTCAGGACCAGAAAATAGTTGAACCCAACCCACAATAAAAACTACAAAGCTTAAGTGAGACCCACATCCGTGGCGGCATTGTTTTTGCTTACATTCATAATCTAGATTGTCCGCTGAACTCATGCCACCTCCCCTCTGGTATCCTCAATTCACTCGTCTCTCACCTCCTCTTATCATCCACATGTTTACCACCCCAGGTCTCACACTAACCACTATTTCCAGTCCTTCCTGAGCAGAACGTTGGCCCTATAGAACCTATTTCCTGCTCATATTATGCAGCAACTTAAACAGTTTTAACTTTATTAATCTCTCCTGTCTCGGAGGGCTTGTAAAACACTTTGGACACTGTCCCCCCCCCCCCCCCCCCCCAAACCTACTAAGCAAAAACAATATAGAAATTTCGTTACACACGTAAATAATTAGAAATATAAAGATATGGGTGGATAGAGAGAATAAGAGTTGTAAACACACAAACGCGCAGACATGTATGTATATATATATATATATATATATATATATATATATATATATATATATATATATATATGCATAAGCTGCCATGTTCGTCATAATTAAAAGCCGATGAGATGACTGAATCCAGTCATCGAAACGCGCGACTTATTAATTATGAGTTCTAAGTATTCTTTGTAGTTGAAATTTATTCTCTATCTATCTATCTATCTATCTATCTATCTATCTATCTATCTATCTATGTATATAATGTCTCTATTTTTTTTTTTTTTTTTTTTTTTTTTTGGCACAATAATAATCTAGCTGTCGTCTGTTCGATAGCGTAGACGTAATTCACTTCGCGCAGAAGTTTTGTTCAAATTTATTGCTGAAATTTTGTAAGTTTAATTTTAATTTCGATACTATTGTGTAGCTTGACTCCCCGTCTGAACTGTCAGGCGGTGGGTCAGCTCATTTTCGCCCCTCCTAGGGGTGAAAAACCTGTTTTTAAAAATTTTGTTGCATAAATTTCAATCGTCTGGGAGAAATGTTAAACGAAGCTAACGAAAATAGTGGTGGGGGGACAGCGGTAAGAGTTGTAAGCTCGCACGCTTTAGTCCCCCCTTCCTTCCCAACTAACGTCATAGAGAAGCAAAGAAAAAATAAAATAAAAACAGACGAATGTGCGGAGAAAAATGTCGACGAAAACACAAATCTGGAGATTGATTCCAACAACAAAAAAAATATGAAAGAATTGCATGACAATATTAATACCACAAACAAAGAAACAACAAACACAAAAATAACATTTGAAAACAACAACATCATAACAGAAAGCAAAACAGACGACAAAGTCAACACCAATAACATCTCATTTGCACAAACAACAAAAAAATCTTTAACATAATACCTGAAAATATTTCAGATGTGGCACAAAGAATAAAAAACGCCAAACAATTCATAACTCAAGGGGAAAATGGAGCCTTGTCAGTAAAAATGCCCCAAGAACTCACCAAAGATATTGAAAGTCGGACGGTCGTTTTCCGCACCATCAACAACATCTCAAAAAAGCTACAACAACCAACACAAGCAGAAATTAAAGCGGTACTTAGAGAAGTACTTAATGAAGCCACTTTCATAAGAAGAGACAGGCTCTATGGAAGCCTGGCCATTATTATGAAGAACGAATCGGCGGCAAAAGAATATGCTTTGTCGCCGATTCGTTCGACAAGTTTTACCTTTTATCCATCTTATATGGGTAAAAGAACTCAGCGCATATGGCTGGATGCGATGATGCCAGATATGGACTACTGCTGGCTCATAGCTGGCTTTATTGATCCAGCGAATGACAACGTGATTTCCATTGGAAAAACCACAGGCAATGCGTTCAGTGGAACAGGTATAGAACTTGTAGTGCAAATGAAGCCTGAACGCATTGCCCAAATACCCGACAGAATCCTATTAGAGGGCCACGGGTATATAAACATTAGCGTGGAGGGGAGAAGGCCGTCCTGTCATATCTGTGCAGGCAGAGGGCACCTGAAGGCGGCTTGTCCCCAACTCAACAAGAAGAAAACCCTGCTACCAACACCAGTTCCACCACCACCACAACAGATAAACAAACAACAAAATTCAGTCCCACCCAACCCGTCCCTCAGTAAAACTACACCACCACCACAGTACAGACAAACACAACACATTACCCAAAAACAAAACACAGTCCCACCCAACCCCTCACTCAATAAAACAACACAACCACCGCAGCCACAACACACAACACAGTCTAACATAGTGACATCCATCTCCCCCACAAAGAAAACTAACACGGAAACATTACCAGCAAACATACCTCTTCCCTCCAACACTGAAGATAACCCAACGAATTCGGAGGAAGAAACGGAGTCCTTCAGACAGATTAAAAGGAAAAAAAGAAAACATGTGCAAAACACACAAGGCCAAACAGCCCCTACCCAAATGTCAACACAATCCAATAAAACACAAAACACCCCTCCAGCAACAAAGAAAACCAAACCTGCCCCTCCCCTCTTCGAAACACTCACACCATCCGAAAAAAAGACATTACACTATACTTACATCAACAGAAACAATAATAAATTAAATGAACTCATAAACAATAACCCTTCGGTACAAACCGAAGGGGTAAACTTTGTTTCTTCAGAAAACTACCCACATTTAAAATTGATAAAGATCCCAATGAACCTCTACCAAAAACTAAAAAAGGATTTTAAGGAGGACGTAGGACCACCCTCTGTCAAACCCATAAACCGCGTCCTCCTAAAAAGCTTTCCCCCTCCCCTTCCCCTCCCCAACACAACTCCAAACACCCCAACCCCACCACACACTGACGACCCCACACCACCACAAGACACCCCTTCACCCAACACCCCCGACCCCATGGCAGTCGTGCGACCCGAACCCCGGGAAGCAGAAAGGTAGGTCTCTACACTCTCCTTTGGCTTTGCCGCCCACATGGATGTGTTAAGAGTAGGATGTTTGATGCACGTGGCCTGGGCTCAACTTGGAAGCAAGCAAAGCTTCTAAATGACCTCAGGTCACGTGGTATAAATGTAATGATTATCTGTGAGACTCGGATCAGCGTCGTGCGGCAGCTGGCCCCTACCAACGATGACTTTGAGGTACACGCATCTCTCTGTCAACCTGGAGGTGGGGGTGGGGTTGTCGTACTGCTGGAAAAACACCTGGGTCTTGCCGTACAGGTTGTTCACTCGGACTCGGAAGGTCGTTTGTTGGTGCTAGACGTTGGCAGTAGTGGAGGTGCGGCCTTGAGACTGGTCGCCGTATACTCCCCTTTCGGAGCTGAACGACCCGACTTCTTCCAGCGTCTGGAGACTTTTCTGGGAACGTCGCGTTCCCTGCTTCTAGCGGGGGACTGGAATGATATCCTAGATGCACGTTGGGACTATGCAGGAGCATGTCCTAATAGAGGGGGGGGTGTAGCAGCCTCAAGGGGTTACTCGACCGTTTTAACTTGGTCGATAGATATCAACTAGATTTTCCAACTGTGCTAACCTGGACTTGGACGAACCATAGTGGTCAATCTAGATCGTACTTAGATAGATTCTTAGTTAGAAGTAAGGATAGGGACATATTAAGCTGTCCAGAAATACTCAATGGTTGGCTATACAGATCACAAATTAGTGACCTGCGTAGTCAACCTCAAGAGAACACATAGACAGGGTCCCGGTTACTGGAAACTTAATTTGTCTTTACCGGCAAAAGAGGCTTACAGAGACCGGATTAGCAGATTAGTTAAGGAGAGGTTGACGGGTGCAATCGTCAACAACCGATGGTGGGCATCTCTCAAAAGAGAGATTAGAACAGAATCAATAAGTTATAGCAAGATGTTAGCTGCCGATAGGAATAGGAACGAGAAAGAATTAACAGGTAAATTAGAAGAGGCAATCAAGAGCGAAGATGTGGCCAGAGTGCTGGCATCGAGGACGGCATTGAGCCAGTTTTTCGATGCAAAGCACGAAGGCTGCGTCATTCGAAGTAAAATACGTGCTCTAGGTAATGAAGGGACCAAAGCCGTTGGCTGGGCCCGCGTGACAGAAGCTAAGAGTGGAAATCGATCCACCATCCGGTCTTTGCAAGACGAGGATGGACGGGTGATCCGGGAGCCTAAGCAGATGTGCGAGGCCTTTCAAAGGCACTTTACCCGATTGTTCAGGGGAGGCGAGGGTCCGGGCGGGGACGTGGATTTCAGTCCATACCTCGACGGCTTGCCGCGTCTCTCGAGCGAAGAGGCAGAGTCCTGCGAGGGACCAATCTCGGCTGATGAGATCGGGGATGCGCTGAGCCAATGCAGCAGACGCAAATCTCCAGGTCTCGATGGTATACCTTACGAACTTTATTTAGCAATGCCGGTCTTCTTCTCCGAACTCCTCGAAGCAGTCTACTGCAATTGGCAGCAGAACGGGAGAATTCCTTGTTCTGTAGCCAAGGGCGTAGTCTCGCTGGTGAGGAAGGATGAGAACAAGGGGGATAGTATAAATAATTTTCGGCCCATAACCCTGCTAAACACAGAGTTAAAGATTTTAGCCAAGGTGTTAGCAAAGAGGTTGGCGCTTGTCGTGGGTGGCCTGGTGGGAGATGCGCAGACATGTGTTATCCCATCCAGGTCCATTCACGACAACCTCCACCTCATGCAATACATCATAGAGAGGGTTGGCAACAAACCCGGCTTTGGTGGGGCCCTGATCAACTTGGATCAGTCTAAGGCGTTCGATAGGGTCGACCATGGTTACCTGGATGCGGTGCTAGCGGCGGCTGGGTTCGGTCCTGTTTTCAGAGGCTGGATCACTGCCTTACATCGCAACCACATCTGTTCTAGGATCAAGGTGAACGGCTACCTTTCGAAGCCGTTCGAAATCACACGATCCATTCGACAGGGGTGCCCTCTCTCCTCCCTTCTGTACGTATTGACTCTCGAGCCTTTACTGAGGAAGTTGGAGTTGTTGCAGGGTATCCCCCTGGAACCAGGATTGAGGAAAGCGGTGTCGGCCTACGCCGATGACGTAACAGTAATGGTATCGACCGACTCGGAGATCGAGGCGATCGGTACCTTACTGGAGGAATACGAAAGGTTGTCAGGAGCGAAACTGAACCGGGAAAAATCCATCGGGCTGCAACTCGGAACGTGGAGTGGCAGACCAATGCCTCCCGACGATGTCGTCGGACACTGGACGGAGGGCCCGGTGAAGTTGCTTGGGGTCTGGTTTGGACCGGACCTCCAGGTGGAAAAGAACTGGGGCAAGGTTACGAACAAGGTGTTTGCACTGACCCAGAAATGGGCCAAGTGTAAGCTGTCCCTGAAAGGTCGGGCGGAGGTGGCGAACATTTACATAGCCTCCGTCACCTACTACCGCCTGACTGTCGTGCCTTGCCCTAAGGAAACACTCACCACCATGGAACGCATGCTCTTTCAATTTCTTTGGAAGAAGCGCCCTCCTATGGTGAGAAGATCCATCTGCTGCCAACAACCTTCGAAAGGAGGGCTGGGGATGCCGTGGTTGATGATGCGTAGGCACGCATTAAGGCTACGGCACCTACAGGTATTCCTCACTGGTCAACCGGTGTGGGCTCCGTTCGTGAAACGAGCCTTTCCGAGACTCGTCTCGCTCACCGAGCTGCAGTCCTGGGTCAAGCAAAGATCCGGAAAACTGGGCGACTGGCACACTGAGTGTGCCCAGGCGCTCAGGGCTCTCTGGCAAGCGGATCCGGCCATCGGTGGAAAATCCACCTCGTCATTCTATAGAGGGCTGGTGGCTAGCAGGGGCGGTGACACCCTTGGAGAGTCGCTGGACATGGAAGAGGACGAACTGGCCAGCATATTCGGTAGGACTTTCGGCCCGGGACCAATGGACAACTTCCAGAAGTCACTGGCTTGGCAGTGCTACCGGGGGGCTCTATCCGTTCGAGAAAAGCTCTACAGACACGGGCGCCCGGGCAGGGATCACTCGAAAAAGATTTGCCCTAGATGCGTGCGTCACGAAGAAACCGTTGCGCACGCATTGGTGCACTGTCCGGGCGTGGCTGATCTGTGGGGCTACGCCGAACAACTGCTGTCGCGGGTGGCGCCGATTCGATTGACCGCCGAGTCCGTGATGACAATCAAACCGCCTCCCCTCTTCACAAAGGAAGCAAAGGCGGTTTTTCTGTGCATAATAGCCATGTTGAAAGAGGTTGTTTGGTGGACACGATTGAAAGGTCTGAGGTCAGGCAACTTCCTCTCTGGCCATAGACTGGTCTACTTCTTCCGATATCACTTCGGAAGAAGGATAAGAATGGAGAGAGAGGTGCTTGGCCACAGGCAGTTTTATGAAAGGTGGGTGATAGTGGCGAGAATGGCTCGTGTAAATGGGCCTTCTCTGTATACCATCCTGTAGGTAAAGAAGTGAAGGAGAGGGGAGCACCTTCTACATGTGCTCCCCGGGCAAAGGATTGCACACTTTTTCGGGGGTGTGTGCAACCCCCATCACGTACCTTCCCTTTTGAGGTTGTTTTTGATTATTTTCATTTTATACCCTTTTTACTCGGTTTTATGTAAACTCCCCTTTGTATTTGTCCCTTCTTTTTATACCTTTATGGTAAATAAAGAAATATATCTATCTATATATTAATTTCAACAACGTCATTATTCCGTGCGTCATAATTCTCGATTATCATTGGTTCATAGGTTTCAAGCGACTCCGCCCACCTCAACGACGCCAAACTGAAATTAATATGCATAATGTCAATGAAGGAATGAGAAAGGAGAGTGTGAACGCTGTGTTCAATAACTATTAACATGTGTGCGTGTGTATGTACGTGCGCGTATGTTTATGTGTGTGTGCGTGCGTGCAGCGTTCCACAGAAAGTAAAAACTATCAACATGTGTGATTGTGTGCGTGTGTAAGTTTGCGTGCGTGTGCACGTTTCCATGCGTGTATGTGTGTGGCGTTCCACAATCGCCACGCAGTTTATTTGCATGTGTGCCTGTTTGTCAGTCTAACATACACAGAGTTGTGAAGGGAGTAAATAGGGATCTTTTTTTATATTGACGGACATCTTTTATATTTATTATTGTGTCATTTTTTGACAATTGCTAGAAATGAATACTGATAATAAAAACAATTAGACTTTATCAAACAGTGAACTACAGCGGCGACGGCATGCAGCCAGCAATGTAGAAAAACGGGCCGAACAGCGTCATCGGAACGCCGAACATCAGAGGCAAAGACGTGCCGCCATGAATGAAGAGGAGCTGGCTGAACAACGCCAACGAAACGCTGGAGCCAAGTAGCGACGGCGTGCTGCGATGGTTGAAGACGAACTGGCTGAGCATCATCAGCAGATGGCCAGAATTCAGCAGCAACGGCGTGCTGCGATGGATGAAGAGGGGCTGGCTGAACAGCGCCAGCGCAATACAGAAGTTCAGAGAATGTGTCGCCAAAGTGCTCCTCATTCCAGTAAAGAGGTTAGAAGGCGAACGGATGATATTAAAAATGGACCATGGCAACCGTGTCATTTTGAGATTGGTGGACGAGCAGAGTGTCCATATTGTGGAGCATTGCTTTGGAGGCACGAAAAGACGTGGACCACGATGTGCTGTCATAAAGGAGCAGTTCAACTAGAACCCTTGCGAATGCCGGATGATGAGGAGTCACCGGAGTTTAAAATACTAAGTATGTGGGGTGATCAAGGAGACCGAGATAGATTACTGCGCAAATATTCGCGGCAAATTAACCATTCATTAGCTTTAGCATCGCAGAGAGTTAGTGAGATGTTTAAGAGTGGAGCATGGCAACCGAATGTAGTCATTCAAGGCTGTTTGTATCATTGTATCGGTAATTTAGAAGTTACCCCAGGAGAGAGGCCTCGATTCACTCAAATTTACGTTAACGATCCAGATTATAGTGAATCGGAGGAGGATATCAGGATCGGTTGGATGAAGTTGCCGGGAAATATAACTGAATTTGAACGGCAAAGGTTAAGTGATTTGATCCGTGATTTGCAATCATGGCTTAGACAGTGTAATCCTTATGTTATGGATTTCATGTTGGTGGCTAAACTGCAAAATGTTCAGCAGCAAACATTGGTGATTAAGGCTGACGCAGTGCCAAGGAATAGACACGAACGGCGATATAATGCCCCTGAAGGATTTCGTGAAGTTGCTGTGTTGATGGACGATAAGCCTGGATCGAGAGATATCGTCCTCAATCGCAGAGATGGTGGTCTCAAGACTATCAATGAGTCAAATAGGGCATACGATCTATTGCATTATGTTCTTTTATTCCCCAAAAGTGAAAATGGATGGAACATGTCTGTTCATTTAGAGGATCATGAGAATCAGCATCAACAGGGAGGCGACAATAGACACAATAATTCGATTCGCGACTTTTACGCGTCCCATTTGAACGATAGGAATCAACAGAGAAATGCGCTATTTCAAGCCAGCAGATTGTTCCAGGAATACTGTTGTATGGCATTCGCAAAGATCGAAAATGAAAGGCTAAATTATATAGCTACACATCAGCAAAATATCAGAGCTGAATTGTATAATAATACACAGGATGTGATAACAGCCGATGGTGCCAATTACAAGCGAATTGGTCGACGCATCATTTTGCCATCGTCGTTCATCGGCGGCCCGAGATATATGAACATTCGCTATCAGGATTCAATGGCTATTGTCAGAAAGTTTGGAAAGCCAGATTTGTTTATAACGGTTACATGCAATCGTGAATGGACTGATATTGAGGATGCACCTTTGCCAGGGCAACAGCCAAAGGACCGTCCTGATATTGTGGCAAGAGTATTCAAAGGATATCTGAAAAAGATAATGGATGCTATGGAAAAAGAGGGAATCTTTGGAGGTATAGTTGCTTTTACATACGTAATTGAATTCCAAAAAAGAGGATTGCTACATGCACATTTGCTGATCATTTTACATAGAGATTGCAAATTGAGATGCGCTGAGGATGTCGACAGCGTTGTGTGTGTTGAACTGCCGGAGAATGAGGCACTACGCAACTTGGTGGCAAAGTTAATGGTGCACAACCAATGCGGCGTGACAAATCGGAAAGCGCCTTGCATGAAAAATGGCCAATGTAGTAAGCAATTTCCGAAATCTTTTGTCACGAACACTTCCTGGAACGATGGGGATGCTCATCCTTCATACAGAAGACGGTCGCCTGCAGATAGCGGTTTGGTCAAAAATGTAAACGGTTGACAGGTTACAAATCAATGGGTTGTGCCATACAATCCATATTTGATTATGAAATATCGTTGTCATATTAATGTGGAAATTTGTAGCTCAGTGAAAGCTTGCAAATATCTATTCAAATATGTTTACAAAGGTCATGATCGGGCAATGATCAATGTCAGGAATGAGGAAGCGAACCAAGGAGATGAAGTTGGCAGGTTCCAGGATGTTCGCTCGATTGGATCTAGCGAAGCTTGCTGGAGAAGGTTCGATTTTGATCTCATTGAACGCAAACCCAGCGTTCAGAAACTGACGGTTCACTTAGAGAATAGGCAAATGGTCTGTTTTAAGGACACTAGAAAGAATTGCTATCGCAATCGAAAGAATTGCTAACGCACCACCTCCTAAGACGGAATTGACTGAGTGGTTCAAGCATAATAGGGGACATGCTTTGAACCCGGATCAAAGGCAACTCTACTGCGATTTCCCTTTGCACTATACGTGAGATAAGAAGGGAAAGAAATTGAATGATAGAAAACAAAAGTTGAGATTCATGACTATTGGACGGGTTTGTAATGTCCATCCAGCATCTGGTGATGTGTTTTATCTCCGAATTCTGTTGCATAATGATTTTTCGAGAGGTAAACAGAGCTTCGCTGATTTGAAAACAATCAATGGCGTGGAATATGAAACATACCAGGCTGTGTGTCAGCATCTGGGACTCCTTCAGGATGACGCTGAATGGAATAGCGCCATGGAAGCTGCAGGAACAACACAGATGCCAGCTCAAATAAGGCAGTTGTTTGTCACGATTCTAAGATTCTGCAATCCTGCCGATCCAAGAGAGTTATTTGAACGCCATTGGGGAATTATGTCTGATGATTTTAGGCATCATCTTCAGGTCAATGATGAAAATTTGATGAAAGCTATTGTTTTGCTCAATATTGCTTGAAGTTCATTTCAAATGTTTAACAGATTTCAATTTGCTAATTCCTGATGAAGAAATGCGGCAACGTGTCTTAGCATTGAACATGGGATTGCAGCTTAAACGGTTGCCTCGATCGGAGGGAACTATTCCAGTTTGATCCACTGGAACAGCAACGTATTGTAGATGAACGTATGCCAATGTTGACTCAATCTCAGAGAGAATTGGTCGATGGCGTTCTCCACTCGATTTCTACTAATGAGCAACTTTGTGCTTTCATAAATGCTCCAGGAGGCACCGGAAAGACATTCTATTTCAACACTATGTTATCGGCAGTCAGAGCACAGAGGAAGATTGCTCTCCCTGTGGCCACCAGTAGGATCGCTGCCACTTTGCTGAGTGGTGGAAGGACCTTCCACTCATGCTTCAAGGTTCCACTGGCTCCGGATGAGTTGAGTATCTGTAACATTACAGGACAAAGTGAACTCACGGGCCTTATACGCAATACGTCTCTGATTATTTGGGACGAGGCTCCAATGGCGCACAGATATTTGCTGGAGGCATTGGACAGAACTTTGAGAGACATCTGCGGTAGTGACCTGCCATTCAGTGGCAAGACTATCGTTCTTGGTGTCGATTTCAGACAGGTGCTACCAATTGTTAGGAATGCTCAAAGAGCGCAAATTGTCG
>OZ024741.1:384172311-384227311 GCA_964016885.1 Eledone cirrhosa | reverse complement strand
ACCTTTTTATTGCTAAAGTGTGAAATCAAAATTGTTCCTAATCTTTCCATGCAACAGTTTACCAGATCAAGTTAAATAATTTGACAACACACTACATAGCAAAAGCAACATTTATCCATTGCAATTTTGAAGCGAAAGATAGGTCATTTAAAACTGTTCTGCTGGAACCTTTTTATCTTTCGCTGAGTGTGGAAGATAGTTTTAACAATGGAAAGACCAATAGAATCGTTGTTTCCTTGTTCATATCGGACGATCGGATTCTTTCTTTTACTTCCTTTCTCTTTATATAGAAGGGAAAGGCGATTCACCAGACTCGACCCGAATGCTAGCAACAAACTGGGCTCTGTTAAAGATACACGAAGGCCAGGTGGTGGTGTTAAACTAGGTTACAGATTAAGTTTAGAAACAAAGAAGGCCACGTCAGTATTTGAAGTCAGAACACAAACAACTGAAAGAAATCACACAAGAATTGCATCAATCTGGCGCCCCACACTGGTATTTTACCTTTCAACCATGTAAAAATGACAGACAGAATACGTTGACCTCGGGATTAAATTGGCTACAGTATTGGTAGTTTATTTGTTCGATATCCAGTTTAACATGCAAAGTTGACCTTGGCTGTAATTGAACTCAAACTGAAAAGAATGTAACATAATTCTAGGAGAAAGAAACCCTGATGCAAAATCTGAAAGTCGATGGTAACCAATGATGTTGATCTGATCTTCTTTTTTGATACCTGTCACCGTTGTTCCGAGAGTGGGATTGGTTTAGTGCAAGGCCTTTTTTCACATAAAAAAATTTTAAGCACAGGCATCACATGATCTAAATGACTTTCACGTGTGTTGCGTGAGCATGGCCTTTTCTTTTTTCTTTCACTACAGCATATGCAAAAAAGAATCTAAGTCGTTCGCAGAGTTAAAAATTCATGTTCATGCCACCCATGTATGAAAAAAAGGTCAAGGGATCGCAATACTCGAAACTGAGATGCAGCCAATATGCTATGTATAGCTATATATGTGTTGGAAGTGGTTAAAGCACCATAATGATTATGATAAAGCGGCATGGTAATGCGGAAAATCGTGTTACTGAATGAACAAAAAACTCGGACATTCCCTATAGGATCAATGCTGCTTGACACCTTTCGATGGACCGATACTGGAAGAAGGAGCTGATATAGTTATATTTATGGGAGAGTCATGTTGTTATAATATTGCCAGAAATAAATAATAAAACACACTCACTGTTTGGTTTTCGCTTCCGGAAGCGAAAACCAACCCGAACCAAACAGTCGTTGTGTTTTATTATATACTAGCAGCAGTGCCCGGCGTTGCTCGGGGTTTAATTGCTTTAAAGTACTCTTAATGATTCCACTCAATTATGATTATTGAGGCAAAGATTGATATAAGTTCCCGTCCAACCAATAGATTTGCAACGGGATAGAAAGTCCTGCAAAGGGCTTTGCAGCACTCTCAGAAGGGGGTAACAATTGAATGTGAGGTGGCCGAGAAAAGGGCCGTGTTATCGTTCTCACAATGGTAACAATTTGCTAGGAAGTCCTGGAATGGGGTGTAAAACGTTCGCAGGTTCTTGCTCTGTGAAAACAGATTGGATGCCCTATGGAGGAAAGAGGGGGAATAAGCATGGGTAAGTAAATACGGGTAAGTTTGAAAATATACAATAAAAGCATCTACTCACCATATGTCAGACCGACAAGACTGTAGTGGTGCTGAATAGAGGAGTCATAACACCTGTCTGTAAACCACATTTTTCTGCCTTTGGGCGCAAGTATGATTAAGTTCTGCTTGCATCCGACTCTTGAGCATTCGACGTATAATTGGCCGTGTGAGAAGCACGGCTGGCCTAAATGGAGGCCTGCCTTTGTTAGCGTTTGTCCTTGGGACTTGTTGATTGACATCGCGAAGCAAAGTTTAACGGGGAATTGAAGTCGGCGCAGAGTACAGGGGCATTTCTTATCTGATGGAGTTAATGGTATTCTGGGTATAAAGTCGTTTATTCCAGTGCCGCAGCCCGTCAGAATTGTGGCTTCAATTACATGCGGCAGGAGGTTTCTTACCACTAACCGTGTTCCATTGCAGAGACGCCATGTTTCCAGGATCACTGGATCCCCAACTTTGAGGCGCAGTTCATGAGGTGGCAGTCCGGAGAGGTCCAAGGAATTGAGGAATTCGCCACCTGTCTGAGTTTCTCGGAGGAATGGCCTTGGCTACCTCTTGGTGCACCTTCTTTCTTTAATGCATGGCGTATTCATGTTGAAACCGTTTCCGCATGGCCCGTGAACCATGTGAGCAGTGACGATGTTGTGGAGTTCTCTGTCCAATTTCGGGTCGGGTATTTCTGCTGAAATAATGCCGTCAATGCTGGTTGCATTGATTTTCGTTATTAGCCAACTGAGTAGATGGGCGTGTGGCAGGCCTCTCTTTTGCCACTCAACGGTGTATACGTAGCACCTAACAGGTCCCAATGCCTTACCTGATTGTATGAGTTCAATACGTTTTGTCAATTTCAAGTGGAAGACTTGTGCCGTAAGGTCGCATCTGTCTGACGCCCTTTGTCCGGGGAATAATTCCGCGGTAATTTCAGTCCACTTAGGGTTGCAAGTTAAAGTGATGAAGAGATCCGGTCGGCGGTAGAGACGCATGTAAGTCATAGCATCCTGTGTGCGTTCACTCATGTATCGGGGACTCCCAATAAACATAGACGGAAGCATACAATGTTTTCCTAGGTTCTCAGGATCGACGTCATTCCTTACTCCATCCCGTAAGTGAATGTAGCTGTCCGAACGAAGGCGTGATTGATTTTTCCTTATGTAGCACAGCCTTTCAGATTCCATCTTTGCGCACGCATCAACAGCAAGCTGGTTGAAGAGTACTCTTGCACGGTGAAGGTGGTTAAAGCAGCCTTCGCGGACCATGAATCGGTAGGCGTTGAATTGCATACAGGAAACAGTTTTATTGCTGTTGCACAAAGGAATTCCAAAGTGGTATCCGTTGTCACCGAATGGGAAAAGAAGGGGCTATTGGAATGTGTCGTAGGACCTATGCGTCTCGCTGATCCTTTGCAGAGTGTTGTCCTTCTACTGAAGTATGATGTCCCGCTTGTTGTACTGTTTTCCATGAAGAAGCACAGCTATTTCATTGAACGTGGGAGCATTAAAACGGCCGGCGTGGGTGCCTGGTGGTTTCCTGTCAGTGTCGATTATAACAGCAACATTTGGCGCCGGAGCGGCCTCCAATGTGCATTTAAAACTGCAAATATAGTTGTTGTTTTCGTGCAGCATTCTCTGAACTTCCAACAGAATTTTCATGTCTGTGCCAGGCGAAATTAAAGCGCGTCCTTCCGCTTGGTCCAAATAGTCAGTGACAAAGTATAGCTGTGGGAACTGGGGCTCTCCGTCTGTCCTAGGCAGGAGCGAACCGATCCTGTGGTAAATTTGTCCTTGAACTTTAAAGGTAGGCATGAAGCCGTCCTCCCGTATGATGCTAGCTCTGAAAGAGGTCATTTGGAAGGCAGCATTGTAACTCCTGGAACATTGAAGGAAGTGTTCCGACTCCGCTGTGGCACCGGTTAGTAGAGACTTCAAAGGTTGTGGTGGTTCCTGTAGAGGAGGCAGTTTCACTTTGCCGTCAGAGCAGCACATCCCTGAAGTCTCCCCAGGCCATTTTTTTGCCCGGCAAGATTGGTAAATGACGGACATGGATCCAATCTGAACTTCTGGCAACAGTGCGTAGTTAACTGTAGGGTCATAGTGGAAAGCCTCATGAGACTACTGAGTACAACTGATCCTCGGAGTACCTCGTTGAGCACTACTGCGGAGTGCATTGGCGTTTAGTCTGTGTAATAGAATTTGTGCAGTCTCTGACGCGCGCACAGAAGCGGTTGAAGCGGCATCCGTACGTCAGCGTCTGGAACACTGCCCTTCGTCCTCACCAGCACGTGACGCAGCAGTTGAGGCGACATCTCTTCCTCGTCGTCTGGAGCGCTGTTCTTCGTCCTCACCAGCACGCGCCGCAGCAGTGGAGGCAGCATTTTTGCTTCGTCGTCGAGAATATTGTTCATCAGTTTGCGCTGCACGTGCAACTGCAATTAGAAATGCATTCCCGGAAAGGCGAATGCTCCTCTGTTCTTCTGTCTCGGTTGACCGGGTAATTGCATTTCGAGTTGCATTTTGTGACAACCGAGTCAAATTCTCGAGGGACGACTCTGTAGCTCTTCTTCGTTTGGCACCAGAAGCAGCTTTAGTTTGGCGACTAAGCCGTGGTCTTTTCTTAGGGGGCATGACCGTAGTGTCAAAGTATGTTTTAAAAGTAAGTTTAAAAAGGAAACAGGAAGTACTAATTAAACCGAACACGTAAATATTTATGCAGGTAATAGAGCAAAAAAGGGGGTAGCGAAAAATTTCAATTGAACAGTGAATAAGTGGAAAGTGAGTACTAAGTAAGTTGTAGCAAGAATGCACGTCAAATAGTAGGTCAAACCTGTAAGCCAAGCACCTCTGAGTTATAGCACAAAAGAGCGTAAACAGGGGCGATAATTTGGAGCACACTGGAAACAAAAAATCATCAAAATCGGACGTTCCTGAAAAAAGTTTTCTCGCTATTTCTTTTTATCAGAATATTTATATTACTTTTTTTTCTCATATTGCTAAAAAGAAAGAAGAAAAAATTACAGAAAGGACAACAACAAAATATGTCTTTGTTGAGATTAAAGTAGCGGCGTCCGTACGTCGGCGTCTGGAACGCTGCCCTTCGTCCTTACCAACATGTGACGCAACAGTTGAGGCGGCAAGAGAGAGTTAGAATATGATTTAGTTTTATCGATTTTTTTCATAGAAGCAGGACATTTTTTGGCAAAGTTTATGTCGCGTTGGCCATCGTCGGTAAATTTGGAGCACATTGAAAAAAAAATCATCAAAATCTGTAGAGAAATGTGGTAGAGAAATCGGTAGAGAAATGCATAAACGTCATACACACACACAGACAGACATCTTCAGTTTTATATATATAGAGAAGAGATTTCTAGTCAATATTATAACATGACCCTCCCCTAAGTATAATATTTGTTTCAACACACGATTTCATATATATATATATATGTGTGTGTGTGTGTGTAAAACACAAACAGAAATAACAAAGCAAATGACACAGTACAGAGTTAGACAGAAAATGAAATAGAAAGATAAAGAGTGAAATGAGGAAGGAACAGAGAAAAAGTAAGAAAAAACACACGTGCGTATTCCGTTAGCCATTTTTATATACATATATATACATACACACACGTACATGCACACGCACACACACACACACACACATACACATACACACACACACATACACGCACTCGCAGATATATGTGTGTGAGATATGTTGTTCTGCTGTTAGTTCTGACTGCAAATTTTTCAATCGTTCGAATACTTAAACGGCATTCCACAGAAATGTGCATCCTTGAAGTAGTTCCCAGGGCAATTAAGCGTGAAGAAGTATGTGGTAAACCTGGCCTTTTGAACTACAGGTGCAATTAATATTTTCTATCTGAATGGCCTGGATCAATGTGGAATAAAGTGCCTTGCTCAAGGTTTTACGAAGCGATGAGTAAATTTGAATTCTGAAAATATGTTAGCTTATTGTAGGCTGCCATAAGGCAGGTTTAACCATAAAATAGTTGAACAAGTTGAGCACATAAATCCAGGAGCCAACTTCATCGACTATTTTATGGTTAAGCTTGCGTTATAGTCGCTTACAATAACGTACCAGACTTTCAAAATACGCATATATATATAAGTGAAGGCGCATGCATTAGTGGTTAGAGCATTGGGTTTGCAATTGAAAGTTTGTGAGTTCGATTTTCGGACCGGGTGATGTGTTGTGTCCTTGAGCAAGACACTTTATTTCCCGTTGCTCCAGTTTGCTCAGCTGTAGAAATGAGTTGCGATCCTGAAAAATCAATGGGTGGCAGTAGTTCCAGCTGCACTCATCGAAAGACTGGTGTTGTAGTTCTGAGAACAATGCGGCTTTGCAGGTGATCAATGCTTCAGGAGAAGCAGCGATTGTATTCAGCAACCGAAACAAATATGAAGTACACTAAACCAATGCTCCTAGGGGCGGCTCTGGTTCTTCTTATTTGCGACTGTAAACTCGGCTAGATTAGATTATATATATATATATATATATATACGTTATTCCGTTGAATGAAAGAATGAAACAGTTCTAGTCCTGTAGAATCTCATATATATATATATATATATATATATATATATATATATATATATATATATATATATATATAACTGCGATTAATGGTAACATTGAGGATCGAATAAATTAAATTAACCGATATAAAAGACACAGAAGCGAAAACCAACCAAACAGTGAGTGTGTTCTGTTATTAATTCTGGCAATATTATTACACAAATATGACCCTCCCCAAGTATAACAATATATATATATATATATATATATATATATATATATATATATATATATATATGTAGATAAATCTACCATATGCATGCCAATTCTAACACATATATATCCTAGAAACGATCGTTAAATAATGAACTTTTTTTGTTTAATATAAGGAACTGTTTCATTGTTTTATTCATTATTTTTTTAATATTTTATATATATATATATATATATATATATATATATATATATATATATATATATATATATATATATATATATATATGCGTATATATATATGCTGGCTTAGTTCGGATCTCGCTTTCGAAACGGCTGGAGCTCAGCCGTCGGGGTCTTCACTCTTTTCCCATACACACACACACAAATATATATATATTTATATATATATAAGACCACCCGTGACCGGTTGCGTCACGTTCACTTGAAAATAATTTTTAAATAATTAAAATATACACAAACATGTACATACGGACTGAACAGTAGTAACTCCACGGGCCAGGACGGGCAAACCATAAATAGTGAAGTAGATAACACAGCCCGGATCTCTAGGGGTTATTACAAGACTAAGAATACCAGCAATGATACGCCAGGATACTCGGGTAGCAGGACAGATACGGGAAATAGGGCTAGAAACTGTGCCCAGAACAACTTAGCGAGCGAAGGCCATTCCACAGACTTAAGTAACAGTTCTATGCATAGGGATAGTATGGGGGGTCAATTAGGAGTAGGGCTTAACCCGAGAGAGCAGCTTGATAATGCAAGCACCACTAGTAGCAGACGACGAAATAGAAATAGATCTAGAAACGTCACATGGTTTAATGCACCGTACTCGAAGCATGTACGCACTAACTTCTTTAGGGCATTGGACGAATGTTTCCCGGCTTCACACAGGTACCACAAAACTTTCAATCGGCACACCGTGAAGTTCTCATTTTCTACGGCACCCAACATGGCGGACTACATAGCCAGGACCAACGCGTTGAAATTGAGGACACCTCATGGGCGCAACGATCAGGCACCAGGCCCACGGGGGGGTTGCGGGGAGAGCACGCGGAAGTGGCTGATGGTTCTGGGGACGTGCTTGGGGGCAGACCCGCGGCTGCGGAGGGCCCCAGACCTGTAAGCAGCGACCAGCTGGTGGTGAACATTCAGTCCACCACTCCGCCGGAGCACCATTCGAGGACCGGTGAGAACACAAAAAAGACGCCAGGACCACGTAACCGGAGTTGTAAAAATGATGCACGGACATGTAACTGCCGTCTCCGTGAGGAGTTCCCCTTGCAGGGAATGTGCCTGACTAAGGGCGTTGTATACAGATATGTGGTTACCACGCATAATGATAGGCACACATACATCGGAGCTACATCCACGACTTTTAAGTCGAGCATATACAACCGCAAGAGCTCGTTCAAGGACAGGAACAAGAGACATTCCATCAGATTGGCGAACTTAGTATGGAGAGCCAAAGACAGTGGCATTGAATACGACCTCAGCTGGGGTATTGTACAGCATGCGAATGCGTAATCGGCCGGAGACAGGAAGTGCAAGTTATGCCTGTCCGAGGCTATAGATATAATAAAACTTAAGGGCGACGCAGTCAACCTCAAGTCTGAAATAATCATGGCATGCAGACATCAACGTAAATGCACACTCTTCGCCCTAGAGATACCGGATCGATCTGCATAGCACACCACCGGCATCGCAACACCAGGTGGAGCGCATGCAGCGGACCACCATAGAACATTGCATATCTATGAATGCATGACAGAACAAGCTGATAGCAGTGACACTTCAAACGTTGCCCACCTCGTAGAACACCTTAATATCACCACCACACCAATTTGCGGACGCCGACTCATTACAAGTAGGATTGGGTCTACAAATGTGTGGTTTTAAATTTTCAAATTTCTAAATTTTCAAACTTAAATTTTTAAATTGTTGATTTCCGATATTCGATTCGCGGTGCTTAATCCGCTACTTGGATGATGGACTGAAGGCTGGTCTTAAGGTTAATATTGCAGTTAATTGTAATGTTGATGTTAATTTTAATTTTAATTTTGATTTTGATTTCAAGTTTTAATTTTGTCGTTCCATGCCGCCGATATACACACGCACACAACGCATTTCATCATACATACACTCCACGTGCATTCCATATATATTGTTATGAAGCATATACCCTTTATAATCCATGTATACACCAAACCCATGCACATCTCATATATACTTTTATGAAATAGATGTTACACATAACCACAATATATATATAACTTGTTTGTGCACGCACATGGCCTACACCTATCCACAAGCAACGAGACCTGCAT
Organism: Eledone cirrhosa; assembly: GCA_964016885.1. NCBI lineage: Eukaryota > Metazoa > Mollusca > Cephalopoda > Octopoda > Eledonidae > Eledone > Eledone cirrhosa. The sequence continues at coordinate 384,218,544 of OZ024741.1, read as the reverse complement.
CATGCGCAGGCTCCCACCCAGTGCCTTAGCCCACCAGTCCCCATGTATATCATATAAACATTTGCACCACAGCCTCCAACTATCGTATGAAACTTTAAGCACACCTCGATAATGCCTGGTCCCCCTCTGCATCCTTGTCATGTATGGATTCTCTTTTTCCAGCATTTTATTTTATTGTAGTTTATCTTATTTTATTTTATTATTGTATACAACTTCATTATTTTATGTTATGTACATACAGGTTTTTTTTTTATATATGTGCCACCCACGCTATATGCGATTAGTGCAGGGATATTGTGCTGCCGTAACATTTAGGCATATTGTGCAGACACCCTCAGACTCACACCGCCACGTGATCAGGTTAAGTCAAGGCCTAAAATGCGTTGTCTCATACAATACTGTGTGCACCATCTGCACAGCGGCGCGTGGGTGGACGGATGGGGCTACTCATAAAATATATACATCCGGTGTGGGAGCACGCGGTTGCGTGTATGTATATGTCCCCACACAGACATGCATGAGCACGCGTGTGTGCATGCATGGGTTGATGTATTTGTCTCAGCATGTATGCGTGGGCGTACGGATGACTATCTATGGATTTTTCTTTTCTCATCTGCCTATATATGTGTGCGGCGTCTTGGCTATGCACGCTCCCCTGAGTCCAGTGTGTGAGTGTAGAATGGGGTCTATTTGTTGAAAACACCTTTGATATAGCCCTTCCGTTTGAATGGCTGTTGAAAGCTTTCTTTTAAAAACGTTTTTTAAAAAACGTTCTTGCTACAGGTTCTTTCTTTTCCTTTTTCTTTTTCTTTTTGAAATATGTATGGTGGAGTATATCCTAAGGCTGTGTCCTAAAAATGTTACGCTAAATATCCCCATGATTTTTTTTTTTTTTTAAATTCCCGCAAAACATTATTTATGATGAATGCCGCATACAGCATATTTGCGGGTGTGTACCTGGCCGATGTAGACTAAGGCACCTAGGGGCAATGAAGACGTCCAAGTGACGCCAGCCGTTCAAGATTACATCCCCTCTCCCACCACAGTAGTAATTCTGATACATGAAGAAATTTTGATTGACTGGTGGAGAACGAAAGGAAGCAAGAAGTGGGCAACAATGAGTGGCTAGAAATACCGATGACGTGTACAATTCTTGACCACTCATAGAATAACGACAGGATCTAAATCAATAAACGAAGAAATTCGATGTTAAAAGACTATAGGAAAATCTGCTTTGTAGAATCGAGACGTATCTGACGATCGTGTTGATTTCAGAGTCAGGTGTGATCACCATACCGATCGTGCCTCGAGCTGGTCGCCCGAGAAACATTTGTAATATGTCCAATAAATTCTTTTCGTCGCAAAACTGATTCTCTTTTTTCTGTGATATGTATATATATAGGAAAAAAATATATATACATATACAGATAGAGAGAGAGAGAAAGAAAGAGAGTGAGAGAGAGAGAGAGAGAGACCTATACACACATACATACAAACGCATATTTATATAATTCACAAATATAATGCTATAAATACATTTGTCAAATAAAACTAATATAACATAAAATTTCAAATTGCTGTTAAATGGAAATAAAACATTTCACCTAAAATTCGGCTTATAATTTTGTAACCTGTCAAAACATCCGCTCAATGTAGATTTTCTTCTTGCAGATCACTAATTTATTGAAAATGTTTTTAGAAAAATATATTGGCAGTTAGAATTGCAAACAAAGGGCAATTTTTTGCTTCAAATTATATTGGGATTTGACAATTTTATTTTTGTGATATCTCAAAAAGTGATCGGTGTAGAAAGATGGTAAGAAATTGACTTCACGGAATTTGTTCCAGCTCTCTGTGCTCTGAGTTCTAAATATCGATCAGGAGGTCATCTTTGCTTTTTATTACGAAGTCATATCGATTTCAGTTCTTTACGTTCTAAGTCCACCTGCGATTACATTGATACAAAGCTTTTCCTTTGGATAACATCAATGGCGTGGAGTTGGGTGACGTGTATATATAGACGACAACTCATCTCCTACAAAAGAAAACGAAAACAATGCAAAGACTAACACTTTCGAGAAGAACTTTCCAAGTGCAAACCCATGGTGAAACATAATGAAAGGGGAGCTTAAATACGGAAAGGGAGTTTTGGGATCGTTGATGTTTTTTATGGCTTAGACAGAGGATGAAGAGTTGTGCCCATGAGCTTGTAGGACCGCCAAGACTGATGTGGTGAGATTTTGGGATGTCAAAGGAGAACGAAAAGTATGAACCAATTGTTTCTTCTGTAAGAAGAAGTGCATCAGAACTTATAGTTATCTTCAAATCGGAAGCCTGGTTCGAATGTTTACAGCGAAATTGATTCCGCTTAAAGACACACAGAAGACAAGTTGTAGCTTTAAACCAGGCAAAAGATTAATAAGAACAAGTGTGGGTTTGTGCCCAGTTTCCGTCTACCCAATTTCACTTATAAGGCCTTTGTAGACCCGATAATATGGTAACAAAAGCCCTTGCCAACTTGCCACGCAGTAAATTCGGACCCGAGACCATGTGGTTCTGAACTAAACTTGTTACCTTCCTGATTATCCTCAGTATTAAGGCCAGAATTATTTTTTGTCCACTTCCAATCCAATCCAGAGCCTTTCAACTCCTGCTGGAGGAACTCCTCTCTGGTTGACTTCCATCACTTCCTGTTTGGCTTTGGTCATGTCAGGGGTTTAACCGTACACACCATGCCTGGCCAATTGTGGGTTGGTGAGGCTATTTAACCCATAGTTGGGGTGAAAAGTCGTTGGCTCTGAGGAGTTCATCCACCATTTTAACAGCTCTTGTTATTTTTTGACCTGCTGGGGTTCCACTTACCCTCTTCATCAGACAAGGGTCTGGAGGGGGGAGGTGTAATCACCGACTACTCGACTATCAAGTAGGTTGTACTGGGTTACATGGTATCAGTAGCAAGCAGAATCTCGGCCTGGCCACTTAAGTTTCATAAAATAATTATCAATTATGTAATGTCAGGTGAGGTTGATTTGATCGGCAATACTCTTTCCCTAAAATAGTCAAAAATCTGCATTAAAACCGGTATACGAAATACAGAATTTATCAGATTTAAGCTATCTTATCTACACATTTCCATCGGTTTGACCTTTTTACAATTAAAACATTTCTAAAAAAAAATATTTATAATATTTGTTTCTACAATAGGCACAAGGCTAGAAATTATCCCAGTGTATTTTATTTTATCGACCCCCATTAGGATGAAATGCAAAGTTAACCTCGATGGGATTTGAACTCAGAATGGCAAGGGCCGTAACTCTATGCGTCAAAACATGCCGTCCGACCCTCTACCGATACTGCCAATTCACCATATTGTACACAAATTGTTCATGTCATAATTTTGTTGCGTGTCGTATGTGTTGTAAGGATTAAGACGGACAAGAAGGTGTTCAACTTGTACGACTCTCATTTATGAACAATGTTTGTCAATCGTTGGATAGCGTTATGAACATGTGTCTATGTTAGAAGTCTACATTATTGTTGACCTACTTAACTGCATGTTCAGCAATTTTATTTGGCTGGCAAGAGGGGAGAGTTGATTAAATCGATTCCAGTACTTGATGTTGATACTTTATTTTATCGACCTAAGAAAGATGAAAGATAAAGTTTACCTTAATAACTGTTTCTACTGTTGGCACAAGGCCAGCAATTATCACAGTGTATTACTGGTACTTTATTTTATTGACCCCGTAAGCATGAAAGGCAAAGTTAACCTCAGCGGGATTTAAACTCAGAACGTAAAGGGGCGTAACTCTATGTGGCAAAGCATGGCGTCCGACCCTGCCAATCCACCGCTTTTGACCTTAATAACGTATATTGCTAACTCTGCATTAGGTTTCGTAACAGAAGTTATATTCACAGCGCGTTAATAGTAAGGAATAAATGTTGATAATTTAGAATTTTTTTTTGATTTTACAACACCTGAATTGATATAGGATCGGACGCCTACAAAGCCTCTTTAGTTTGTATTCAGTCATCTGTGCTATATTTTGTCCATGGTCAATACAGATAATTCTAAAATGTCCCAGTTTACATTATATCGGGTAATGTCCATGTTTCAGCTCCGTAAAGTAGAGAGAATCATGCTTAACATTTATTAATGTTTTTTGAAATTAGTATGCTTGACAGTTTTCTTATTGCATATATCACAGGTATATTATCGTTGTTGTTTGTTCACCTGCCTTTCCCCCATTACAGCTTCTTTCGATTGTTAAATTTATTTTAGATGGCTGCTGTTTCTGACTGAGTATCATTGATTTTGTCTGTTTTTTGCATTTATTGTCCTTCCGTAGAGAATTCCTTTACAATTTACAATAGTTACACGATTCTATACACCATCTCTGTTGAAAGGTATGACGGTAGTATCGATTGTATAACTAAAATTGTTGATGTTCAAATCTCCTATTGGCACTTCTGGCATGTCTTCTATTTCTCAGTAGAAGATCTGAGCGTATAGATTGTATGGACTAGAAGGTAGTACATATCCAACTACTTCCTTAATTTTAAATTTGAGAATTTTCCCCGTTTAGTTCCTGCCTTTGCTATTTTCCCACCCAACACATTTTTGATAGTATTTGAATGGCTTTATCACATACTTCCGTGAAGTTACGTGGCTTAGTGGTTAGAGAATTGGGTTGGAAATCGTGAAGTTGCGAGTTCGATTCCCGGACATTGGGATACGTTATGTTCTTGAGCAAGACATTTTATTTCACGCTGCTCTTTCTGCCAGGTGTTGTGACCGGTAGATAGTATCAGCATTGGAAAGATCAATGGAAACTTTGCTTCCTTGGTCCATCCCACTCGGTAAGCGAGTGAGGTCTGAGATATTGTAGATCGTATATATATATATATATCACATATTTCAAGTTATGAAAGTCAATGAATGACCTTTGCATGCTTTACTTTGTCAAGTGACTTGGTGTAGCCTATAAAGCACATGAAAACATTTCAAGAGCTTTGTCATACAGTGTTCTTGGGTAAAGTATTCTTTTAAAAGTTCCATTCTTGGTCTAAAAGCCACTTTGCAGTTGACTTGTCCCTTCCTTTATTCTTGCTATAGTTCTTTGTTGCACGATGTTTAGTAGAAGATTAGTGACATAATTCCTGAGATTTATGGCTCTAGATTCTGAGAAATCGTGACATTTTGCTCTTTGTAATTGAACAACGATTGTTTCATATCGGTTGGTATATGTTCACTCTCATATATTACATTAAACACACACTCACACACGTACATATATGTTTCGCTCTCTCTCTCTCTCTCTCTCTCTCTCTCTCTCTCTCTCTCTCTCTCTCTCTCTCTCTCTCTCTCTCTCTCTCTCTCTCTCATATATATACACACACACTTACACACACATATATATACGTATATATATATATATATATGTACGTATACATACATATATATAAATATTTATTTTGTGCGTGTGTATATATATATATATATCAATTTATATATATTCATGAAATTAATAAATTACTAATGTTAAATTCTATCGTCCTCACTCTTTACTCCGTCTTTTATTCTCTATAAGTCCTATTACCTTCGCACTTTTGATCTTGCACGTATTGTAGGGCTTCCAAATATTTAAACTCACTTAAATATTTGTATTTCTTATTCCACAATGCTTCAAGTAAGCTACAACACTTTGTTATAATATATATATATATAAATTATATATATATATATATATATATATATATATATATATATGCAAAAGTTCTATTTAAATTGATGGGATACAACAAGCAAATATTTTTATAACTGATATAAAGCACTCAGCAAATATTTGGAGTAAACATACGATATTAACAAATGTAAACTATAAATATGGTTTTATAAATATAGTTTCCATTTGTTAATATCGTATATATATATATATATATATATATATATAAATATATATATATATATATATATATATATATATATATATATATATATATATATATATATATATATATATGACGAAGGAAATGTGGTAAGGAACCAGGTGGACCATAACGCACCAAAGTACTCAATACTTGGGATAGTAGAGTGGGTAATAGGAACGAGTAGGACCCCGACGGCTGAGCTCAAGCCGTTTCGACGGCTAATTCAGTTCAGAATTAGCCGTCGAAACGGCTTGAGCTCAGCCGTCAGGGTCCTACTCGTTCCTATATATATATATATATATATATATATTAGAAAGTGAGGTTTTTCACAAAATGAAAAATAACCGGTGTCCTACACGAGTGAAAGTATAAAGAAAAAAAATGAAATCGAAAATGCAGGGGGTCAATCGGGGGGTAAACGAATACAACAAACTTAAATTAACCAATACAACGTACAACCACTCACCTACATAACGTTTAACACAACAAAACAACGTCCACTATCTCTTACTAGATCTAAGTTGTAGATACCTAATGCTTTTAATACTTCTGTTGGTATTTCATTTGCGCTAGCTCCTTTACTATATTTTATTTACTTCTCTTTTCTCCGAAAAATAGATTAAAAATAAAAAAAGAAGAAATTTGACTATTAGCTTCTTCGAAATTGGCTATAGGTATTTGTATTGGTGCTCTGAAATAACGATATATGTATATAAATGTATGTATAGTATATTTGATAATATACTGTATGTTTAATTAAAAAAAATTTGAAGACCATTTGCTATGAATTTTAAAGTAGTGGCTATGTTACTTACTTATTCTAGGCAAAAACAAAGAGGAATAATCGACAGTCCTGTTTCTCGCTCGCTTGCGGTTATCAAGACTACTTACTCCTTCGCTTCTGCCGAGGGTTATAGCAGATGGATTCTTATTGGTAGTTTGTTCTCATGTTCGTATAGATTGTTTTTTATTATTACTCCATCTAGATACAACCTGCCCATAATCAAACAGTATGTAACCATTTTTGTCATGAATGTTCCCACATTGTTTATTCATGCATTTGCTGTATGTGATCTCATTTATTTTATTTTTCAAGATGTTTGTTTAGCTCATTCATTAAGCTGTTTCAAGTTTGCTTTTCTACATTCAGAATTATTCTCTCTATTCCGGGGGGCTGTACCTATCTTGAACGTTATCCTTGTAATTCCTTTCTTTCTTTCTTTTTTCTTTCTTTCTTTCTTTCTTTCTTTCTTTCTTTCTTTCTTTCTTTCTTTCTTTCTTTCTTTCTTTCTTTCTTTCTTTCTTTCTTTCTTTCTTTCTTTCTTTCTTTCTTTCTTCTTTCTTTCTTCCTTTCTTCTTCTTTCTTTCTTTCTTTCTTTCTTTCTTTCTTTCTTTCTTTCTTTCTTTCTTTCTTTCTTTCTTTCTATCTAGAATTTTCTTCAGTTTTTCATATTTGTCTTTTCTATATCAGACAGTGTTTTCTATAGTGTTGCTTGCATGTAAGTGTTAATTGTGTTCCAGCATTCTTCTGTTTATTCCTTATTATATGGTCCTTGTATTTCGTCTCCATTATGTACTTTTCCATAATGGTTTCCTATTTCCATAGCGTATTATGCTTGTATTTTGTGTAGCTTAACGAGTGAAATTTTAAATAGTCTCGTATGTTAGAAACTTTCATTTTCTTGAATTCTATTTGCAATTTAATTGTCACTGGATTATTGTCTGAATTGATATCTGCTCTAAGCTATGATTTAGCAAGTAATCATATAGACTATATACTGATAAAACAATTTCCGAGTTGTTTATCAGTGTATATGATTACTTGCTATGTCACCTGGAGCCCTCCATATGTATAATTTTCTTGCCGGATGCTGGTGACTACTAAATAATTTCATTGCGAAAAATGGATCAGATGACCACCTCTTGTGGACTACTGAGTGTTATTGGCCACTAATTTATTTCTATGACAAAAAATGGATCACTTCTTTGAAATACTTTCACTTAATCTATTATATATTGACGTGCTATATTGTCAGTGTTTTCTCTATTGACTTTCCAATCATCTCCCATTGTAATTGTATTTTCTTTAGCTTTCTCACATTGAATGGCACCAATCTTTCACCAGTAAACATTTGAGAACATCTCATTGAAAAATAGTCAGTGTTGTAGGGACGAACAAAATATGAACAGTAACATAGATACGATGTGTATGTATGTATGTGCGTGTGTGTGCGTGTGTGTGCGTGTGTGTGCGTGTGTGTATGTATGTATGTATGTGTGTATGAATGTTTGTATGTTTGTATGTATGAATGTTTGTATGTATGTGTGTATGTAGGTATGTATGTATGAATGTTTGTATGTATGTGTGTGTGTATGAATGTATGCATGAGGACATCACACATACACACACACAAGTAATCACGCCAACATACACACTCACACACATATGCTAACATTTACACTATGAAGTTTCCGGAATAATTCTTATTTCCTATGCAATCGCATCTAAATGATAATTATATTATAATAGTTGAATGCAGCTGCATTTCCACCGAAGAGAGACAACAACTCCTTCGTAGATATAATACAGATCTGACAAAGATTTTCTTCTTCACTCACATAAGAAGGTCCGTTGAAAAGGACATAGGCTGACTATGAAGGATTGATACTAATGTGAAATCTTGCATGCTTTTATTTTAACTCTTTTTATTAATAACTACATTGTTTCTTTCCGGGGACTATCTTGAAAAATAAACCACATTTGGTCATTTCATGAGAGAATCTTCGTCAGCCTATGAACATTTCATCAGACCCTCGCCTTCCAGAGGGTTCTATAAGAAGCAAACATCTCCAAATGATGCGGGTGGATCTCCAAGCGGGACCAACTAAGATTATGAATGTTATCCGATTGTGGTCTACAACTGGTCTCCTGTCAATTAGCTTTGCTCGTAAAATCTGTCCAGCGATTCTTTCTTAGACAATTTAACCTCATACCCTTAATAGAGGAGCTGTGATCTCTCGATTCGGAGAAGTAGCGGCTTTACCTGGAGAGACTTCCTGATCTCCGAGCTACGCACACCATCGAGTAACGTTACTCAAAAAGCCCTTCGAGGAACGCTATTTCACACACACACACACACACACACACACACACACACACACACACACACACACACACACACACACACACACACACACACACACACACACACACACACACACACACACACACACACACACACATATATAGCATCAGCAAAAATACACACAGAAAAACAATTACATAAGTCGAAGAGACAACAGCATCTCTACACCTATTCAGTAACCTTCTTACGCACAATTTCTCACATAAAGAAAGTGGGGATGTATATATAAATATACATACATTCATATATATATATATATATATATATATATATATATATATATATATATATATATATATATATATATATATATATATATATATATATATATTATAAGTTATAAACAGTGGCATATACAGGTACTTAACATTCGCTGGGTTATACACCACAACTCATTCAGCCTGATATATAAAATAAAAATGGCTACCTCCACAGGTTCATTTGACGTTTTCGAAAATAAGCGAGAATTCTTCAAAGGCAGGTAATTTTTAATTTCGCTATAAATAAACAGATCTATTAGATAATGTAAAGGGAGGTAATTATAAAAAATAACTGCAGGATGGGGGGGGGGGGGGCTTGTGCAAAGTTAGTAATTCAAAGAAATTAGATTCCTTGACATTAAAATCAGTTAGTCTGGTCTATACCATTTTCTTAGAATGAATTTCGCCTTGTGTGGACAGCAACTAAAGCAGTCGAGGCGTCTATTTAAGCAGTGTTTTCCTGAGGCCAGTTGAGAGAGTACATACCACTTTTCCGAGTTATATAGTCGGCAAAATTCCGTCCCATTAACATAGGGGGTGGATTTTTCTAATATACTTCATTCAATGGAAACTGGTGTGCCGTTTTTTTGAGGTTCCGCACATGGTTCGCGAGCTGGTTGGCATGGGGTTTTGACAGGATGACTGAATATTGTTTCGTAGTTCAGGTACCGGCTTTTGAACCGGCTCTAAGGCTTTCCGACAAAAGTCAAACCTTCAGTTTGGTGGTTAAGGCTGATGGATGTCACCTCTCCTTGATATATCACCGGTGGATCTAAGGCATGTCTCTGGCCTTCTGCATGCGTAAGGTGGAGAGCTTTTGTTGTTGCGGGTGATGTGGGCTTTAATGTTACAGGTATTTTCATTATATGGCCACACACACACACACACACACACACACACACACACACACACACACACACACACACACACACACACACACACACACACATGTATATATATGAATGTATATGTATTTATGAATACGGAACACACAAGCACACTCATACATATATACTTTATACGTGTACGTATGTGTGTATGTTTTTAGAAATCTATACGTTTGTGTGTATGTCTGTATGTGTCTATGTGTGTGTATGTCTGTATGTGTCTATACTCATGCCAGTCACACAGTATCAGTAATATACATGAAGTGAGATACTTTAAACTGAACACACACCTATGGTCGTGGATTTTGGTTTACATTATATTGTAAAATGTTTAATGTCGTCATATGCATACAAAATATTTATAGGATTATACACTCTTGCTATGAAGTCAGCGTAGCTGTGGTTTTGTAGCTAACTTCCGCTTAACCCGTTTATCTTCAACTAAAGCTCTTCTGTGCTCACTTATGGATTAGTAAATGGCTTCTTTGCTTTAATATCAAGTCGTTTGAGATGGAATTTACCAGAAAGCATAATTCTGGTTTTATTTTCTATTTCTTAATATCGATTTCCATAAATCCATGCTATATTTATCAACTTTAAGTATTCTATTATCTAAGAATAATGAATCGTAACGTTTCTTATAATCTTTCTATATATTTGAAGGCTTATTTCATTCCAGAACGATACATTAACTGCTTGCATTTTCTTTATAAAGCTAAATATTTGTTGTCTTATGATATTTTGAGCCACACTGGGGGGGTTTTAAATGTCCAAATAACTAAGCTAATGTTGATATAAATGTCGTAAGATTGTAAATAAACGTGCCAAGATAGGCAAGGGTAACATTTCAATTTCAGCAATAGATAGTTTGAATATAATGATGTCTAATATAAATTTATTTTTAGAATAGATATTTCTATCTTTGGATTTAATTAGTTCAGTGTTTCGATGAACGCCAGAGTAGCATGGAAAGGATCAGTTGTTCAGCAAGATAAACGTCTTATAATAATATTTAAAAAAAAAATTTAATTTTTTGAAAAATATATAAGTCTTTCTCTATTTGTATCTCAAACCTGTAGATAGTTGAGATCTGGAGGTGATTTGGCTGCTAATTCTGAAGACACAACGCAGGAGCTCTTTTCTTTTAGGAGTATGTTTTTCCAGTGAATTCTATATCTGCAAGTGGTTGAGACGGATATTTTGTGATTCTATGGTTTTGGAGGGTAAAGCCATCAAAATCATCAATAGCAACACGTGGAGCACAATCAATGACCTCGCTGATGACATTGTCTTGTGTGGAAATTCACTAAGTAAGGCAGAGGATCCCTTACACAAGCTAGAAGTTTTTACTCAAACTATGAGACTTCCTAAATGTCAACGCCTACTGGCGTTTGGGTTTTTAGATTCGGAAGGATGAAACCAAAACAAGTTTTTCTTTATTTTGGTTTCAACCTTCCGAATCTAAAAATCCAAACGCCAGAGGGATGGAAAAACTAACTACTAAATTCATCTACTGCTAAAACATTTCCATCCCACACGATCCAACATTAACTGCCTCAGTACTTCACTGGATAATTTCTGTATTTTCTTCAATGACTCTCTTTAATGTCTTGAAAGGTCTTCCGCATTACCGTTTCACATTCGTGGGCTCCCATAGTAAAAGTTTTATTGCAGGTTCTTTGTCTTTCATGGCATGACCTGCAAGTTGATGACACTTGATACGGATGGTGTGGCTAATGGGCGAGAGGTTGTCGTAGAGAACTTTGTTTGCAACACGGTCGAGAGGTTTGATGTTTTTTTATACTTCTTAGCATTCATGTATCGCAACCATCTAAAACTTTGGTGATAGGTATTGTCACCGACCATGATCACAGGAAAACTATAAGATTGATTCCATTGTAGTTTTGAATAATCTAACATTTGTTTCTGTGGTTATGTTAGATTTCCACACCTTATTTAGCTATCCTGTTATTTACACCATGTGACGAGTTGGTGGATGCACCAAGGTATTTGAAATCGTCTACGTTTTCGAGAACATTATTGCTTTAACATTTGATATTTGTTGCTTGATCTGAGTTGATGGTGATGTATGTAGTTTTGTTGACATTTAGGAAGTCTCATAGTTTGAGTAAAACTTCTAGCTTGTGTAAGAGATTCTCTACCTTACTTAGTGAATTTCAACACAAGGCAATGTCATTGATTGTGCTCCACGTGTTGCTATTGATGATTTTGATGGCTTTACTCTCCAAAACCATAGAAGCACGAAATATCCATCACAACAACCTGCAGATATGGAATTCGCTGGAAAAAACATACTCCTGAAAAAAAGAGCTACTTCGTTGTGTCTTCAGAATTAGCAGCCAAATCATCTCCAGATCTCTACTATCTACAAGTTTGAGGTACAACATGATTGAGAAAAAGAATGGAATAATCATGATTTGTTTTTAGGAACTTTCAATGTTTTCAAGCTTTCATAGGTTTTTTTGCCGTCTGAAGAGTTCAGGCTACCGTAACGATAGTCCTTAGTGAATTATCTATAACGGAGTTTTAAATAAACTGAATCAACTGATTGTGGCCTCCGATTTTTTACTAATATATATATATATATATATATATATATATATGTATATATATATATATATATATATATATATATATATATATATATATATATATATATATATATATATATATATATATATATATATATATATATATATATATATATATATATATATATATATATATATATGTATATATATATATATATATATATATATTTATATATATATATATAAATGTAGACACACACACGCACACACACACACATATATATATACATGTGTGTGTGTAGGAATATGACAGGATGTCGTTGTCTATATCTAAGTATGTAAGTAATTTTATAGAACTATCTGTGCGTTTATACATGTGTGCTTGTATAAAGAAATGTGTTTCCCTATTAATGTATGTGTTCATGTATATTGGCCTATATAGTGAGTTTAGTTGCATTTAATTCTTGTATGTGGACGTGTGTACATCGGGAACGTTATTAGATTATGTAATGATAAATGACCGTTCTGAGAACTGGTGCACTAGTTAACATATCAGCATAAAAAACACTTTTTGCTATATACCTCTGTCTTCAATATTCTTCAACATAATATTATATACCCTATACTTTTAGTTTGGATTTAATCGTATTTGTATAAACGTTAGTCCAGCTAAGAGTATTCACACACTTTTTTGCGTTTAGTAATCGTGTATTATGTTTAAGTATACAAATATCGGTTTATTTAAATAAAAACAAAATTGTTACATGATATATATATATATATCATGTAACATAATAAGTAACATTAATATAACAATTTCAGTTAAAGGACTAACCTCTATTACAGATGTAAACGTTATTAGATTCTGATTTACCATGGTGCTGTCGCAAAGATATTGGAAATTGAGTTTTCCGATAGATCCCATCGGACTAGCAATTCTGGATTTTGCTCACCTGTTCATTGGCGAAAAACGTGTCAATTATGTTATAAATGTTAGTCCTTTAACTGTGAAATTGTTATATATTTATATAGGTGTTAATATGCCCAAAGTGTCGTTATGCTTTGAGCAACCATTACTAGTTGAAAACTAAATACACATACACACAAATGCCATATATATATATATATATATATATATATATATATATATATATATATATATATATATATATATATATATATATGGTGGCTGTCAACTCGTTTTCGAGTACGGCCACTACTTTATATCCATGTACTACTTTATATCCATATCGATGCGCTGAACGAGTGTGACTTTTTAGTCCAGCCAGCGACTTGAAAACTCTGGTACAAACACTACACTTGTGAGTGACAATTATTGACACATAGTGCTGGGCCATGGTACCATGTGACGACAAGTGCAGAGAGATCTCCAGATATAAAGCAATGCCTGTATAGTGAGCAAAGGCACTGTACAAAGCCAGTCCCACTCTCTTAACCAAGATGATATTTACCAAAAAGAAGAACAAGTCAACATCATTGGATACCATTAGAGTTGCAGGTGTTATATCAGAGTTTTCCTTCTCCTAGAATTCTGCCTTGACAAAGGCTAAGGGGTCATCTCTCCCGGTGATTTTGGATGGCCATTGACTCTTAAGAGCTCCTTTGCCCTTTGACAGGTTTTGTTTTTAGTCCTGCAGCATGTCCAAAGTCACCCTCCTCACCAAGAAACCTTGGCGGGGTTGCCAGTTTAGTCGCCAACGACCCGACCATGAGACAGGTTGTACTGGGATACATGTTACCAGTAGCACCAACTGGTGACCTGAAATATATATATAACATGTATATATATGTGTCTTTATATATATATATATATATATATATAAAGACATATACACACATATGCCATATATATATATAAAGACATTTATATAGAAAGACACATACACACAAATGTCATATATATATATAGACATTTATATAAAGACACATACACACAAATACTATATATATATATATATATATAAAGACACATATATATATAAAGACACATACACACAAATGCCATATATATATATAAAGACACATACGCACAAATGCCATATATATATATATATATATAAAGACATATATATATAAAGACACATACACACAAATGTCATATATATATATAAAGACACATATATATAAAGACACATACACACAAATGCCATATATATATAAAGACACATATATATAAAGACACATACACACAAATGCCATATATATATATATATATATATATATATATATATATATATATATATATATATATATATATATATATATATATACATATATATATATGGCACTTGTGTGTATGTGTCTTTAGTTTTCAACTAGTAATGGCTGCTCAAGGCTTAACGACACTTTGGGTATATTAACACCTCTAATAAACAAGTTTGGTATCGGTCCTATCGTATCTTTAATAGCAAATACTGGTAAAACGTTGGATTTTCTCTTCACTGTAATCTTCTTAGTTATTTAGTAGTTGAATTTGTGTGTGTGTGTGTGTGTGTGTGTGTGCCTGTGAGAGAGAGATAGAGAGAGTGAGGGAGAGAGAAAGAAAGAGAGAGAGAGAAAGAAAGAAAGAGAGAGAGAAAGAAAGAGATGTGGAGGAAAATGAGTCAAATCATATATATATATATATAAAATATATATATATACTCACACCTATATATATATACATACAAACATACATACACACATATATACATATATATATATCGAGAGAGATAAAGAGAGAGAGAGAGAGAGAGAGAGAGAGAGAGAGAGAGATAAGGAACTATATCTTCAATAATTTTCAAAGCTTCGAGATAAAATAATGATGCCAATAATAATAATCATGGTGATGATGATGATAATGATGTTGATGATGATGTTTGTGGTTTCAGTGGTAGTGATGATGATGATGATAATGATGGACGTGAGAAAATTATGGCGGGTTTTGAAGGAAATCGATAGTGTTAGACTGTTGGACGTCACTTTGTAGGTGTGGATTAACATGGCGGAGACGATATTCCGCAGATAAATATAGAGACCATGTCTGTAGATTGTATCGCTACTATATCGACTAAATCACCAAATAAGTACTTATAAGATGATTATTATCCCATAAGATACTATAAGATGATTATTATCTACTTACTTCATTCTCTTTCCTTGTCTTTCATAATACGAAACATTTTCCCGGCAACATCAACCGTTGCTCTCCTTCTCCTACTTTACCCCCCCCCCCCTTCTTCTGTCTCTCTGTATGTCTTTCTGTCTGTCTGCTTATCTATCTATCTATCTATCTATCTATCTATCTATCTATCTATCTATCTATCTATCTATCTATCTATCTATCTATCTTTCTGTCTAACGTGTGGAATATCGCCGGTAAGTTTTTTGTTAATTTCTATGCAAAAAACCGATATAATTGTTTGAAAAAAATACAACACTTTGTAGATTAACCCCCAAGCTGAATTGTCAGCTGGGTGGTAATCCCATTTTTCGCCCCTGTAGGGGCGAACATTTTATTTAAAAGTTTGTCTTAAAATATCAAATTTTACAAAGTAAAAAAAAACTTGAGCAACACTAGAACGCTGGAGAACGTTAATAGTGAAAAGAGAGAGAAAGAGGCAGATATTAACGTTATATCTGCTTCTGCTGCTATGGACGTTGCCATAGATACTGTCACAAAAGAAAAAAAAATATATCAACATTTGAAAATGTTACAATTTCTACCGCCGAAGCGGAGAAAAATGACAATAACACACGGGAAAACACGGCAAAAAAACCCATTGACATACATACACATGAAAAAGACATCAACAACTCTACGGATACATCTACACATAAAATTTCCAACAACGATAACATCATCATTATCAACAACAACATCACACAAAAAAAGAAAATGTCTTTTGCTGACACAGTCAACAAGAAACAAGATTTTATAAATCTTGATATCTCCAACGCAAGAGATATGCTCCAGCAAGGGAGAAAATTTGTAACTTTCGAAGAAAGAGGTGGGTTTAGAATTAACTCACCCCTTGAAATAAAGGAAGACACAAACCGCCGATCAGTCACTTTTAGGACTGTGTCAAATTCGTCAAGAAAACCGACATTTGTTAATCAGTCAGATATAGAAGATTCTTTCAAGGAGATTCTAGCAAATGTCGATTTTCTCCAGCGAGGAAAACAGTACGGAAGCGTTTCCGTACTGTTTAAAAGCGAGACACTGGCCCAAAAAAACTCTGTGACACCAATAGTGTCAAAAGCATACACCTTTTTCCCTACATACATGGGGAAAAGGACACAAAAAATAAAAATAAAAAACATACCTCCAAGCATTAACATCTGGTGGATCTTGGCTGGCTTCGTAGAGCCAGAAACAGACATAATACTTTCGATACGAAAATCCATTCGACAAAGGTGGGCGGGCACCGATTTGGAGATTCTGTTGCAAATGAAACCGGAGAGAATCTCCAAAATACCCGAAAGAGTCGTTATTGATAATAACAACAAAATAAACATTTCGGTAGAAGGAAGAAAATTTCACTGCTTTCGCTGTGGTAGCACATCTCACCTAAAAGCCTCTTGTCCACAAACACACAACAGCAACATCATAAAAAAAACGCTATTACCAACACCAACACCAAAACAACCACCACCACCACCACCACCACAAGTACAACGACAGACGAAACGAGCAACCACACCAAAACAAACAGACACTCAACCAACAACAACAGAAAAAACAGAGACAACACCCCTGAAGAACACACCCCCACTCCATCCCACTCCATCAAACACTACCACAAACACACATACCGAAACACCACCACCACCACACAACATACCCTTACCCCACACACCTGACGATGATTATTCATCGACGGATGAAGCTGCTTCTCCTTCTTTAAGTGAAGAAGAGGGAGAACCGCGGAAATCCAAAAAACAAAAAAAGAGACACCACAAAACCCCCAAAACTCCAATCACCAACACCAATACACAACCACAGACACAAACAACAACACAAACAACACCACAGTCAAACACCCCCCTATCAGCAAAACCAGCACCAACACCACCCCAAACACAAGCACCCACCATAAAAAGAAAACTCCCAGATGAACAACAAACTAAAACAATACAACAAGAACACAAACAACAATACGCATACATCAACACAAACAACAAGAGTTTGATGGAGGTCATCTCCCAAAACCCCAAGGTGGAGACGGAGGGCAAAACTTTCGTCAAGGCAGAATCGTCTCCACACCTTAAACTTATAAGGGTTACTATGGAAACCTATAAGGACCTGAAAATTAAATTTTCACAGGACGTGGGCAACCCCTGCCACAAACCCATCAACCGCGTCCTGTTGAAAGGTTTCCCCACCCCACCCAACACCCCATCCAGCACCCAAATGGAGATTGAACAACCCGATCTCCAGGAAACGAAAAGGTAAGTGCACCTTTCGTCCTTTTTCTCCAACTTTTCTTCACCAACATGGCTGGTTTACGAGTTGGAACCGTGAATGTGCGTGGGCTAGGGATGCCCTGGAAACAGGGCCAACTTTTAAACGACCTTAGGTCACACAGTATGGATGTGATAGCCATCACCGAGTCCAGAATCCACAACAGGCAGCAACTAACCCCCATCTTCGACGACTTTGAGATCTACGCATCTCTCTGTCAGCCAGGAGGTGGAGGTGGAGTGGCTGTTATGTTTCGGAAGAACCTGGACGTCGGAGTACAGCAAGTACACTTGGACCCGGAGGGTAGACTGGTAGTCCTAGACGTGAACAGTATCGGAGGTGGAGCCTTCAGACTGGTGGCCGTTTATGCCCCGACCGGGCAATCGCAATCACGGCCAGACTTCTTTAAGCGTCTAGAGTCTTTTCTGGGAACGTCTCGCTCCTTACTTTTAGTGGGGGACTGGAATGGTATCCTAGATGCACGATGGGACTATGTGGGAGCATGTCCCAGTAGAGCGGGGTGCAACAGCCTCAAAACTTTAATCGGCCAATTCCAACTGGCCGATAGGTATCGACTGGATTTCCCGACTGCACCACAGTGGACGTGGGTAAACCACAGTGGGACATCTAGATCGTATTTAGATAGGTTCTTCATTAGAGAAAGGGACAAGGATATGTTAAGCTGTCCACGAATGCACATGGTTGCCTATTCAGATCACAAGTTAGTCGTCTGCTTAGTCAACCGTGATAGAATACATAGACAGGGTCCCGGATACTGGAAGCTGAACGTGTCGTTGCCGGCACGTAAAGCTTACAGTGAACGGATAAGTAAACTAGTCAAGCAACAGTTAACGGGAGCCATCGTCAACAATAGATGGTGGTACTCTCTCAAGAAAGCAATTAGAATAGAATCGATAGGGTATAGCAGAGAGTTAGCCTTAGAGAAAAACAGAATAGAAAGAGAACTAGTAGCCAAGGTAGAGGAGGCACTTAGAAGTGGCAACGCGGCTAGAGTGTTAGCGTCGAGAACGGCACTGGACCAGTTCTTCGATGCGAAACACGAAGGCTGCGTGGTCAGAAGCAAAACACGTGCTCTAGGAAACGAAGGAGCGAAAGCTGTCAGCTGGGCCCGAGTGGCGGAGGCAAAAAGTGGCAACAAGTCCACGATTCGGTCTTTGAAAGACCAAAACGGACGCATGCTACTTGACCCCAAGCAAATGTGCGCGGCCTTTCAGCGGCACTTTGCGCGACTGTTTGAGCAGAACGACGGTGAGCCGAACGGGGCAATGGACTTTAGTTCATACCTCGACGGCCTGCCGCGTCTCTCGAACACGGACGCCGAGTTCTGCGAAAGACCGATCACGGACACTGAGATACGGGACGCTCTGGGCCGCTGCGGGAAACGCAAGTCACCCGGTCTAGATGGTCTACCCTACGAATTTTACATAGGCATGCCGGACTTGTTCTCTGGCATCCTCGAAGCCGTCTACTGCAATTGGCAGCAGAACGGGAGAATTCCCAGTTCTGCAGGCAAGGGCGTAGTAACGCTGATCAGGAAAGACGAGAACAAGGGGGACGAAATTAACAACTTCAGGCCCATAACTCTGCTCAACACAGAGTTAAAGATTTTGGCCAAGGTGCTAGCGACGAGGTTGGCGCTTGTCGTCGAGAACCTGGTAGAGAAAGCGCAAACGTGTGCAATCCCGACCAGGTCCATACACGACAACCTCCACCTCATGCGATACATCATAGAGAGGGTGGGTAGTAAACCCGGCTTCGGTGGGACTCTGATCAACTTGGATCAGTCTAAGGCATTCGATAGGGTCGACCATCGATACTTGGAAGCGGTTCTCAAGGCGGCCGGTTTCGGTCCCGTGTTCAGAGGATGGATCGAGGCGATGCACACCAGCATCTGCTCGAGGGTTAAGGTGAACGGCTACCTATCGGAGCCGTTCGCAATCACGCGTTCCATTCGACAGGGATGCCCTCTCTCCTCCATTCTGTATGTATTGGCTCTAGAGCCACTACTGCGGAAATTGGAGCTGTTGCAGGGCATCCCCCTAGAACCGGGACTGCGCAAAGCGGCGTCGGCTTATGCCGACGACGTGACAGTCATGGTGTCGAGCACCTCGGAAATCGGGGTGATCGGCAACATACTGAAAGAATACGAAACGCTGACGGGAGCAAAACTAAACCCAGACAAGTCTGTCGGTTTGCAACTCGGTACGTGGAGAGGCAAACCGATGACATCCGACAGCGTCGTTGGACGCTGGACGGACGGACCGGTGAAATTGCTCGGGGTCTGGTTCGGTCCAGACCTCCAGGTGGAGAAAAACTGGAACGAGGTCACGGCCAAGGTGTTTGCACTCACTCAGAAGTGGGCAGAGTGCAAACTGTCCTTGAAAGGTCGAGCGGAGGTGGCGAACACTTTCATAGCGTCCGTCATCTACTACCGCTTGACTGTCGTGCCTTGTCCCCGTGAACACCTCGCCAAGATGGAACGCATGCTCTTCCAGTTTCTGTGGAAGAAGCAGGCTCCGCTGGTGAGGAGATCCGTCTGCTGTCAGCACCCTTCCAACGGAGGGCTGGGAATGCCGTGGCTGATGATGCGCAAACATGCGCTGAGGCTGCGGCATCTCCAGGTATTCCTCACCGACCCCCAACCGGTGTGGGCACCGTTTATGAGACAGGCTTTCCCACAGCTCGTCTCGCTAACGGAGCTGCAGTCCTGGGTGAAGAAAAGACCGAAAACGATGGGCGCCTGGCACATTGAATGCGCTCAGGCGCTCACAGTCCTCTGGCAAGCGGGCGCAGCAATCAGTGGAGACTCCACTTCGACATTCTATAGAGGGATTGTACGTTACAAGGGCGACGACGTGCTCGGAGAGACTCTGGGCGTCGAAGACGATGAGCTCACCAGTATGTTTGGTAGGACTTTCCGCCCGGGACCTATGGACAACTTCCAGAGGTCCCTGGCCTGGCAGTGCTACCGAGGAGCTCTACCGGTTCGTGACAAGATCTACAGGCACGGACGCCCTGGCAGGGATCCTTCCAAGAGGACGTGTCCAAGATGTGCGCAGGACATTGAAACAGTTCTGCACGCAATTGTACACTGCCCGGGCGTAAGCGACCTGTGGAACTATGCAGAACAACTGCTGTCGCGTATGGGACAAATACAGTTGACTGCCGAGTCCATAGTAAGAATCAAACCGCCAGACTCTTTCAAAAACGAAAGAGAGGCGGTTTTCCTCTGTACGGTGGCTATGGTGAAAGAAGTTATATGGTGGACGAGGTTGAGAGGACTGAGGACAGATGCCTTTCTCTCCGGACAACAATTGATTCCATTCTTTAAGTATCACTTTAGAAGGAGAATCAGGGTGGAGAGAGAGGCACTGCACCCCAGTAAATTTACTGAAAGGTGGGTGAATGAAGCGAAAATGGCCCGAGTGATTGGGCCTTCTCTGTTTATAAGCCTGTAGGTTGAGGAAGAGAGCAAAAGGAAGAAAGGAGCACTTGCACAACACGCTCCTTGAGTTGAGGGTTGTTCTATCGACGGGGTATTAAACAACCCATTTGTGGCGCCTCCCCCCTATTGGGGATTTCGATTGTTGAAATTGTTTGTTTTTATATTTTTTACACGACTGTATGTAAAATCCCCGGCATGTCTTTGTATTGTCCCCTTTCTTGTTGCGCCCTTGTGGCTAATAAAGAAATCTATCTATCTATCTATCTATCTATCTATCTATCTATCTATCTATCTATCTATCTCTCTATCTATATGTCTGTCTGCCTGTCTGTCTATCTATCTATCTGTGTGTCACCGACACAGTGGACGGAAAAGGGAGGTTGGGGTACGGTGTGTGGGGTGGGGTGTATATTGGGTTAAGAAGTGCCTACTGACTGTAGGTTTGTATGCAAGTGTACAACTGCATAGCGCCAAAGATCTCAATTCAGTGACATTGTCTTAGAGAGGAGTAAGTGAGTAAGGTCAGTTTTTATCACCCCGTCCCAGGTTTTTCTTGGTCTACCCACTCCGTAGCTTCCATCAATTTTCATTGCTCTGCACTTTTTATACAGCTGTCGTCCCACTCTCCAGAACACAACATTTGATACCTCTTATGCTTAGTCTCTCTCTCAATTCGTCTATGCTTCGCCGTTCGCGCACATTACTATTACACATTCGTCGGAGCATGTAAGCTTCATTTCATTCTAATCTATGCAAGTCTTCAGCACACAACGCCCAGGTCTCACTACTATGTAATATCACCGTTCGTATACAAACATCATACAATCTGCCTTTCTCTTTTAGAGAAAAAACCCTTGTGGCTAACAGCGGTATTAGCTCTCTGAACTTTTATATATATATATATATATATATATATATGTTGTGTGTGCGTGTGTGTGTGTGAGTCCCGGGTTCAATCGGGAGTAACCACAGTAAGTAAGGTACTAAATACATAGAGTATATACAAGATTTAATATAGAAATGGCCTCCTCATGACTAGAACTGATTCATATTCGAAGGAAACAGTTCTAGTCCTGTAGAAGCCATTTATCTCTCTCTCCCCCTCTCTCCCCCCTCTCTCTCTATATACATATAACAGATAATATATATATTGTGTTAGGATATATATGTGTATACACACACGCACACACACACACACACACATATATATATATATGGAGATCACGAGTGAAATCGTGAGTACCACATTAAAAAAGGTACTCAATATATTAGTAGAGGGTAGAAATCATTATTTCATATAGAAATGGCTTCTACAGGGCTAGGACTGTTTCATTTGTATGAAATCATCAGGAATGCTGATTGACATAGAGAGTTATTGATACTTATAGGTTTTCTTGTGGTTGGAGGGGGGGATAGTGGTGGGGTACTCTACTTTAAGGAGCAGATCTCATGAAGTTGATTAAAGGGGGTGAGGGTGGAAACGTGGGAAGGGGTGAGGTAGGAGGTGGGGTATACAAATGGGAAAACGGGAAGAGAATTCTTCCAGTTGGTGGAGAAGAATTTCAAGGCGGCCATATATATATATATATATATATATATATATATATTGGAATAAATGCTCTGAAATAGCGATATATATGTGAATATAGACATAGAATATTCGAAAATATTCTGTATGTTTATAATAAACATTTTGAAGACCTAATCGCTATAGAATAGAATACGTCACGTATTACAATTAGATTCTCGATAAAAGCAAGGGAAGTAATCTACGCGTTTCATTCTTGTTAGAAATCATCAGGACTACATATCCAGTGCTTTTATCGAGAATGACACAGCTAGAGACTTATAGAATACTTAGCTGTGTACAGGAACTGGTTTGAAAGAGCGGTTGCCGGTCCGGCAGAAATTAGAAATTGGAATAAATGCTCTGAAATAGCGATATATATGTGAATATAGACATAGAATATTCGAAAATATTCTGTATGTTTATAATAAACATTTTCAAGACCTAATCGCTATAGAATAGAATACGTCACGTATTACAATTAGATTCTCGATAAAAGCAAGGGAAGTAATCTACGCGTTTCATTCTTGTTAGAAATCATCAGGACTACATATCCAGTGCTTTTATCGAGAATGACACAGCTAGAGACTTATAGAATACTTAGCTGTGTACAGGAACTGGTTTGAAAGAGCGGTTGCCGGTCCGGCAGAAATTAGAAATTGGAATAAATGCTCTGAAATAGCGATATATATGTGAATATAGACATAGAATATTCGAAAATATTCTGTATGTTTATAATAAACATTTTGAAGACCTAATCGCTATAGAATAGAATACGTCACGTATTACAATTAGATTCTCGATAAAAGCAAGGGAAGTAATCTACGCGTTTCATTCTTGTTAGAAATCATCAGGACTACATATCCAGTGCTTTTATCGAGAATGACACAGCTAGAGACTTATAGAATACTTAGCTGTGTACAGGAACTGGTTTGAAAGAGCGGTTGCCGGTCCGGCAGAAATTAGAAATTGGAATAAATGCTCTGAAATAGCGATATATATGTGAATATAGACATGGAATATTCGAAAATATTCTGTATGTTTATAATAAACATTTTGAAGACCTAATCGCTATAGAATAGAATACGTCACGTATTACAATTAGATTCTCGATAAAAGCAAGGGAAGTAATCTACGCGTTTCATTCTTGTTAGAAATCATCAGGACTACATATCCAGTGCTTTTATCGAGAATGACACAGCTAGAGACTTATAGAATACTTAGCTGTGTACAGGAACTGGTTTGAAAGAGCGGTTGCCGGTCCGGCAGAAATTAGAAATTGGAATAAATGCTCTGAAATAGCGATATATATGTGAATATAGACATAGAATATTCGAAAATATTCTGTATGTTTATAATAAACATTTTGAAGACCTAATCGCTATAGAATAGAATACGTCACGTATTACAATTAGATTCTCGATAAAAGCAAGGGAAGTAATCTACGCGTTTCATTCTTGTTAGAAATCATCAGGACTACATATCCAGTGCTTTTATCGAGAATGACACAGCTAGAGACTTATAGAATACTTAGCTGTGTACAGGAACTGGTTTGAAAGAGCGGTTGCCGGTCCGGCAGAAATTAGAAATTGGAATAAATGCTCTGAAATAGCGATATATATGTGAATATAGACATAGAATATTCGAAAATATTCTGTATGTTTATAATAAACATTTTGAAGACCTAATCGCTATAGAATAGAATACGTCACGTATTACAATTAGATTCTCGATAAAAGCAAGGGAAGTAATCTACGCGTTTCATTCTTGTTAGAAATCATCAGGACTACATATCCAGTGCTTTTATCGAGAATGACACAGCTAGAGACTTATAGAATACTTAGCTGTGTACAGGAACTGGTTTGAAAGAGCGGTTGCCGGTCCGGCAGAAATTAGAAATTGGAATAAATGCTCTGAAATAGCGATATATATGTGAATATAGACATAGAATATTCGAAAATATTCTGTATGTTTATAATAAACATTTTGAAGACCTAATCGCTATAGAATAGAATACGTCACGTATTACAATTAGATTCTCGATAAAAGCAAGGGAAGTAATCTACGCGTTTCATTCTTGTTAGAAATCATCAGGACTACATATCCAGTGCTTTTATCGAGAATGACACAGCTAGAGACTTATAGAATACTTAGCTGTGTACAGGAACTGGTTTGAAAGAGCGGTTGCCGGTCCGGCAGAAATTAGAAATTGGAATAAATGCTCTGAAATAGCGATATATATGTGAATATAGACCACATATATATCGCTATTTCAGAGCATTTATTCCAATTTCTAATTTCTGCCGGACCGGCAACCGCTCTTTCAAACCAGTTCCTGTACACAGCTAAGTATTCTATAAGTCTCTAGCTGTGTCATTCTCGATAAAAGCACTGGATATGTAGTCCTGATGATTTCTAACAAGAATGAAACGCGTAGATTACTTCCCTTGCTTTTATCGAGAATCTAATTGTAATACGTGACGTATTCTATTCTATAGCGATTAGGTCTTCAAAATGTTTATTATAAACATACAGAATATTTTCGAATATTCTATGTCTATATTCACATATATATCGCTATTTCAGAGCATTTATTCCAATTTCTAATTTCTGCCGGACCGGCAACCGCTCTTTCAAACCAGTTCCTGTACACAGCTAAGTATTCTATAAGTCTCTAGCTGTGTCATTCTCGATAAAAGCACTGGATATGTAGTCCTGATGATTTCTAACAAGAATGAAACGCGTAGATTACTTCCCTTGCTTTTATCGAGAATCTAATTGTAATACGTGACGTATTCTATTCTATAGCGATTAGGTCTTCAAAATGTTTATTATAAACATACAGAATATTTTCGAATATTCTATGTCTATATTCACATATATATCGCTATTTCAGAGCATTTATTCCAATTTCTAATTTCTGCCGGACCGGCAACCGCTCTTTCAAACCAGTTCCTGTACACAGCTAAGTATTCTATAAGTCTCTAGCTGTGTCATTCTCGATAAAAGCACTGGATATGTAGTCCTGATGATTTCTAACAAGAATGAAACGCGTAGATTACTTCCCTTGCTTTTATCGAGAATCTAATTGTAATACGTGACGTATTCTATTCTATAGCGATTAGGTCTTCAAAATGTTTATTATAAACATACAGAATATTTTCGAATATTCTATGTCTATATTCACATATATATCGCTATTTCAGAGCATTTATTCCAATTTCTAATTTCTGCCGGACCGGCAACCGCTCTTTCAAACCAGTTCCTGTACACAGCTAAGTATTCTATAAGTCTCTAGCTGTGTCATTCTCGATAAAAGCACTGGATATGTAGTCCTGATGATTTCTAACAAGAATGAAACGCGTAGATTACTTCCCTTGCTTTTATCGAGAATCTAATTGTAATACGTGACGTATTCTATTCTATAGCGATTAGGTCTTCAAAATGTTTATTATAAACATACAGAATATTTTCGAATATTCTATGTCTATATTCACATATATATCGCTATTTCAGAGCATTTATTCCAATTTCTAATTTCTGCCGGACCGGCAACCGCTCTTTCAAACCAGTTCCTGTACACAGCTAAGTATTCTATAAGTCTCTAGCTGTGTCATTCTCGATAAAAGCACTGGATATGTAGTCCTGATGATTTCTAACAAGAATGAAACGCGTAGATTACTTCCCTTGCTTTTATCGAGAATCTAATTGTAATACGTGACGTATTCTATTCTATAGCGATTAGGTCTTCAAAATGTTTATTATAAACATACAGAATATTTTCGAATATTCTATGTCTATATTCACATATATATCGCTATTTCAGAGCATTTATTCCAATTTCTAATTTCTGCCGGACCGGCAACCGCTCTTTCAAACCAGTTCCTGTACACAGCTAAGTATTCTATAAGTCTCTAGCTGTGTCATTCTCGATAAAAGCACTGGATATGTAGTCCTGATGATTTCTAACAAGAATGAAACGCGTAGATTACTTCCCTTGCTTTTATCGAGAATCTAATTGTAATACGTGACGTATTCTATTCTATAGCGATTAGGTCTTCAAAATGTTTATTATAAACATACAGAATATTTTCGAATATTCTATGTCTATATTCATATATATATATATATATATCAACTAGAAATAGATTGACATATATATATATATATATAAAATAAACATATGAAACAATCACAGGGAATAATATGTAAAGAATGTAAGCACACATAACTAGGTAGGTAACTAATTAAAGTTTAACTAGAACTTCAAATATAGATACCTTTTAAAATGATTAATTGGTGAAATATATTTTTTATTTAAAGAAATATATACAAAGGAGATTAATCATTTTAAAAGGTATCTAAATTTTAATTAGTTACCTACCTAGCTATGTGTGCTTACATTCTTTACAAATTATTCCCTGTGATTGTTTCATATGTTTATTTTATATATATATATGTCAATCTATTTCTAGTTGATATAAAATGGTCGGATCTATTCATTGGAATCTTTGAGCTTATTCTGCAGTGGATATGGCACATGTCTCTCAGACATGACAACCCTTAATTTAATTTTGGATATATATATATATATATATATATAGTAATAATAATGAAGGTGAAGACTAAAACCCGAAGAGGGCTCGATAAGGATAATATATATATAAAATATATAAAACCACATAGCAAATATTTATTAAAATAACAGATTAAATTTTAAGCAAAGAATCGCTGCTTTCAACCTTTACGAAGATCCTGTTAAGGGTGAAAACAACGATTCTTTGCTTAAACACTAATATTTTATTTTAATATATATAAATATATATATATATATATATATATATATATATATATATATATATATATATATATATACACAAAGTCTGTCTCATTTGGCAAGTATTTATCCCGGTTTCATGGCGTGAAGCGACTGAGAGTACAAGACTCCCCCCCCCCGCCCTGGACAGGACGCTAGTCCATCGCAGGGTTAAACCTCCTGTTATTGCTGGTACTCATTTTCAGCTGAGTATACTGGAGCAATGTGAAATAAAGTATTTTGCTCAAGAACACAACACGCAGCTCAGGAATCAAACCCACGACATTATGATCGTAAGTCCAACACCCCTTACCACTAGGCCACGTGCTGCCACACAAACACACACACACATATATATATATATAAAGGCACATATAGTAAGTACAGCGAATTTTTAAAAATTTATTTTAATACTTTTTCTCTATTTGCTAGACCTTGATTTTATATGTTCTGGCTTGTTAATTTATTAACCCGCCATAGAACCACATTGGCATACGGTTGGATAATACTTGTTTCCCTATATGTATTTTTTACACGTAGGAATTCATACTTTATTATTATTGATCTCCCCCTAAGGTAGAGATGAAATTTTGGCCGTTTAGACTGTTGCTATTTCTAGTGGCAGGACATTGACCTGTCTACCCTGCCTTTTGTCTTTGGACACGGCACCAGACAGAATTATATCTTTCATCATCCGCTCTCATTTGGGAATGGTTTTGTATGGCGTCAGTTTGTGATTTGAACTCAGGAATTTTATATTCTCCGTGGGAGAAGAGACTTCTGAAGATTGCTCCCTTCTCAATTGAAATCCGCTTGGATTTTCCGTTTATTCTGGAGCATGACACCGCGGTAAAGGCACATATAATAAGTACAGCGAATTTTTTAACTTTTATTTTAAAACTTTTTCTCTATTTGCTAGACCTTGATTTTATATATATATATATTATATATATATATATATATATATATATATATATATGTATATATATATATATATATATATATATATATATATATAAACCACAGACCCTCCATCTCAACTCACCTTTTGAAAAGCAGAAGAACTGCGAAACCGGTAAAGGTACCAAATAAATATATATATTAAAAAAAAAAAAAAAAAAAAATAAGACTCCAGTTGCATTTTCGATTTCATCTCTTTTTCTTTATACTTTCACTCGTGTAGGACACCTCGGTTATTTTTCAATTTGTAAAAAAAACCTCACTTTCTAATATATATATATATATATATATAATAGAATAATCGAGTATCGGAAAATCACCTCACGAATTTACGATAAACAAATCCGACATGAGTGGCAGAGGGCTCAATAATTCAAATAAATCAGAGCTATAACTATCGTTAAAATATCAACACACAAAGATTATGCCTAAAATCACCCATGCAGCCGAAAAATAACGACCAGGAAGATTCGGGTCACTCAGATAAAATATCAATAAATCAATAATTTATATGAATGTAAAAACTTACCCGGACCCACTAGAAAGATGGTAAATCTAGCTTCTTGGGTTTCTGCAATTCCTTAATCCGCCCCCTATATATATATATATATATATTGGTAAACGGAATAGAAAATGCTGACAAATTGTTCACAGTGAAAAATAGTTTAATTAGGAATAAATGAGACTTAGTAATTGTATTGGTTAGTATTCAGTTTTGGTTTTAAGTTTTACCGGTTGCGCATTTCTAAATGCTTTTCAAAAATAATTTTGAGATAGAGCGTCCGTGATGTTTGCTCTGATCTGATTAGTTTTGGGAATTCTACCTGTTTTTATGTTAAAAAAGTGGCTCCAGCGCTATTAAAATTGGTTTTTGCGCTAATTCGTGTTGCAAAAATTCTTGTGGTCAAAACAATTTTGATTGGTCGGTAGAGGCCATGTGAATGTAAAAAATTGATTTTGCGCCAAGACTGAGAAATGACTCTTTCACAACAAATATGTGTGTGTGTGTGTGTGTGTGTGTAGTAGTAGTAAAGTGTTCGTTGTTGTGATAATGGTTAGCAGGGATGTGTGTGCGAACCGCAGCCTGTTGACATTTCAAATGCCTATTAAGACAAGTGTGTGTGTGTGTGTGTAGCAGAGTAATTCGTGGTAGAGGGATGGTCAGTAGGAATGTGTCTGTAAGTGAGTGGGGGATATTTTAACATGTCAAAAAATATTTTTCAGCTCTTGTCTTATACGGAGAAGTGTGTGTGTGTTTGTGTGTGTGTGTGTATGTGTGTGTGTGTGTGTGTGTGTGTAGCAGAGTAATTCGTGGTAGAGGGATGGTCAGTAGGAATGTGTCTGTAAGTGAGTGGGGGATATTTTAACATGTTAAAAGATATTTTTCAGCTCTTGTCTTATACGGAGAAGTGTGTGTGTGTGTGTGTGTGTATAAGTCTCTTTGTATGTTAATGTACGCGTGTGTATGTGTGTGTGTATATGTGTGTGTGTGTGTGTGTGTGTGTGTGAATGTGTGTGTGTGTGGGTAGACCAGTATTTTTTTCCCTGGTAAAATGGTGTACATTATTCGATATTTTCAGTAAAATCGATTCTCTCAATAGAACATCAAAAACCTTAACAATAAAAGGTGTGAAATGATATTCACTATATATATATATACATATATTCACTATATATATATATATATTTTTTTTTTTGTGTTGCACCATAGAACATGTGTGTTTACGTATGTCATTGTGTTTATATGTGGGTAGAGATGTGTGCTGATGTAGGTATGTATGTTGACGTGTGTATGTTGTGGGTTCGTCTTAGGGAGAAGTGTTTAGACGGGGTCCGTATTTGTTAATAAAGTAAGATTCCTTGCTGATGCGCTGGGTGTGGGTGGCATTATCTTTAAATTTGTAGAGGGGAAAGATTCTGAAGTTGGGATGCTGTTGGGCGGCACAGGTATCAATGTGTTCACTCAGAGGTATTTTCCTGTATTCCCGTATTTTAATTTGGGATCTATGGACAGTCATGCGTTGGCGCAGGCTGATTTTGGTCTGGCCTATGTATTGTTCTCGACAACCTGAGCAAGTTAATACATATATTAGATTTTCCGATGCACATGTGAAATTGTGTTTTACTATAAAACGTTGTCCTTCTTTGAAATAGAATTCCGAACCCTCTATTAGGTTGATGCAAATGCCACAGTTGGGTCTATCGCATTTTTTTACTGTGGGTTTCGTTGTTGTGGTTGGCAGTACTTTGGCATGTGTTAGGATGTTTTTCATTGACTTAGATTGTCTTTTGCACTTTATGATATCGTGTGTTCGTAGGATTTGGTTCATTCTATGGTCCTTTTTCAACACAGGGATGTTCTGGAGGATGGTGTCAAAGGCCTCATTGTTGAGGGGGTTGTGTGTGGAGATGTATGGAAGAGCTTTTAGTTTCGGTTGATTTACTTTAGGGTGTCTAAGGTCCTGGGTACTGAGTTTTAGGGCACGTTGGATTCCATTGTCAATTAGTGATGCAGGGTAGTCCCTGCCTATGAGTGTGTCCTTTAGTTCTTGTAGCCGTAGGTAGCAGGTGTTTTTATTGGAGACTATAGTACAGATTCTCTTGGCTAAGTTATAGGGAATATTAATTTTAACGTGTCTAGCGTGGCAAGAGTTGAAAGGAAGATATTGCTTGGAGTCTGTGGGCTTGTAGTATATGTCTGTTTCTATTTTTTTGTTATGGATCTTAATGAGGATGTCGAGGAAGGGGAGTTGTTGATGGCTGTATTCCATCGTGAAGTTAATATTCGTGTTGAGCCCATTTATAAGGGTGTGAAATTCTTTAAGTTTTTCGATGTTTTCGTGCCAAAGGATGAAGCAGTCATCTAGATATCGCTTCCAGTTCCTTTCTATGTGTAAGTGGAGAGTGTTTCCAAATGTGTTTAGGAATTTAGTGTAGAGTATGATTTCCAGGTATCCCATGACTAGGTTGGCATAAGTGGGGGTTGTTTTCGTTCCCATAGCGGTCCCATATTTCTGCCTGTAGGGTTTGTTATTGAAAACGAAGTAATTGTTCTCCAAGATAAATTTGAGTCACTCTATCACGAATTCTTTTTTGATGCGTTGTGGGAGTTCATTGTGGTAATTATCCAGCCAGAATTGGATAGCTTCTATTCCTAGGTTGAGGGGGATGTTGGAGTATAGGTTGACTACATCGAACGTCACTAGTAGGATTTGTTCAGAAAGTGGCATATTAGGGAGGTGATTGAGCATATCTAGGTCGTCCCTTATATAGCTTTTGATGTGTTTGAGAAAGGGCTTGAGAAAGGTATCAATGAAGTTGCTAAGGCTGTGGGTTTCGCAAGCGGGGCCTGCTATTATAGGTCTTAATTTGAGATCATTGGGTGAGGAGACATTGATGACTATGTCTGTGGCTTCCTTGCATGCCTTACTTATTAATTCGCTTTTATGTACTTTAGGGATACCGTAGAAAAGGCTGGATTTACTTGTGAAGTCTGTGATGAAGCTGAATTCCTTGTTAGTGAGTCCGTCTTTGTATTGGTTGATTAGAGTTTTTAGGTTTCTCATAATTTTCTGTTGATTGTAGTGTTCAGCCTTTTCGTAGTATGTTTCGTTTTCCAAAGTGGAGAGCGCTAAGTTGATATAGAATTCCATTAGGACTACTGTACTTCCTTTATCAGCCTCTTGTAATGGTTCTGTCGGTTTTTAATCTATTTAATTCTTCCCATTCTTTCTTGTTGAGGTTTGGCTTGTGTTTTTGTCTGTGCAAGTGTTGGTAAAGGAAGTTTGTGATGTGTTCACAGAATTCGTCCAGGATTTTATTTCTACCTTTTGATGGGGTGTAATTGCTTCTATTTCTAGCTAATGATTCATCCTCATTGTACTGGTCGAATAGTTGTTCACTGAGTCGTAACTTTCTACAGAAGTCTGTGATGTCTTCCTTCATTTCATAGTAGTTAGGACGTAGTGGGGTCGGTGTGAATTTGTTGTGAAAGAGTCATTTCTCAGTCTTGGCGCAAAATCAATTTTTTACATTCACATGACCTCTACCGACCAATCAAAATTGTTTTGACCACAAGTATTTTTGCAACACGAATTGGCGCAAAAACCAATTTTAATAGCGCTGGAGCCACTTTTTTAACATAAAAACAGGTAGAATTCCCAAAACTAATCAGATCAGAGCAAACATCACGGACGCTCTATCTCAAAATTATTTTTGAAAAGCATTTAGAAATGCGCAACCGGTAAAACTTAAAACCAAAATTGAATACTAACCAATACAATTACTAATTCTCATTTATTCCTAATTAAACTATTTTTCACTGTGAACAATTTGTCAGCATTTTCTATTCCGTTTACCAATATATAATAACTTGTGTGTTACACCTCTATTCTTTTAACTATATATATATATATATATATATATATATATATATATATATATATATATATATATATATATATATATATATACATACATACATATATATATATATATACATATATATATATACATACATACATACATACATACATACATACATACATACATACATACATACATACATACATACAAGATAAGAAAACACCAGGAAGAGAGATAATTGTCGGCTACTGGTACAAAAAACTAATATTCTATCGGAGTTATCTTACTGACCTCTACCAACAAGTTCTTAAGGGAGATACACTTATACCAGAATGGTTGACATTAGCACAAACGTTACTGGTCCCGAAGAACAAAGACACCCACTTGACAAAAAACTACCGACCCATTGCATGCCAGAACCTGATGTATAAGATGTATACAGATTGCCTGAACCTATTCCTCCAAGATCACTGTGAAAATAATAACATCATCACAGATGAACAAGCAGCTGGACAGAAAAGGGTTTGGGGATGTGCTGAACAACTCCTAATCAACAAAACTACGATGTCAGAGGTGCGACAACTTAGAAGGAATATGACTACAGTCTGAGAAAGCTTTCGATTCTGTTCCCCACTCTTGGATGATAGAGGCCCTCCAACTTGCAAAAGTCCCAGACATTATTGTGAGAGCCATAAAGAGGCTGTCTTCTTCTTGGGCTACTATCCTAAGGTTTAAGACAGAGAGGGAGGACTCTATTATCACTGATAAAATAAAATATTGCAGGGGTATATTTCAGCGGGACAGTCTCTCTGTGATATTGTTCATCTTGTCATTAAACCCCTTGTCCTTTCTGCTCAAGAAATGTGAGGGATACATCATTGGCTCACAGGAGGACAGAAATACGAACCTAACCCATAACTTCTTTGTGGACGATCTGAAACTCTATGCCAAGAACATGGATGGGATGAAGAAAAATCTTGACCTGGTTACAACGTTCTCAAAGGATATAGGAATGGAGTTTGGCCAAGATAAATGCTCATACATGACTGTAAAGCGGGGAAAAACAACAACCCAATCTAGCAACATTATCATCAATGGTCTAACTGTTTCACCGATATCTGATGAGGACTGCTACAGATACCTGGGGATAGAGAGAACATATCCTATAATGGTATCTGTAATAAAGAACGCGTAACCAGTGAATACTCCACCCGATTAAGAAAGATCTGGTCATCGGAACTCTCTGCGCAAATCAAAACAGTGGCTCACAATGTGTTTGCTGTGCCTGTCCTAACACCAACGTTTGGAATACTCAATTGGACAATAGATGAAATCCGAGCAGTTGATGTTGGAACTCGAAAAATACTGAACAACACCGGAGACTTCCACATCAACAGTGACATAGACCGCCTTTACTTGAAACGTAAGCAGGGAGGCAGAGGCCTAACATCAGTCCAGACAACATTTGAATGTCGCATCATATCTCTTCGACAACATCTACGAATCTCGAAGCGTAGGAGCCCGCTTCTCGAGCAAGTCTATCTGCATGAAACAGATAAGATCATGAGAGTTGGGAAGGAACTCCTTGAGAGATATTCCCTGTGTGATAATCAAAAACTCACACCCAGCGATGTCGCTCAGCAGTATCGCAGTGAATCCATGGATGAAAAACAGCATGCCTATCAGCAAAAAATCATGCATGGATATGTTGCCAGGAAGCTCCAGAGTGAGAGTAATATAGATAAGGAAAGTAATCTATCTTGGACCAAGAACCGCTATATTGGATTCCTCTTTGAAGGATACGCTTTTGCAATCCAAGAACAGGAGATTAGTACGAAATACCTGATTCACAAAAGAGATAGGGATGCAGGCAAACCACCTAGATGTGATAACAAGTGCAGACTCTGGAGAACTAACATCGAGGATATCACCATGTCATCAGCAGCTGCCCAAAGATGTCATCGCGGTACTATCTACCTATGAGGCATGATGTAGTGGCCAAAACACTGTACAATGCAGTTCGTAAAAAAGATAGCCCCGATAATAAACATTATAAACACAATGTGGAAGACATCCATGTACATAATATGAAAGAGTATTGGTGGAATGTTTCAGTAAAAACCCCAATAAAATGCAGGCATAACAGACCAGATATTATGATATGGGACAGGGAGAAGAAAACATGCACAGTAGTGGACATTAGCTGCCCAGCAGATGCCAATATAATATCAAAGATTAGTGAAAAGGAGAATATTTATGCAGAACTGATGAGAAATCTGCAGATACTCCACCCTGATTATACCTTCAGATTTATGCCTGTGATTATTGGGGCACTGGGATATGTTAGTAACTGCCTCAATACAAATCTTGAGAAGCTAGGCTTCACAGGAACAGAAAGAACACGACTAGTTAGGAAACTACAAGTACAATCCATTAATGGAACAGTAAAAATATGTAAAACATTCCAAACATTTTGCATCTAATAACTGCATATACACATGTACAGATACAAAGCATATACACATGCACACATACAACTCAAAACATACATATCCACACATACAATAACATCC
Source organism: Eledone cirrhosa (assembly GCA_964016885.1). Classification (NCBI taxonomy): domain Eukaryota; kingdom Metazoa; phylum Mollusca; class Cephalopoda; order Octopoda; family Eledonidae; genus Eledone; species Eledone cirrhosa. The sequence continues at coordinate 384,182,557 of OZ024741.1, read as the reverse complement.
ATATCTACACATGCATGCATACATACATATCTACCTAGTTGATGTGTAAATTCCAATGAGAGAGTCTTGTGTCTATGTTAGAAACCGACTCTCTCTCTATTGGTAAAACTTTGTGAAATTATAAAACCAGAAGAACATACATACATACATACATACATACATACATATATGTATATACATATATGTATATATAGGAAAAAAGTATGGCTCAGACGGCAGAGCTCAAGCCGTTTCGACGGCTATTTCTGGACGTTGAAACGGCTTGAGCTCTGACGTCGGGGTTATACTTTTTCCTATTACTCACTCTACTACCCTAAGTATTGAGTACTCTCGTGCTTAGGTCCATCTGGTTCCTTACCACAACTCCTTCGTTATATATATATATATATTTACTTGTCTCGCTCGCTTCACGCGATATTACTTGTCCCAATAGCTTTATTTAGCTATTGCTCGCCCCAACTGGAGGTATATGATTTTCAAAGCGATGAAATACCGATGATAGTTGGCAAATCACTGATGAAGGACTAATCTTTTTCATATGTAACCCATGTGCAACCATGCAGCACTCAATTCTCATATTTTTATATATATTTTTCCCCAGCTGCGTTTGTCTGTTTCTCTCTTACTACTTCCCCCTCTCTCTGTATCTCTCACCTTCTTTCGCCCCCTCTGTCAGTCACACTTTCTCTCGACTGGCCTCTTCCTCGCACTTCCACTCACTCACTCTCTGCTTCTCCCCCTCTCACTTCCTCCCGTTTGGCGTGTGTAGGGTCCTTTCTCACTCACCTCTCACCCATGTCATACGGTCTGTATATTTCTCTCTCGCCCACGAAATTCACCCAGATTAAGCTGAATAGATATCATGTGCTTGTTTCTTCCTATCTTGCCGTTGCTATACCATTTTTGTTTGTTTACTTGTCTCGCTCGCTTCACGCGATATTACTTGTCCCAATAGCTTTATTTAGCTATTGCTCGCGCCAACTGGGGATATATGATTTTCAAAGCGATGAAATACCGATGATAGTTGGCAAATCACTGATGAAGGACTAATGTTTTTCATATGTAACCCATGTGCAACCACGCAGCACTCCATCTTCTCATATTTATATATATATATATATATATATATATATATATATATATATATATATATATATGAGCTTCCAGTAACCAAGTCCTAACATATGCATCTCATCTAGGTCGACCATACAGGTCGCAAACTTGTGATCTGAATAGGCAACCACTTGAAAAAGGGGACAGCCTACACTATTCATATCTATTCTCCTAATGAGAATTCTATTTATATACGATCGAGATGACCTGCGGTTGGTCTAGGTCCACACTAGTGCATTAGAGAAATCTAGTCGGTACCTGTCAGAGAGTTGGAACTGGTTGATCACGTACTTGAGACTTTTACACCCACCATGTGTTTCAGATGCAATTCCAATCCCCCGTAACAGTAACGGGAGAGACGTTTCCAGAAAGGCTTCCAGGCGCCTAAAAAGGTCCGGCCGTCCGGCCCCGGTACGGGCGTAGACGGCCACCAGTCAAAAGACACCACCTTTACTATTGTTCACGTCCAGGACCACCAAATTACCGCCCGGGTTCCGGAGGACCGCGAGATCCAGGCCTTTCTTAAACAGCACTGTAACCCCACTCCCCATTCCCGGCCGACTAAGAGATGCGAATAACTGATAGTCCTTGAAAATGGGGGCTAGTGCGCGTGTGTCGGAAATCCTGGTCTCGCTGACAGCAATCACATCCATGTCTAGCGATCTGAGGTCGTTGACCAGGTGACCCTGCTTCCAGGACGATCCTAGTCTATGAACATTTAAACATTTTAGTGAGCGACAAGAGAGGGACACACAATCTTGACAAATGGCAATAACCTAGAAACTATATTATTTTCAATTGTTTCTCTGTCACCGCTAGAAGAAATGGATAGCGATGGCCATCTATAAAAAATAGCGTAATGAGGCGGTTTGCTTACAAACGAATCGCTTGTTATTATTATTTCCCCGCCCTCATCCTTTAGCCGGGAAGGGCAGGCAGTTTTTATCTGACTGGTGGCCATAGCGAAGTGGACGCGTTTTAAAGGGCTGAAGACGAGCACTTACCTCTTCGGTGATGTCCTGATTAACTTTCATTTGAAAAGGAAAATCAGGGTAGAGAGGGAAGTACTCTGAGTATGCGCCTGCAAATTGAAGGTGGAAAACTGGGAGAGGGCACTTGCCCTGGTGGTCAGGGTCAACGTGGCTTTTTTAATGGGCTTTCTCCACGAATGTCCCTCGGAAGTCTCCCCCCTATTGAGGAATTTTTCATTGTTTTGTTTTTTTGTTATATCCTCTGTTTTTGTTTTTTTTACACGCAGAAATGCCCATTTGTACCGTCCTGTATTGTCCTGTACTGTCCTTAATATCTACTTTGTTTAAACCCTGTGGTTAATAAAGAAAGCATTATTATTATTATTATTACAGCTGCATTTATCTTGCTTTATGTTCATACGAGTTATCACCAAGTCACAACCGGTGACCTCAAGAGACAACAAGGTCCGCCATGTTCAAGAAAGAACATACATACTCACACATGCATCATTAGGTGTTTTGACTTGTGATGTACTTATATTGACAGAATCTTCTTTAGTATATGGGCAGATACCATTAGTACTATCTTTTGTATTTCTCCTATACGCGGGTTTCCTGGGATTTGCGATAAGTAATTATTAGACCCCTTAGGTATCATTCCCAGAGCGCCTACAACCACTGGTATTGTTTTAGTTCTCAATTTCCACATTTTTCCAATTTCTATCTCCAGGTCCTTATACTTGCTCAATGTTTTTATAGATACATTCTTGTCTATTGGAACGGACATATCAATTAGCAGGCATACCCTCTTTTTAAAGTCCTTCAGTATTATATCAGGTCTATTTGCATCTATGTTTCGGTCTGTTTGGATGCTAAAGTTCCACAAGATTGAGATGTGATCTTTTTCAAGTATGGGAGGTGGTTGATGCTCCCACCAATTCTTTTGATGGGGCAGGTCAAAATGCTTATACATTATCCAATGTATGTATTGTGCAGCTCTGTCATGCCTGTTTAGGTATTCGGTTGGAGCTATAGGACTGCACATTGAAATTATATGGTCAATGGTCTCTGGTTGTTTTTTACATACACGGCATAATGGGTTGCATCCATTTTTTATTATGTTGGCTTGGTAATTTTTTGTAGGCAGACACTTATCTTGTGCTGATATAATCAATCCTTCAGTCTCCGATTTCAGTCCAGAGGAGGCCAACCACTGATGGGTTAAAGTTTTGTCAACATCAGGATTGTTAGCTCGTTCTGGGTATTTTCCATACAGAGGCTTTTCTTGCGATTTCTTAGCCAGTTTCTGTAGCAGTTCTTTCTTTGCAGTTACTTTTACCTGCTTTGCTTTTTCTGTGTTTTCCATTTCAACAGTAAATGGGACTTCTGAAATTTGTAGTCCATTACTGTATCTTTGTGCATCTTTTGTAATGGAGTATGATCTTTTGATGCTTTCGTGTTTCAAAACGAGTTTGATCATCCAATCATGTGATTCCCTTAGATATGTAGATAATCCAATTGTTGCAGTTTTCAACGCAATGTCTAACTGAATTAACCCACGTCCTCCTTCTTTCCTAGGGAGATATATTCTATCTGTATCTGCCTTAGGGTGATGCATTCTGTGCATGGTTAAGAATTTTCGAATTTTTGTATCGAGCCTACGGATTTCTGTGCTTGACCAGTTGATGACATTGTAACTGTAGGTTACTACTGGTATGGCAAGCGTGTTTATGGCATCGATCCTATTCCTTGCATTCAATTCCGTTCTTAAGATTGCTCTTACTCTGCGGTAACATTCCTTCCTTATCCTTTCCCTCATTGTCGAGTGCTTGATTCCGTCTCCTTCACAAACACCTAGATATTTGTAAGTTTTTTCTTGATCAAGTTCTCTTATCACGTTCCCCCGATCAAGATTAATGTCTGAACTCTTCAGCAGCTTTCCTCTGGTGAACGTTGCTTTGGCGCATTTATCTAGTCCAAACTCCATTTTAATGTCATCACTGAACTGCTCCACAGTGGATAATAGCCCTTGCAATTGTTCATCATTTTTTGCAAATAGTTTTGGGTCATCCATGTAGAACAAGTGATTAATGGTTTTGTCATAGACTTTATATCCATGTTTTGTTTCATTGAGCATTTTACTTAATGGTATAAGTGCGATGCAGAATAAAAGCGGTGATAAAGAGTCACCCTGAAAAATTCCACAATTAATATTAACTTCTCCAGCTTCCAGTGATTTTGTTTCACTAATCAAAAGGAGTGTCGTTTTCCATGTCTTCATACTGAATGACAAAAACCTCCTGACAACGGGAGATATTTTGAAAATCTCTAAACCATTTTCAATCCTAATGTGTGGCAAACTATCAAATACTTTTTTATAATCTATCCAAGCATTTGATAGGTTTTTGTGTTTATTATGACAAACTTCCAGTATCATTTTGTTAACCAAAAGCTGATCCTTACAGCCATATGAGCCTCGTTTACACCCTTTCTGCTCAATGGGAAATAGGTAATTGGTTATCAGGTGGTCATATGTATATTTTATTATTATTATTATTATTGAATGCTATGGTTGACGGAGGCTCGGCTCTGTAAGGTATTGTACATTTTGACCGCTATAACAATTGTAAATTGTTTAAAACTTTAACCAAATTGTAGACAAAAACACCCTCCTCCTCGTAAGAAAGGTCTTTCTGCCCGTTATTTGGCCCTTCGGGGTTAAATAACCGGTTATTGGGGTTTTGTGCCCAATATTTATTTTAAACAAAAAAAAACATGGCTACGAAAAAGAATTTTCATAGGTCACTCCCACTCATTCCGTCTTCTTCTTCCTCAATCGTCACTACAGCAGAGAGAAGATTGTCTCTCTCCCTCCCTTCTCTAAATGTGTCTCTCTGCTTCCCTTCTCTTTCGCAAGCGACGCCAGTAAAGAAAAATCACGTAGAAAGCGTGCAACATTTCTCCACGACGACGACGACAACGACGAAACTGGTGTGCGGGAAATACGAAAACCCATCTCATTCGTCTGACGTCATGAATAATAGCAGTAGCAGCCGTAATAACAGCAGCAGCAGCAACAGTGACAAGGAAAACAACAGTAGCAGCCGCAACAGGTTCAGCAGCAGCATAAATAACAACAGCATTAGCAGCAACAGCAACAACAACAGCAGCAGCAGCAACAACACAAACAACCACAGCAACAGCGGCGGCGGCAGTAGTCGTAGTACCTGCAGCAACAACAAAAGTAACAGCAGCTCTGACGACAACAACAACAACAACAACAACAACAGCAGCAAGGAAAAACCAATCTCGTTTGCAGGTATCGCAAAGAACCTGGAAACCATCCTCATAACAAATGAGGAATTAGAGGAAGCGAAGAAGATGGTGACGAAAACCGGACACCGAGCAATCTGCAAGGCAGCCGAAAATTTTTTCGAAACCCAACAGCACTGTACGGCCACGTACCGTACAGTAAGCACAAAATCCCGTAGGGTTGAAAGAGCCACAGAGGCTCAAATACAAAAAGCCTTAGGGTCTGTGTGGCAGCGGAAAACGCACATCACCCGAGGCAAGAAATATGCCACCGTAGACGTGCTTTTTGCCACACCCCAGGAGGCAAAGGCTCAATCCTTAGTGACCCTAAGGAGCGAGGAAATGGTGTTGGTGCCCTCCTACTGCGGGCAAAAAATTGTGAGGGTCAAACTGACCCACGTCCCCCCCGGGATGGCCCCTTCTTGGCTGGCCGGGTCTGTCCTCGTCGGAATCGAGGACAAAACAACTGTACTGCAAGTACAGAAAAAAGTAAGAGAAGATTGGGTCGGCACCTCCATTGAGATGTTAATCCAAACCAACCAGGAGTGCATCGAAGCTATCCCAGATGTGATAGACTTCGATAACGACACTCAACTGCCCATAAATGTTGAGGGCAAACGCCCGAAATGCTTTCGCTGTGGATCGAAGACTCACCTCAGGGCCTTCTGCAACGAGAAGACCCTGAGAAAGGAGAAAACCCCCCTCCTTCCGAAAACGGCTCCACGGCTACCAGCAACAGGACAAGCGGCAACCAGGAACGATAGGTCCGTGGCACCCATACCCACGCCACGGAAATCAAGAACAGCAGCAGCAGTGGAAGTATTAACAGCAACAACAGTAATATCAAATGCAGCTGCAACAGAGACTCCACTGCAAACATCACCAACAACAACAAGTGAAAGAGTGGAGCTGGTACCCCTCCCGACCTCACAGAATCAGACATGGAGTGTGAGGTGGGAGAGGGATGGCAAAAGGTCGTAAGAAGGCACAAACGCAGAAGCAGCGCATCGTCGCCTTCGAAAAGGGAGAAAAGAAATGAAAAAAGGATAAAGGCTACTGCAAAGAGACTCACAGCAGCAACACCACCAACACCACCCACACTAGCAACACCATCACCACCAGCGACAACCCCACCGCCAACAACAACAACACCTTCAACACCACCATCACAAGCACCAACATCGCAAACACAACAACAAAACACACACACCCAGCAACAACGACAAGAAAATAGCAGAACCACACCCCACCCCCAGAAAAACAAATGCACGGCAATAAATAGACACAACAAGAAACTAATGACTTACATAATTGAACACACAGACATTTCACAGCACGACTACATAATACCAGCACCAATCAAAACGCCAACTAACATAAGACTGCTAAAAATAGCACAGAAACAATACACAAACATTAAAACGAAATTCCCCAACGCAGTTGGTGATTTCAGAGACCCAGGAGGGACTCTCAATCGAAGAGTATATTCGGACATTCTCATAGAAGAGCCGACGACCAGCCGAAGGGACGATCCAACGGTCCCTTCACCAGACGATCAAGTGAAAAGGGATGGAAAAACCATCCCTCCACTACAAAAAGTACGGTAAGTGGTCTTTCACATCTTTTCCACTCTATTTTAAACATGACCTCACTCAGAAGAGGCAGCTTAAATGCGCGTGGCTTGGGGTCGTCATGGAAGCAGGGTCACCTGCTCAACGACCTCAGGTCACTAAACATAGATGTAGTGGCCATCAGCGAGACCAGAATCTCCGAAGCACGGACCTTAGCACCGATCTTCGGCGGCTACGATGTGTACGCATCTCCCAGCCGTCCTGGATCGGGGGGAGGAGTTGCTGTGCTTTTTCGGAGAGGTTTGGATCTCGCCATACGGGCCATCTTCCTGGACCCAGAGGGTAAGTTGGTGGCGCTGATTTCTTCCGGCGTCGGGAGACCTTTCTTGGAACGTCCCGCTCTTTAGTGTTAGTGGGCGACTGGAACGGGATCTTAGATGCACGCTGGGACTGTGTGGGATTAGCGGATAGGGGTGGAGGGTGCAAGAGTCTCACCAACCTGCTCAGGCGTTTTGAACTGTCTGACAGGTACCGATTGGATTTCCCGAATGTGCCAATGTGAACTTGGACAAATCGCATAGGGTCATCCAGATCATATCTAGATAGAGTATTTTGTAGGGAAATAGATAGGTCTAGCATAGGCTGTCCACAATTCAAGATAGTCAGCTACACGGACCACAAATTCGTGATCTGTGTGCTTGACTTAGATAGGCTTCATAGACAAGGACCCGGCTACTGGAAGCTAAACGCGTCCTTACCAGCGCGCAAGGCCTACAGAGACCGGATTAGCGAACTAGTTAAGCGGGCGTTGACGGGGGCCATCGTCAACAACAAGTGGTGGTTTGCTCTGAAAAGAGCGATTAGAATAGAATCCATTAGGTTTAGTAAGGCTTTAGCAATAGAGAAAAATAGAGCAGAGGGAGAACTAGTTAGAAAATTAGACGAGGCGCTTAGCAAAGGCATTGCGACCGACGTGCTTGCGGCGAAATTGGCCCTTGACCAATTCTTCAATGCAAGCACGAAGGCTGCGTTGTCAGAGCTAGGTGCGTGCTTTCAGACACGAGGGGACGAAAGCCGTTCAATGGGCCCGAGTGGCGGAGGCGCGTCGTGGCAACAAAGCCACGATCCGGTCTTTGGTGGACCACGACGGGCGCATGCTACTGGATCCCGGGCAAATGAGTGAAGATTTTCAACGACACTTCACTCAGCTGTTCGGGGGCAGCGGAGGCCGGGTCGAGGGATGGACTTTAGTGTCTACTTCGACGGACTGCCGCGGCTCGCGGCCACTGAGGCGGAGTGTTGCGAAAAGCCGATAACAGCCGCTGAAGTAAGGGAGGCAATGACTGGCTGCACAAGGGGTAAATCGCCTGGTTTGGATGGTCTGCCCTATGAACTTTACGTACAGATGCCAGACTTGTTCGGAGGCCTCTTGGCGGACGTCTACTGCAACTGGCAACAGAACGGGAAAATTCCCAGTTCTGTGAGCCGAGGAGCGGTGGCACTGCTGAGAATGGATCCGAACAAGGGGGATAACATAGATAATTTCAGGCCCATAACTCTGCTAAACACAGAGTTCAAGATTTTGGCCAAGGTGCTAGCAAAGAGGTTGGCGCTTGTCGTTGGTGGTCTGGTGGGAGACGCGCAGACATGCGCCATTCCCGACAGATCCATCCACGACAACCTCCACCTCATGCGATACATCGTAGAGAGGGTAGCTAGGGAACCTGGCACAGGTGGGTCCTTGATCAATTTAGATCAGTCGAAAGCTTTCGATAGGGTCGACCATCGTTACCTAGCGGCAGTCCTGAGGGCGGCTGGCTTTGGGCCCGTCTTCAGAGGCTGGATCGCTGCCATGTACAGCGACATCTGCTCTGTGGTGAGAGTGAACGGTCACCTTTCGGAACCGTTCAACATCATGCGCTCGGTCCGCCAAGGATGTGCCCTCTCGTCCCTCTTGTACGTATTGACTCTCAAGCCATTACTGCACAAACTGGAGACGTTGAGGGGCGTCCCGCGCGAACTAGGATGCGGAAGATCCGTGTCAGCATATGCGGACGATGTCACCGTAGTGGTGTCGAACGCCAAACACATCGAGGCGATCGGCACTACACTAAAAGAATACGAAGCGGTGACAGGAGCAATGATCAACCAGGAAAAGTCAGTGGGCCTGCAGCTCGGCACCTAGAGAGGCAGGTCCATGCCGTCCAACAGCGTCGTCGGACGCTGGACGGACGGACCGGTTAAATTGCTAGGGGTCTGGTTCGGTCCGGACCTCCAGACGGACAAAAACTGGGACGAGGTGACGAGCAGGGTGGCTTCTCTCACCCAGAAATGGGCGGAAAGGAAGCTATCCCTGAAAGGTCGAGCGGAGGTGGCTAACGCGTACATCGCGTCTGTCATCTGCTACCGCCTGACCGTCGTACCTTGTTCTAAGCCTTGCCTGACTGCGCTGGAGCGTTTGTTATTTCGCTTTTTGTGGAAGGGACGCGCTTCGATGGTCAGGCGGTCCATCTGTTGTCAACACCCGCTACGTAGAAGGCTGGGCATGCCGTGGAGGATGATGCGCAGGCACGCGCTCAGGCTACGACATCTGCAACTCTTCCTCGACGGTGATCAGGTGTGGTCGCCGTTTGCTAGACACGTATTTCCCCAGCTCGTTTCCTTGACGGAGCTGCAGTCCTGGGTCAAGCGAAGACCGAGAGGGAGCGCCTGGAGACTGGAATGTCTTCAGGCGCTCACAGCCCTCGACCAATCGGGCAATGTGATCGGTGGAAACTCCACCTCGGCGTTCTATAGAGGATTAGTCGAGGGGAAGAGCGACGACGTACTTGGGGAAACTCTAGGCGTCGACGAAAATCAACTAGCCAATCTTTTCGGAAGAACTTTCGGGCCAGGGCCTATGGACAACTTCCAGAAATCTCTGGCCTGGCAGTGCTACCGAGGAGCCTTGCCAGTTCGGGATAAACTCTACAGGCATGGAGGTGCCGTCAGCCGGGCATGTTCGAGATGCGCGCAGGGCGACGAAACCGTCCTTGCCTTGGTGGTCAGGGTCACTGTGGCCTTTTACTGGGCTTTCTTCACAAATGTCCCTCCGAAGTCTCCCCCCTATTGGGGAATATTTCATTGTTATTTTTTTGTTACATCCTCTGTTTTTGTTTTTTACACGCAGAAATGCCCATTTGTACCGTCCTGTATTATCCTGCACTGTCCTTAATGTCTACTTTATGTAAACCCTTGTGGTTAATAAAGAAATCATTATTATTATTATTATTATTATTA
>OZ024741.1:384162311-384167311 GCA_964016885.1 Eledone cirrhosa | reverse complement strand
AATAAATAAATATGTAATATTTCAAATATATTGTATATTGTGAATCAGATTTATTTTTGTGTGTTTTATTTGTAAGATCAGAATCAAAATCCCACTTAGAAAAAGAGATTCATTATATTTGACATTTTGAAATATAAATATATTCCGGCTGAAAAATTATATAAGATTTACACGTCGAAAGAACAATTGAAAATTATATTTTAGAAAAAAGAGAAATAAATCAACATGCGATATAGATAATAGTTGTTGACGTTTGGTGCGGTAAGGTGTGTTTTATAATGGGAAATACCGTAATTTAGAACTCGTGCAAATAGAAAAACGAAAAGGAAAACAATCTGGTAGTACATGCTGAGAATACATTAAGAAGTGCTTTCTAATGTATCACTTGATATTATTGTTGGTGACAACGGCGATGATAGTAATCATCATTAACATCATCATCATTATAATTGTCATCATCGTCATCATCATCTTCAAAAACGTAGTCATCATCATCATCGTAATAATCATCTTGATAATCGTCATGATGATGATCATCGTCGGCGTGGTCATCGTCATTATCAACGTTTTCATCATCATCATCGCCATGATCATCATCATCATCGCCATCATCATCATCATCATCATCATTATCATCATTATCATCATTACCTTCACCATCACTATCGTCATCATTGTTATTATCATTATCATTATTATTATTGTATTGACGCCATGTTTTGCAGCACAGAGTTACGGCCCTTTACGGTCTGAGTTCAAATCCCGCCGAGGTTAACTTTGCCTTTCATCCTCACGGGGTCGATAAAATAAAGTACCAGTAATGTACTGGGTAATTGCTGGCCTTGTGCCAAAAGTAGAAACATTATTATTATCATTAACATCATCATCATAATCATCGTCACCCAGCTTCCCCCTCTCTCACTTCCTCCTCACCGCCATTATCATCATTATCATCATCACCATCATCATCATCATCAACATCGTCACCATCATCTTAATCATCGTCGCCCAGCTTCTCCCTCCCTCGCTTCCTCCTCATCATCATTATCATCATCATCACCATTGCCACCATAACGAGCACGATGGTGATGATGGTCAACATCGTCATCGCCATCTCCACCACCGCTCTTATCGTCATTATTATACATAGTCACGTGTTGTTACTTGAATGGAATTTATTTTATGAATCTTGACTTGGTTTTGGAATCATATTTCCGAATAGAATACCTTTGTTTATAGAGTTCTTCTTCCCCGATCTAAAGTATAACACAGGAAGGGCTGCGGGACTGCGTACGCTTTATCACTTTTTATCCCATTAGTAAAATAAGTTGGATTACTTTGAATAAATAATTGTTTCTACTTTAGGCACAAGGCCAGCAATTACCCAGTACATTACTGGTACTTTATTTCATCGACCCCGTAAGGATGAAAAGCAAAGTCAACCTCGGCGGGATTTGAACACAGATCGTAAAGGGACGTAACTCTATGCTTCAAAGCATGGCGTCCGACCCTCTACCAATACTGCCAATCCACCGCCCTTTGAATAAATAATTGTTTCTACTTTTGGCACAAGGCCAGCAAAATTACCAGTGTATTACTGGTACTTTATTTTATCGACCTCGTAAGGATGAAAGGCAAAGTTAACCTCGGCGGGATTTGAACTCAGACTATAAAGGGCCGTAACTCGTTGCTGCAAAGCATGGCGTCCGACCCTCTACCGATACTGCCAATCCACGCCCTTTGAATAAATAATGAATGAATATTACATAATTTATCTACTAAATTTCGTGGCTGTTGATTAAATATATTTTGTTTATTTAAAGATTCACTTCTTTAACATTTCTGAAATCTCAACACTTCCGGTTGGCCATCGCGTAAATAAACACTAATTTTCTGTCACTACTTTTCTCCTAATGCAGTTTATATATGATATCGTCTTTTTTAATGTATCACGGATTACGTTACTGATTAAATAAGAGAGTGTAACACAGTCTTCGTTCAATTTCTATGTATTATACATTGTCAATTACGATTTTATTTGATGTATCGTATCTACATGTATATATATCTGCATATAATATCAATATACACACTGCACATGCTAGCAGAAAACCAAGGGTGGTTTTTCTGCTAGTAATTTTTAACATGTTTATATGTAGTGATGTTTATTATTTTTCAGTTTCATATTTCTATTCCGTGCTTTCACTGCACTATCGAGTGTAGCTCCATAGGATGTGTATGTGCAGATTTTTTCTAGTTTGGTTTTCTATTAAATGTACTCGATGTCTGTATGTATTATGTGTGCAGTGTCTAGTGGTGCTATTTTCAGTATTCATCTAGATCAGGCATAGGCAACCTTTTTCGAGAATCGAGCCGCATGAGATATAGCTCATTATCAGGCGGGCCGTAAGCGCTAATTTACATTCGTGCCCACATAAAAAAAGAGCGGTAACTCAGGTTGTTTCGATGTGTTTCTTCAGAATTCATACAGGTTGCTTTCCTCGATCAAAAAAATGGTAGAAAGATAAATCATGACTGAAAAGTTTGGGTGAAAAAGTCAGGAAAATTTAACTTTGGTGACTTAGTGACTTAGGCGAGCCATTCAGAAAACTTCTCGGGCCGCAGGTTGCCCACGACTGATTTAGATGTATAAAGTCCTGGAGTTGGGGTTATGTATTTGTTTGCATATTTAAAAAAATGATATCTATGGGTTGTTTCTGTTTTCATATCCTACATTCTGGTTATTTCTATTTCCATATCTCTATATGAAGGGGAAGAATTGGCAGCGACGTTAGGGCGTCGGACTAAAAATACATATATATGTGTACCGGCTCATTGCACCCTGAGGTCAATTTTGCCTTTTACCCTTTCAAGATCGATAAATAAATTATCAGTAATGGGGGTCAGGTGAGACATCTGCCTGTTACTGGTACCGTATAACCCAGTACAACCTGTTTCATGGCCATGTGGTCGGTGATTAAACCGGCTCACTCGCCAGACTCTTGTCTGGTGAAGAAGGTATGTGAAATTCTAGTAGCACACACACAAAAGAACCCCCAAACAAACAAAGAGCTGTTAAAAGGGCGGGGGAACTCCTCAGAGTTAAAGTCCGTCCAGACCAAATATGGGTTAAATAGCCTCAACAACTCACAATTGGCCAAGCGTGGGGAGTGCGGCTACACTCCTGACATGACCAAAATCAAACAGTGGTAGAGATTAACCAAGGAGATGTAGTCTAACAGGAGTGAGATGACCCTTGATTGGATTGAATTAGATTGGAATGGGGACCAATTCTTCCTCTATCTCTCTTTATCACTTTATCGCGCATTGTCTCCTTTTCTGGAAAATAAAAACGGCTATGTTGCCATCAGGAGAGAGATAAGATTCATCAGATTTAAAATGTATAAGTCACGCTGTAAGTCACGACGGTAGCTTTACAATTACTTATGGAGTTACGGGTTCACAATGACCGGATCAATTTCCATTACTGAGATATCATGTTTCAATTATACATTGACTAGGAAGCACTTCTTTTTCTGGTGGTCTTTGATAATATTCTGACAGCTTATCCTTGATCCTACTTTCTGCATACATTAGATATATCTCCGAATATGGTAGCATTGTTATTTTCTTGTGTATGTTCATACACTATCTTTTTCTATTCGTATTTTATAATACTGGTGGATTGGCAGAATCATTAAATATTCGAGAAAAATGTTTTGCGGCATTGGCCCGGCTGTTTACAGTCTGAGTTCAAACTTTGTCGAGGTTAATCTTGCCTTCCATCCTTCCGGGATCGATAAAATAAACTTCTAATCAAGTACTGGCACCATTTTAAATTGCAGGTCTTGTGCCAAAGTAAAAAAACTACGTTATAATACTGGCATAATTTTCAGTGTATGAAAGTCTCAACTGTGTTATGCTTGTAAATATATTTGTGAGACTGGACAGCCAGAGGGAAAAGGGATTAATTCTTTCTTCTCAACCTCCATATATTCCACTGTTACGAACATTTGGTAGTTTCTAATGGGAAGGCTTTGCTCATGTACCGTAATAATAAAAAAAAAAAAAAAAAAAATACTTTTCAGTCTTAGCATTGAATCCTACGCCTCTCAGCAATTGCTGAGATTTTTCTGTATCAGTTTTCTTCTTGTTCGATTGTCTCGGATATTGACTATATAATCACATTTATTGACATTGTTATAGGTATGTTCAGCTTATATTTTCATGATAATATCTGTTGTTTCTCTCACTACAACTGTCTGTCAAATTCAGTTTCTGTTTTATAAAGTTTGGCTTCTCTGACGACAAAAATGATTTTTTTTTGTTTTATTTGTGTTTTGTAGCTATTTCTCATTATTTTTATAGTACGTATTTATATTGTACTTCAATGGATATATTAATTGTTGCAAATATAATCTGTCACTGGGATATTGTGTGTGCTGTATTCCTTCTTCTTCTTCTTCTTCTTCTTCTTCTTCTTCTTCTTCTTCTTCTTCTTCTTCTTCTTCTTCTTCTTCTTCTTCTTCTTCTTCTTGAGGGAGACCAGCCAAGCTCATATTTGTTATCCAACCATCTTGCTCGGGGTCTACTCTGGATCTCCTACCGGTTTGTTTTGTTCGTAAAATCTGTCGAGCGGTTCTTTCTCGAGATATTCTAACCACATGTTGTGTTTTACTCTGTCTAGTTAATTAATATTGTCATCATAATTTAAAATAAATTTTCTCCCTGGTGCATATTTGTAACCCGAATTTTATATCAATTTCTCTCGTAAATCAGTGTATTACCTGGAGCAGTGTTTCTAGTTGCTTATCAACTGTAGCGTATAAATAAATATCTTTCATATTCAAAAGATGGTTGATTATACTGCCACTGCATGTGTATTCGAAATCAATTTTTCTTGGTTGTTATTCATACTCTGTTATATTATTGTAGTTAAGGTTTTGTAAGCTGTAGAACAGCATATTACAGTCCTGTAGTTTTGGAGGCTTGTTGCTTCA
>OZ024741.1:384114811-384157311 GCA_964016885.1 Eledone cirrhosa | reverse complement strand
GGCCAAAATACTAAAGAAACTACCACGAAATAAATAATAAAGGTTTCTATCCCGGGCACAAGGCCAGCAACCACCCAGTGCAGCAAAGTAAACTAGTACGAGATAATAATTCTGAGTCCCGAAAAAAATATATACTAATGCTAACTCTAAAGGTACCGCCGCGCTACAAAAGATCTTATACAAGCTACATGAAAGTTCGTACGAAGTAAAGGTAGAATACGGAAAAATAAATTCAGAATCCACCCCACCCAAAAGAAAAGAGAACAAAAAAAATACTGAAACGAGAAAATAAGGCATAAGTGCCACTAAGAAATATAGAAGGCACGGAAAATAGGGGGAGCGGTCGGAAAAGGGGGCAAGTATCCGAGGTCTAACACAACTGCTATAAAAAGCGGAGTCCGCCAAATCTATCATAGATTAGGGGAGGGGGTGGGGGTACTGAGGCTACAATGAGCCAAAGGGCAGCCTCGGGTGGGCGAGAAAAGACGCCGACAAAGAAGAAGAACTGGGGTAGAAGGACTAAGGAGAGATGGGGGAAGAAGGAAATAAAGGAAGCGATAAAAGAATAAAAAGAACATCTTACGTCTCCCTTGGCAAGCAGGGGTTACCCATTGCAAAATCGGCAAGTAGGGTGTTATAGCCCTAGTCTAGCCCCCCCCCCACCCCCGGGTCATTATGGGGTTTGAGGGCGAGGTAAGTCCTACGCAATCTATGTTTACATGCAGTAACCAGTTCATCTTTCTTGCTTAGGAGTTGGTCCGTCGAAAACAGCATTTGTAAAGTTTCCTCCGAGCATAAATTGCACGGACGGCGTCCTCCCGTGTAAGAAATGGCTCTGGAAAGTAATCTCCAAGTCAGATCATAGGTGATGTTGTTGTCCTTGAGGTCCCATATGTGGCCCGAAAGTGTAGTGGCGTGACGCCGGGCCGGGTTTCGGAAGGTATGTCTATGTTGGTATAGCCGGGTCTTGAAGTCACATGCGGTTCGTCCTATATAAGCTTTGTTGGAGGTGTCCGTCCTCACGTTGCACTGGTAGATCACATTACGGTCTCTGCATCTATTGTCGAGTGGGCAAATGGATCTATCCGGACAGTTGCACCTCCTGGTCGGCTCTCCACTGCTATTTAGGTTATTTCTTCTATCGGGGTTGAGTTTTTTGTTGTTAGAGGAGACGATGTTTTGTGCGAAGTTTGGTGTAGTGCTGTAAGAGAGTTTGATGGTATTTTTGTTAATTATGTTGTGGTAGCGGTGTTGTAGTGGGAAGTGTTTTTCAATGAGCCTAAAGAATAGTTTCCCGATGGGAGTTGTCACCTCTCCGTTGTGGGGAGGATTGAACCATGTTACATTGCGTGAGCGGCGGTGTCTCCTGCTGGTTCCGCTAATGGGAGCTGGACAGTAGGATATTTCCTCCCGGAAACCACTCTGCTTGAGGGCCTGGTTGTAATAAGGCGCATGTTCATCGAATATCCGCTCATTAGCTGACAAACGGGATATGCGGAGGGAGATGTTTTTGACCAGGTTGTTGGTATGTTCCTAGGATGGTTTGATCGGCGGTAGATGTAGTGCAGGTTGTCATTAGGTTTCCTGTATGGGTAGTACAGGTCGTTTTCGAGGTCGAGGGTCACGTCCAGGAAGTTTACTCGGGTCAGGGACGTTTGTAGGGTTATTTTAAATCCCCAGTCGCGGAAGAAGCTGATTAATTGTTTCCGGACCCGATCTGTACTACTGGGGTTGTACCTTTTAAGGGTAAGGAGCCCATCATCACGGTACAATCCACCACCGAATGCAGGAAACATATCGGTGAGTTTGGCTATTAGGAATAATCCTATAAGATCTGTGACCTCCGCCGAATCCGTGGCGCCCATGCTGACGTCGAAGGGTGAGTCGGAAGCTCTTTTTATCCATTTAGAGTCGTCAAAGAGCAAGACTGTCTTTCTGGCGTGGAGGATGATTTTTCTATCCTGGTTGGTGATGGGTACAAGTGTTTCGGCGAAGTCCAAGGCAGCAGTAAGTAGCGGTAAGGTGATTGAAGCATAGTAGCTCTCTATGTCGAACTGTATGAATTTAGTGTCTCGTTTATCCTCCATATTGCTGAACCATGAGATTACTTCCTGGGTGTTGATTCATAAGCTAAGTCGGGCGTGTTGCTTGACTTTTGGTATCACGCGGTCTAGGATTTTTTTGCTGATTCTCCCTATGTCGGACTTCGTTGGGTTAATAAGCCTGATAGAGGGTTTACGGCAAGCGTAAACCCTTCGTCAGCTGTAAATATCCCGACCCGATGTTTTGGCGCTGAATTACAGGACATCGATAGAGATCGGGAGCGCCCAAGGCCTTTTATTAATCAAAAGCCAGGAGGAAAAGGAGAGAGAAAGGTGCGAAAAAACGGAGAAAAAAAAAAGAGTGAAAAAAAGGAGAGAAAAAAAGGAGAGGGGGGAAAAAGGAGAAAAGGGAGAAATAATAGAAGAAATGAAAGGTGAACAGGTCCCATCGTGGGAAGACACAGGAGAAAGAAGCATGCAAATGAGTAACCGTGGTAAAATAGGGAAAGTAAGTTGTGGCCAACCTAAGAGACTTAAACCTGGTGGTCAGCTACGACTCAGAGCCGGTATTAGTCGTGTTGACTATCTTATATACGAGAGAGACTGAGAGAGAGACACGAACAACCGGAAATGAGAGGGAGAAGGGAAGGGGAGATAATCCAGAAGGTTTTTTTAACGACGGTGGTAAAAATGTGTCGTAAAAGATTGCGAACAGAGAAGCTCCTACGGCACGTGTAAACATGTCAACAATCAAAACCGAACGGATGGACGGATGGATAGAGAGAGGGAGGAAGAGAGAAAAAAAACGAGAGTATGGAGGAGAAGGGAAGAGAATATATATATATATATATATATGGGAAAAATTATGACCCCGGCAGCAGAGCTCAAGCCGTTTCGACGGCTATTTCTGGACTGAAATAGCCGTCGAAACAGCTTGAGCTCTGCCGTCGGGGTCATACTTTTTCCTATTTCCCACTCTACTACCCTAAGTATTGAGTACTCTGGTGCGTTATGGTCCATCTGGTTCCTTACCACAATTCCTTTGTTATATATATATATATATATATATAAACGTTTGTAGTTGTAAGGCCAAGACAATGCAGGTATGGATATAGAATATAAATGCAAATGCAAAATATATTATTGACAATTAGTCTTTTACCTTAAATTTATTTAAATATCCTTAATTTTCGAGATAATATCTCTTCTTCGGAGGGAAGTAAAGGGGTTAATCCAGTGTTCTAATTAGCTTGCCAAGTCATGCTGACAGGAAATGGTATAGAGATTCCATTCTATCTCTAATGTCAAAGAGTGAAGGTTAAGTGGATAAAGCGTAGTCTTCCTTTAAAAGGGGTTTTGTACATGTATGTTTAAGTGAGTGGGAGAATACGTGAAGGCGTACGTATGCGTGTGTGTGTGTGTGAGTGTGAGAAGATATATCTATACGTAAATGTGGGGGCTAGATGCTCTATCATGTTAAAACTGGTCTATGTGTGTGTATGTGTGTGTATGAGAGAGAATAAGTAGAGGTGTAAGCATGTGTGTGTGTGTGAGTGTGTGTGTGTGTGTGTGTGTGTGCGTGTGCGTGTGTGTATGCGTGTGCGTGTGTGTGAGAGGGGGTGTAAGTGTGGGGTTAGGTGCTCTATCATGTTATAAATTGGGTGTTGAGTTCTAGTCTGTTATTGATTGGTGGTTGTGTTTTGTCTATAATTAGTGGTTCCTTAATTCTAAGATTGCCGAGGATTCTTTCCTTAGATTCTATCCTAACTGTTATGTTTTTGTCGGTGTTTTTGCATTTCACTAGGTGTTTCTTAAATGAGGAAGCGTTAGTATTGAGGTGTTCTTTTATTCTTATGTGAAGTGGTCTGGTGGTGCTACCTACGTAGAAATTGCTGCATTTGCGCACTCTAATCTGTATACGACGTAAGCCTGGTGGCATAGGGCTGTGTCGTTAGTGGGGCAGTTGGCTAGCCTGCAGCGGCTCTCATGTCTGGTGGAGTGTCTTTGGGGATGATGTTGTTATTCAGGCATCGTTTGAGGAAGTTTATTTGGCAGCCGGCTTTGGCGCGCTTTTCAGATAGCTGGAAGAGTTTCTTTACAGTTGTGAACTGGGCCTGGCTCAGGCGTAAGGAAAGGAGGAAGTTGTAGTTCACTTGAAGCATTGTGTAATGAGGTATAAACGTTTGTAGTTGTAAGGCCAAGACAATGCAGGTATGGATATAGAATATAAATGCAAATGCAAAAAATATTGTTGGTAATTAGTCTTTTACCTTAAATTTATTTAAATAACCTTAATTTTCGAGATATTATCTCTTCTTCGGAGGGAATAAAGTGGTTAATCCAGTGTTCTAATTAGCTTGTATCTGTTCAAACTGAACGGATACCCGACGTCCACCACGAACCGTGCAAGAAAGAACAGAGGACACCACACCCGAGGCACTAACACCTGCTTCCTGAAGCTCCCACACTTCAGTGACGAGACAACAACAGCCATCCGCAGAGCTATCAGACGAGAGGGACTAGATATCCAACTTGCCCACTCAGGACCTTCTCTACGCGGACAGCTAACCAAAAAACATTGTTTACTCGGTCCGATTTGACGAAAATCGATCGATATATATATCTACCCGACTACCCGCCTTCTACCACCTCGTGAAAACACACAAACAAGGACCCGACCTGAAGATCAGGCCCATCGTATCGAGCGTGGAGGGACCACTCTACAAAATTTCATGGCTCCTAGCCAGAATACTCAAACCCATCTTAGACACCTTACCGGGACACGTTAACAGCTCCGAGGAGGTGTTGAAGCGCCTGCATCAAATGGATCCCGACACCAGAAGGAATAACAGATATGCCTTCAGCCTTGATGTAGTCGCTCTCTACACCTCGGTCCCGGCACTCCCGGCCGTCAATATACTGATGGAACGCGTCCAATCCACCGACCTACACTGCTTCGGGTTCACCACCACTGACATCTACCAACTCCTATCCATCGTCGTCGACAACACCTACTTCGGATTCCTTGACCAAACATACCAACAAACCTCGGGATTGCCCATGGGATCAAGCCTATCAGGTGTGCTAGCAATCTCTTACATGGACAACCTCGAACGCAAGGCACTCAACGCCTGCCACCCCAACGCCGTAGCCTTTTTCTCAAGGTACGTGGACGATATCCTCATCCTCACATCTTCCCAAGACATGGCGAACAGAATCTATGAGACGTTCAACAACACGGACGAGAACATTGACTTCAGTGTTGAACACCCCAACGAAGACGGGTCACTTGCCCTCCTCGACTTCCGAATCAACATCACGGAACAGGGAAGGATCCACTGCAACTTCTACCGAAAGGCAGCCTGCAGGGACCTGTTCGTTCACTACAAGTCCGCCCTCCCTAACAGTGCCAAAAGAGGATACATCACGAACGAGATCGCGCGAATCAAAAACAGATGCAGCGATCCCGCGAGTGGTGTCACTCATACCAACGCTATCCGCAAGGCTATACGGAGGGAGGGCCTCGACATCCCCCTGGCCCACTCGGGCCCCTCCCTGCGAAGATGCCTCTCCAGGAAACCAGGGAAATCTACTGACGCATGCTCCCTCAGAGACTGCCCGATACGCCATGCGAACTGTTGCCTACGCACATACGTCGTGTATAAGATAGAATGTGTCAGGTGCAACCAATACTACATAGGTAGCACAATCCGACCTTTGCACATCCGGATCAAGGAACACACTAAAACCAGGGCCTCGTCTTTCCGGAAACACATAGACAAATGCGGAAACAAAGACGGAAGGCCCATTGTCACAATTCTAGCGACTGAAAGAAACGTCGGCACGTTACGTATCAAGGAAGCGCTTTTTATCAAACGTCTGCAACCGCAAATAAACAACCGATCAGAGAGAAGCGAAATGAGATGGCTGGTTTAAGTTAACAAATGATTCAGCAACACACAACACACGCACACACACACACACACAAACGAGACAACTACACACACACACACACGGTAGCATTCCACCATACGAACATACTACACTGCCAATACAGAGGAACAAGGCAACAACACACGCACACACACACACACACTCAAGCGACACAACAACACACGCACACACACACACAGTAACATTTAACAAACAGGCAGAGAATGGACTGACAGCTAGCGCCATCCTACTCCCTCATTCGGCCGCTGACCTCTGCCCGACCGACCCCATTTCACGCCCACGCGCGCTCTGCCAAATACCTCAGATATTCAAAACAACAAACAGCGGAGGACGCGTTTCGCACCTGTCCGACAGACAACCTTTACCCCCACCCCGGAAAAACCCCCAGTTGATGGATGTGAATCCGAAATATATAGGGACTATTAAATCTCTCCCAAGGTAACTCTCTCTTGTGTTGTTATTTTTATTTTATCCTTTATACTTTTCCCTTCATTCTACACATCTTACAAATCTTATACACATCACGCATCTCAACGTACACCCACCTACATCTCTCTCTCCACCACCGGATCTTGTTACCCGGAGATTTACCCATTTGCATTGTCGAGGCTTCCAAACGACTTAAAGATATTTACTTATTATTCCACAATGCTTCAAGCAAACTTCAATACTCTCTTATATATCTATATATATTGTTATATTGGGGCAGGATCATGTTGTTATAATATTGCCAGAAATATATAATAAAACAAACTCACTGTTTGGTTTTGGTCGGTTTTCGCTTTCGTATATTTTATATACCTATAGTTATATATATATATATATATATATATATATATATATATATATATATATATATATATATAGTCTCTCAGAGTTCTTTCGTCACATACCTGTGACATCATCAGTCATATTATTATGTTTCCTCCCGTTGTATTGTAATGTTTACTTATTCTATCATTTATTTGATTTATTTACTGTTATCTTTGTTTGCGCATGCGTTTGCATGCGTGTTTTGGTGTGTGTTCGTGTGTTCGGGTCTGAGTCTGTGCGAATTTACAACTAAACAGTATCTTCTAGCGACCGGACCAAGTCGGATATTCCGGAACGAAAACCTGCCGACCGAGGGATATTCCTCTTCCATCAATAGCTGCATCTATGACTTGCATATACATTATGCTACCCGTTACGAATCTTCACGGAATCCCAGAAACCTATCGAAGATTTTTATCGATTTTTATCGATTCATGTCCTTTCGAGATAGTCTATGTCAGTGTTCGACCTGTTTGTATAAATCGATGTTTGTACAAATCAAGCGGAACTTGATCCCTACACCAGGGTTGGTAGGTGAAATGTCATGAAGCATGGCAGCAAGGTATAGGGAAAACCAGGCTGGAGCAAGTACACATCCTTGTTTTAAGCGGTTGGCGGTTAGGAAATCTTTTGAGGTGTTGTTTTCATCTGCCACTCATGCTACCATGTCACCATGAATTACTTCAGCACCATCCACATAGCTGTGTATAGTACTGTGTCGAAAGCCTTATCAAGATCATAGAAGACAAGCAAGAGACACAACCGTTCTCTAAATTCCCCCTGTTACATTGAAAATCATTTCAATTCTTCCTCTGGAGACCCGAATCCCACACTAAGATCCCGGCAACATTTTTTCCGACAGGACTAGAAGATGGTTGAGCAATATTTTAGCAAACATTTTCCCTAGAAGTTATTGCTACAACTGCCAGTTGCTGTTGTTTAGTGCAACGTAATCTGTGATCGAACATACTTTTAATCAAATGTCTTCCTGTTGTGATTATTTCGTTCTTTTTCAAATACTTTATATGTCCTATTTTTCTTCAGACATTAGGCTATGGTTTGACTGAGAATGATTTTTAATGTGGTTTTCTATCTCTTCTTTTCTCAGTGAGTATCCGCCCCCGGCGGACCACCCGCGACAATTTTATATTGTTTTCGGTTATGTGGGAATTTAATGTTAAGATGTTTCAAATGATTTTTCCGTGTACTTCAACTATCTTTGTATGAAAGTTGCTGATCTTATCTTTGATTGTACTGTATGTTTTTCAGTTCTTCACCTCCATTTTTACGGATAGAATTGAAATAGTTGTGATTATTATTGTTCTAAAAGTAAGTTTCTACTAGTTCTATTTTGACTTATAAGCTTTTGTTCTTTTGTATTTTGACTGCTGTTCGGGTGCTTTGTTCTGCTCTTCGTATCGTTCAGCTTTGATAATATCGTCAAAATACAAAAAGGTACCAAATCGATATGATGTGAAGAAAATTGCTAATAAAGAAATGGGTCGAAGATCTGAAATACAGAGAGGTGGTGCTTCTACACCTTTGCTCCAGCTCGAGACGGATGACATAGACGAAGTGTATGCATTATTCAGAGAAACAACAACAACAACAACAGAAAAAAAAACAATGAGAAGAAACCGTTGGTCGGAAAGGTCGAAAACAAGGCGAAACTTTATAAAGAAATGCTGATCAACCCAGACGGTATATACGTATATATATATATATATATATATATATATATATATATATATATATATATATATATATATACGTATATATACATGAATAATATATACAGGTATATATATATATATATATATATATATATATATATATATATATATATATATATATATATATATATATATATACTCGTATATATTACTCATACACACACACATATATATGTGTGAGTGTATATGTATGCATGTGTGTGTGCGACTATCTATACATATGTATATACGTATTTTTACATATTTAAATATACATATGTGTATATATATATTGACATATTTATACAAATACACATGTATGTATATATGTATGTATGTATAATATGTGTGTGTGTATATACGTGTGTATATCAGTAGGTATGTATGAATGTAGGTATGTAGTTATCCATGACCCTTAAAAGTTTGACTGAAATATTGATTTCAAATAAGACAGAGTTCAACATTAGTCGAGTAGGAATATTATTAGCTGAATACAGCTTTGGTATATTATCCACCATATTAAGACGTCATGTATATATATATATACATACACATATATATATATATATGTGCACACACACACATATATATATGTATATATACATATCGATAACTCTTTTAAACTTACACACACACACACACACACACACACACACACACACACACACACACACACACACACACACCACACGCACACACACACACATATATGTATATATATATACATACATAACGATAACTCTTTAAAAATTACTCATACACACATACACACACACACTGTATTTCCTATCTCAGTTATATTGCTACAGTAAAACGTCCGCTTTCCAATCTGAATGTCTTGGTTTCTAATCCTATATTTCTCTTTGTAAATAGCTATTTCTCCAAACTTACACTTTTAATTCTGCATTTGTATCATACATATATGCTGAAGTCGTATGTTTTATATATTAGAGATAAATTAATAAAATATAATTCGTGTCTTTAGTTACTTCCACTTGTCGGAAATCATAATAAACTATAGGGCTTCTATCATTCAAACCATGAATTTATCAGGTTGAAGGATTGTCCATATATCTGACAATCCTGATATATATGGCATATCAATCCCGGACTCCAAAAGTCAAATACATTCAATGCTATTGCCGCCATTATTGACAACACGAGTTCACTAGTTGTTATTTTTAATACACTCACACACAAATAGTTTATGATGGAAGCATTTGAATGCAAGACAGTGAAGGTCTTGTCACATCTTGACTTTGCCTTTCATCCTTACGGGGTCGATAAAATAAAGTACCAGTAATGCACTGGGTATTTGCTGGCCTTGTGCCAAAAGTAGAAACAATTATTTCGAGTGTTCATGGCAGCTGATTGGCAGAATTGATAGAGAGTCAGACAAAATGGTAAGCGGCATTTAGTTACAGCTCTTTAGGTTCTGAGTTCCCAACGTACCGAGAGCAACTTTGCTCTTGCTCCTTCCGGTGTCGATAAAAAAAAGTACCATTCTATCTTCCAATGAAGGATTAACATCTGAAACCTTAAGACTCTTTTCCTCGTCTATCAAACATTAAACTAATATATATCATCATTGTACTGTATTGTTTTGTCTTGATGTTTATTCGTTTACTTTTCACACACACACACACACACACACACACACACACACACACACACACACACACACACACACACACACACACACACACACACACACACACACACACACACACATACATACATACACACACACACACACACACAGACATACACACACACACACACACACACAACCACACACACATATATATGTACAGAAATTTCGTATTTCTAAAGAAACACGGTATGTTTACAGGTAAACATCTAGAAAGCCGTAGCTATGCAAATAACACCGGGGCTAACGCCCTCAGGTGGTGTCCAGCAGAAGCAATCGTCGATACATTTCGGACTTAAGTGATCCTCATCAGGACGATTCCTCCCACAATCTACTGCTGGACTTGAATTTCTCGTCTGTGTAAATGAGATGATTAATCTCATTTGCATATGAAGCTGCATAAGTTGGTTTAACTTATAATTAGGATTTAGCTTCAAGCATAGCTGTATACAGATATGCATAGGAATTTCGTATATATATATAACAAAGGAATTGTGGTAAGGAACCAGATGGACCATAACGCACCAGAGTACTCAATACTTAGGGTAGTAGAGTGGGAAATAGGAAAAAGTATGACCCCGACGGCAGAGCTCAAGCCGTTTCGACGGCTATTTCTGGACTGAAATAGCCGTCGAAACGGCTTGAGCTCTGCCGTCGGGGTCATACTTTTTCCTATATATATATATATATTGTTTCTGCGTTTTTTATTGTCTTTTTATTGTTTTTGATCATGCTGAGTAACCCTTTCACTCATTCCTTGCTACCCTCTCCCAACCTTCTTATCATCTATTGCACCATGTAAATGATACATTTTTGATGTGATCTTTGATGTAATTTTTTATGACATTTTTTATGACATTTTTTATGACATTTTATGACATTATATGCGTCATGTATTGTGTCTCTTTCTATAATAGCGCTGGCCTCGGGACCCCCCCTGCTGGCCCTTTAACCTTGTTCTGGTGACGCAGCTTGATGGAGTATGCAACTATTGATATACTCTTGTTTATAGGCTCTGATGATTCGTGCCTTAGAGTACGGATGAAACACTGTTAGCTAATAAAACAATGTATTTCTAAGCACTCTTTGGTTATTCCTAAACCTATATATATATATGTATATATATATATATATATATATATATATATATATATATATATATATATATATAATTGAATAAACAAGAGAGATGAACACTAATATAAACATACATGTGTTCGAATTGTAAGGACTAGTTTTGCTAGGGGGAAAAAATACTAACTACAGCAATATGGTTTGTCAGACTTAATTTTAAGTAGTAAATTAAGAAAAATACAGACTTATGTTGGGCCATCGCCTGGTAACAAATACAGTTTCGCAACATCTTATTAAGTGAAGTCCACACTTTTCTTTGCTCTTCAGTAGTTGTTGAGAAATTAGTGATCCTTCCATTTCTAAAAATATTAGAAGACTGAATTGTGTGCGATAAGAATTATCGCACGTGTCTTCGGAGCCCAGCATGTCTCAAAATCCTATGCCGCTAAAAATAGCAGCCTGGTTAACATGACATTAAAATTAGCTCTACATAATGGAGAAAGAAAAAAGTTTTTCCGAGTCGTGTAATATACAAGAGAATATACAAGAGAATATAACAAGAGAGATGAACACTAATATAAACATACATGTGTTAGTGTTCATCTCTCTTGTTTATTCAATTATATTACACGGCTCGGAAAAGCTTTTTTCTTAGGGCTATTTAATTGTACTATATATATATATATTTATTAAGAAGTGGAGTGTAAGTTAAAGTTATATCTGTATACATACAAAGTACGTAACCGCGGCTGCACCAATGAGTATATGAATATACATATTTCTCAATTTCCCTATAAATTGAGAAACATGATAAAAACCTTATATCGGTTTTCGAACCTAGTTGAACACTCATCAGGTGTGTATATCATCCAAACAACCTCAAGAAAATACGTATTTGATGAGCTTATATACCATTCGCTCTTTGCATTATTTTGAAATGGGTATATTAATTTGCATATAATTAGCGCTCGTGTTGATAGTTAAGGAAGAAATATACATATATATCAAGAATGTGCTAGCAGCCAAAGTATACAATTAACTTATATTTGAATACAAATAGGGTAACCGATACTATATATATATATATATATATATATATATATATATATATATATATATATATATATATACGTGCGTGTGTGTAATAGAAATGCATTTAATAATTAATTACTGTTTATAAAACTCAATCACACTTTAAAAAAAAGTGTTCGAGTGGGTGGGTGGGTGGGTATGTATGTATGTATGTATGTATGTATGTATGTATGTATGTATGTATGTATGTATGTATGTATGTATGTATGTAAGTTCTTCTGGTTTTATAATTTCACAAAGTTTTACCAATGGAGAGAGAGTCGGTTTCCAACATAGACACAAGTCTCTCTCATTGGAATTTACACACCATCAACTAGGTAGATTATGTATGCATGTCTGCATGTGTATATGCTTTGTATCTGTACATGTGTATATGCAGTTATTAGATGCAATATATTTGGAATGTTTTACATATTTTTTACTGTTCCATTAATGGATTGTACTTGTAATTTCCTAACTAGTTGTGTTCTTTCTGTTCCTGTGAAGCCTAGCTTCTCAAGATTTGTATTGAGGCAGTTACTAACATACCCCAGTGCCCCAATAATCACAGGTATAAATCTGAAGGTGTAATCAGGGTGGAGTATCTGCAGATTTCTCATCAATTCTGCATAAATATTCTCCTTTTCGCTAATCTTTGAAATTATATTGGCATCTGCTGGGCAGCTAATTTCCACTACTGTGCATGCTTGCTTCTCCCCATCCCATATCATAATATATGGTCTGTTATACGTGCATTTTATTGGGGTTTTTACTGGAACATTCCACCAGTACTCTTTCATATTATGTACATGGATGTCTTCCACATTGCTGTAGCTTTTAATGTGTTTATTATCGGGGCTATCTTTTTTACGAACTGCATTGTACAGTGTTTTGGCCACTACATCATGCCTCATAGGTAGATAGTACCGTGATGACATCTTTGGACAGCTGCTGATGACATGGGTGATATGCTCGATGTTAGTTCTGCAGAGTCTCCAGAGTCTGCAGAGTCTGAGAGTCTGCACTATCTCTTTTCTGAATCAGGTATTTCGTGTTAATCTCCTGTTCTTGGATTGCAAAAGCGTATCCTTCAAAGTGGAAGCCAATATAGCGGTTGTTGGTCCAAGATAGACTACTTTCCTTATCTATATTACTCTCACTCTGGAGCTTCCTGGCAACATATACGTGCATGATATTTTGCTGATAAGCATACAGTTTTTCATCCATGGATTCACTGCGATACTGCTTAGCGACTTCCCTGGGTGTGAGTCTTTGATTATCACACAGGGAATATCTCTCGAGGAGTTCTTTCCCAACTCTCATGATCTTATCTGTTTCATGCAGATAGACTTGCTCGAGAAATGGGCTCCTACGCTTCGAGATTCGTAGATGTTGTCGGAGAGATATGATACGACATTCAAATGTTTTCTGGACTGATGTTAGGCTTCTGCCTCCCTGCTTACGTTTCAAGTAAAGGCAGTCGGTCTATGTCACTGTTGATGTGGAAGTTTCCGGTGTTGTTTAGTATTTTTCGAGTTCCAACATCAACTGCTCGGATTTCGTCTATCGTCCAATTGAGTATTCCAAACGTTGGTGTTAGGACAGGCACCGCAAACACATTGTGAGCCACTGTTTTGTTTTGCGCAGAGAGTTCCGATGACCAGATCTTTCTTAATCGGGTGTAGTATTGACTGGTTACGCGTTCTTTATTACAGATACCATTATAGGATATGTTCTCATCTATCCCCAGGTATCTGTAGCAGTCCTCATAAGATATCGGTGAAACAGTTAGGCCATTGATGACAATGTTGCTAGACTGGGTTGTTGTTTTTCCCCGCTTTACAGTCATGTATGAGCATTTATCTTGGCCAAACTCCATTCCTATGTCCTTTGAGAACGTTGTAACCAGGTCAAGATTTTCCTTCATGCCATCCATGTTCTTGGCATAGAGTTTCAGATCGTCCACAAAGAAATTATGGGTTAGGTTCGTATTTCTGTCCTCCTGTGAGCCAATGATGTATCCCTCACATTTCTTGAGCAGAAAGGACAAGGGGTTTAATGACAAGATGAATAATATCACAGAGAGACTGCCCCCCTGAAATATACCCCTGCAGTATTTTATTTTATCAGTGAAAATAGAGTCCTCCCTCTCTGTCTTTAACCTTAGGATAGTAGCTCAAGAAGAAGACAGCCTCTCTATGGCTCTCACAATAATGTCTGGGACTTTAGCAAGCTGGAGCGCCTCTATCATCCAAGAGTGGGGAACAGAATCGAAAGCTTTCCTGTAGTCCAGCCAGACTGTAGCCATATTCCTCCTAATTTGTCGCACCTCCGACATCGCAGTTTTGTTGATTAGGAGTTGTTCAGCACATCCCCAAACCCCTTTCTTTGCAGCTGCTTGTTCATCTGTGATGATGTTATTATTTTCACAGTGATCTTGGAGGAATAGTTTCAGGCAGGCTGTATACATCATATACAATAGGTCGGTAGTTTTTTGCCAAGTTGGTGTCTTTGTTCTTGGGGACCAGTAATGTTTGTGCTAATGTCAACCATTCTGGTATAAGTGTATCTCCCCTAAGAACTTGTTGGTAGAGGTCAGTAAGATACCTCCGATAGAATATCAGTTTTTTGTACCAGTAGCCGACAATCATGTCTCTTCCTGGTGTTTTCTTATCTTGGAGTTTTCCTATCACAGTCTACAGGGTACCCTCACTTATTTCGTATGTTTTGTAGTGTAGGAGCCCTAGTTATTTCGGATTTCTCTTAGCCACACTGCATCTTGGTTGAAATTCTTCTTTTCACCCCACATTTTGCTCCAAAAGGAAGCTATGTCTTTCTGGGATAGGGCCTCAGTGACACTTATTGTATGTATGTATGTATGTATGTATGTATGTTATCTCTAACTCTTAATTTCGAGTATATTTTTGACCGGCCACCTTCCTGGTGGCAAGGTTGTAAAAGAAAAGAAATTGTCATCCCTTGAATCACAAGAATGTTTTGCAAACTTTGAAGGTGCCAGCTATCGCAGCCAATTGTAGACTATGAATTAGGGAGCTACGCTGTTTGTCCGCAAATCCAAGTTGAGTTATACATTGGTCCAAGTGTGGTGGTATATAACCCGTAGCTCCAATAATGATGGGTAAGAAGCTAAAGGTGTATCTTGGATACTGGATTTGTAAACTCCTCATCAATGGTCCGTAGATGTCCTCCTTCTCCTGTATTTTTCTGACAACGTTTACATCAAGTGGGCAGCTGATCTCCACAACAGAACACGTTTGGTGGCAGTTTTTATTTTCAGGTTCCACCAGTATTCCTTAGTGCCATCTGTCTCAATATATTCTTCCTCGTTTATTTTCAATTTTGTTTTCCGAAGTGCGTTCCAGATGGTTCTAGCTATCACATCGTGTCTCATGGGGAGGTAGTAGCGAGATGACATTCTTTCGCAGCTGGCAACAATGTGTCTTACATCTTCGATCTTTGTTTTATATAGTCTGCATTTAATGTCAGCTGATGGCCTTCCTCTTTTGTGCAGCAGATATTTGTTAGGGAGTTCTTGTTCCTGTATTGCATAGAGATATCCCTCAAGGTGTGATGTCTTAAACTTGCCGGAACTCCATCTCAGGCTTTTTGAGTGGTTTATCCCCTCTATGGTCTGTGTTTTACGTCTCAAGTATCCTGTGAACAACTTTTTCTGTAAATTGGTCAATTTTTTCATCTTGTTTGAACATTGAATAGGATCTTCCGATTTCTCTGGGTGAGAGACTTATATCAGGCTTTATTTCATATGTATGTATGTATGTATGTATGTATGTATGTATGTATGTATGTATGTATGTATGTATGTATGTATGTATGTATGTATGTATGTATGCATGTATGTATGTAAAGTCTGCCTTAAGCCAGAAGGCTCATTTAGCCGGTGCTTATCCCGGCTTCATGGCGTGAAGCGACTGAGAGCACAAACTCCCCCATGGACAGGACGCCAGTCCATCGTAGGTTTAACCCCCCCCCCCAGCTATTGCTGGTACTTATTTTCAGCTAAGTATACTGGAGCAACGTGAAATGAAGTGTTTTGCTCAAGAACACAACATGCGATCCATGAATTGAACCCACGACATTATGATCGTGAGTTCATCACCCTCACCATTAGGCCACGCGTCTCCACACACACACACACACATACACACACATTAATTCAAAGATATATGTGGATATATTCATGTATATGTATGTGTCCGCATGTATCTGTGTGTTTCTATATATTGTTTATAACTCTCTTTGGTCGAGTAACCTTTGAAGTGTAGTGACTGCTGGAAAGCTATAATTACTCATACTTCTCACCACCTTAGCCACCTCTTCTACGGCTTTGATATAAGTACCCCCTCCGCCTCCGTGGTATTTTTTCATGGTTATAAGAGGCTTAGCTCTGTTTCTTGACCGCTGTAACACGTGATTGACTCCCCCTCCGCCTTTCGGGATTCTATCTCGCGTCCTACGGACGTGTTTTGAAACTATCAATGAGGTATCCTCTTGATAAGTCGGCAGACCTCACAAAAATTCTATATCTCTGTGATGTAGTGTTTTTGCATAATATGCCACGAAACTACGTAGTCGAGGAGTAAAGAAGGAGTTTGGGTATGATATATCTTATTATTAATTATATCTAATGTTTCTTTTCTCTTCATAATGTATTATGTATATATATATACAGATCGAACCTTGAGCTAATCAATAGCGAAACGCACGTCACAACTCAATAAACGTAATGAAGGTAAAAAAATCGTCCTTTTAATTATATATATATATGGCCAATCATTGATTGAGTAATAGGGATAGAAGAATTTATAGAACGATTTTATTGGATAAATAGAAGCGATGGAAAGAAGCTAATAGATGGCTATGATATTGAAATCCAAACTCCAACAGCTCAACAAAAATAAAAACGACCATTTACAAATACCATACATCTTCAGGACAGAAGCAAAGGAAAAATGCATCAGTCTAATGAAAATTAAAGAATCAAACAAAGGCAGGAGTATTTTCAGCTTTTATCAATTCATAGTGATGAGTGGGGATTAGAAAGATGGAGATTTTAAATCTGATTAAGTTACATTGGTTTAAGTCTGTTATCAGGCGTCGGAAGGATTTTAGCGGTATAAATCTAATCTGCTAATTGAAAAGGGGACGAGTAAAGCGTAGTGGTTAAAAATGAAAATTTCATTGTGCTTTCATCTGCAGTTTCTCCGTCAATCCTCATTAATTATTTCTTTTAGAGAGAAAAGAACAACAACAAAACGAAACAAAGCAAAACAAAGAAACAAAAGACCATATAAACTGTATTTTGTCTCTATAACAGCTATTTTCAACGTTATATTTAGCTGTAACAATAATTACAAGTGTATCAACCACGACATCACCAACATCACCAAAACCACGATCACTATACGACCCGTCACCAACGCTACACCACCCCTAACTACACGCCAACACCGTCACCTCCAGCAATCCCCCATACCACCATCACCATTCACACTATCACCTTCACCACCACCACAACCACTACCCCCCTCCACCACCATCTGTCCCACCGCCACCTTCATCATTACTTCCATTACCACCACTCACACTAACCTCTATCATAAACTCCAACATAATTTCCATCCACTATTATAACCAACGCCACCACGACGGTGACCAGCACCACAACCACCACCACCACCGCCACCGCCACCAACACTACCAGGACGACGACGACCACCACCACCACGACCACCACCACCACCACAACCACCACAACCACCACCACCACCACCACCACGACCACCAAAACCACCACCACCACCCACAACCACCACCACAATTATCACCACCACCACCATAACCACAACCACCAACACCGCGACCACCACCACCACCACCACCGCCGCCGCGCCGCCGCCACCACCACAACTACCACCACCACCACCATAGCCACAACCACCACCATAACCACAACCACCATAACCACCACCACCACAACCACAACCACCACCACCATCACCACAACCACCACCATCATAACTACCACCACCACCACAACCACTTCCTTCACCACTACCACTACCACCAGGGTGATAATATTTTTTGTATTATCCTTCTGACTAAATAAAATAAATAATAATAATGTCTTTATTGGCCCCTAGGGCCAAAATATAAAGGACAATACAAAAACAGGGAAAGTGGGATTTACATAGAATGTGTAAAGAAAGATAACAGGTAACAATTAACAAATTGATTATAAAATTCACCAATAGTGGGAGTACCACCCAGTAGTAACTTAGGAACCCCACAGATCCTAAACCCCCCTAATATACAACAGCACCATTGGAGGGTGCCCCTCTTCTTGTAAATCTCTCCAGCCGACGTACGCATAATCAGAACAGGCGCATTCACTCAGGTCATCCTGTCTACGTTCATCCGCCTTTTAATAAATGTACTGGGGGAGGGGGTAGCACTTCCCTCGCCACCCTCAGCCTCCTTTCCAAGTGGAACTTGAAAGAAGCTCATGTGAGCTTGGTCGAAGAGGGAAGTGTCTGCCTTCATTCCCTTCAGTCATGTCAACTACACAACCTCCTTCGCCACAGTCGCCAGACAGGAAAACTGCCTGCCTTTGCCAGCCAAAAGAAGGCATGGGCGAACTTTACAATGGAAGGTTTCGAGTTATGAGCCAGAAATTATCTAGAAAGTCCGCCCTTGTTCTCGTCTTTTCTCATCGGTGTTACTACGCTCCAACTCACAGAACTAGGAATTCTCTTGTTCTGCTGCCAGTTGAAGTAGACCGCTTCAAGGACATCCGCTTCAGGCATATCTACGTAAAACTTATTGAGCAGATCATCCAAACTGGGCGATTTGTGACTTATACAGCCGGCCAGGCCTTCCTGTATCTCAGCTGCTGTTATCAGCTTTTCGCAGCACTCAGCATCTGCCACCGAGAATCGTGGTAGGCCGTGGAGGTAGGAGCTGTAGTCAGCTATAGTCTCCGACTACCGGCTCACCTCGAGCAATGGGGCAAAGAGAAACTGAAAAGCCATACATATCTGCTTGGAATCGAACAGCACGCACCCATCTTGGTCAGTAAAAGACCGGATTGTGGCTTTGTTGTCACGCTGCACATCTACCACTGGACAGTTTTCGTTCCTTCGTTTCTTGAAGCATTCTGACAATGCAACCTTCATCTTTCGCATTGAAGAAATAGTCCGGTGTCATTCTCGTAGCTAATATGTCGGTTGGAATGCATCTCCTAATTGCTTCTTTTAATTTATCAGAGCGGTGGAGAGGCAGTAACGGCTGGGCGTCAGGAAAAATGCATTACAGTATTTAGTTACAACTTTCTGAGTTCAAATCCCGCCATGGTTAGCTTTGTATTTCATCCTTACGGGTTCGATAAAATAAAGTACCAGTAACGCAACAGGGTAGATTTAATCGACTTTCTCCATTCTTTTTAAATTGCTGGCCTTGTGCCAACATTAGAAACAGTTAATATTGACAGTTGAATTGAATTCAAGTGTTTACTTCGTTCCGAGGTAGGTCGTAAATTTTAGATACTTTAAATTATCTTTTGATTTTTTTCTATTGTTTCCCCGGAAGGTCAAGCTCGAGAGGGCAGAAATTGTTGAAAAGAAATTCGTTCTTTCTCTGAACAAAAAAGAAAAAATGTTGGCGTTAGTAACAAAAAAATGTTTTTCATCATCATCATCATCATCATCATCATCATCATCATCAACAACAACAACAACAACAACTACTACTACTACTACTACTACTACTACTACTACTACTACTACTACGCAACACGAAGCAACAGCCTAGAAAAGTGACTTCCCACCATTGCTAAAATCTGACACCACTACAACAGAAATCAAATACAACCAAAAAACAACAAACCTAACAAAAGTATAACATTTGAAGACGGAAAGGCCAAAGTAATGGTGCCACCTGATCTAGTTGCAGAAGGGGTACGAGTAACAATTTCCTCCCATGTGTATTATTACAGAGGGGGTAGAGCTTCAGTGAGCTTCCGATAATATGAATTAATCGAAAGCTTCGATAGGTTCGATCATCGCTACTTGGAAACAGTCCTCAAGGTAGTCGGTTTCTGTCACGTCTTCAAAGCCTGGATCGCTTCAATGCACAGTGGCATCTGCTCGGTGGTCATAGTAAGCGTCACCGATCAGAACCGTTTCAGAATCGCGTTCGGGCCTCCAAAGATGACCTCCCTTCTATATGTACTGGCTCTCGAGCCACTACTGTGAAAGCTGGAGCTGTTGAAGGGCATCCCACTCGAACTGGGAGTGGAAATGTGCATTGGCAAATACGGACAACGTCATCGTGATGGTGTCGAACCCATCGGAAATTGAGGTGGTTGGTAACTCCTTAGAAGAGTATGAAATATTGGCAGGATAAAAAATTAACCCAGACAGTCGGTGGGTTTGCAGCCTGGAACCTAGAAATGCAAATCTATCTCGTTTAACAGCGACGTGGGATGCTGGACAAACTCACCGGTTAAGTTGCTCAGTGTCTGGTTTGGTCCGGAACTCCAGATGCATAGAAAATCGCAGCACGAGATAATGAACAGGGAAATCACTCTCACTCAGAAATGGGTCAGGAGGAATCTATCTCTGAAAGGTCGGGAAGAAGTGGTGAACATGTACATCTCCTAGGTGCCTTGCTCCAGTTTGCGTCTCCTCAGATTAGAGTATTTGCTTTTTTCACTACTTGTGGAATAAAGAACAAGTTCCACTGGTCAGTCGGTTCACCTGTTGCTAACACGTTTCCGTAGCTCATCATTAACTGAGTTACAGTCTTGGGTCAAGCGAAGTACGAGATTGGGCGCCTGACATCTGGAATGTTGTCAGTCACACACATATCTCTACCAATCGGTCAATGCGGTCAGAGGAAATTCCACTCTCGCATTTTATAGAGGACTAGTGGTTGGCAAGAGCGACTACGTTCTCGGAGAAACTCCAGATGTTAACCAGAATTTATTAACCAGAAACGGAAAACTTTGGGATTGGGAGTTATGGACAATTTCCAGAAATCCTTGTAGTGCTACCGGGGAAGGAGGGCATTGCCAGTTTGAAACAAACTCTACAGGTATGGAAGTGCTGTCAGACTGACCTATCCATGATGTACTCAGAACAATAAAACATTTGTATACACTTGTACAATGTCTGGTGATTGCTCCTTTGTGGAGTTTTGTCAAACAGCTGTTGTCACTTATAGGACATGTCCGGCAATTGCTGAATCTATCACGAAGATTACCTCACCGCCTTCTTTTAGGCGGAAAGAGTATGCAGTTTAAAAGTTGCGTGAATGTAGCGAGGATAGCCCGCACCTATAGTGCTCTTGGCGATGAGGGTTGTGGTGTTCCTAAATTACGTCTGTGTATGATCGTAAGTCTAACGCACTTATCAGAATTCCACTTTTAATTAGCAAGTACGCTTGAATACAGAATAATGTTTATACTTTTGGCTCAAGGCTAGCAATTACCCCAGTGAATTACTGCTACTTTATTTTATCGACCCCGTAAGGATGAAAGGCAAAGTTAATCTCGGTGGGATTTGAACTCAGAATAGAAAGGGCCGTAACTCTATGCGTCAAAGCATGACGTCTGACCCTCTACCGATACTGCCAATCCGCCGCCCTTAATAATGATTTCTAATTTAGGCACAACGCCAACAATTTGTGGGGAAGAAAAAGACTATATAGACCCAGTACTTGACTGGTACTTTATTTTATTGACCCCTTAAGGATGAAAGAAAAAGCTGACATCGGCAGGATTTGAATTCAGAACGTAAAGAGCCGGAAACAATACCACAAAGAATCTTGTCCAATGCTCTCTAACGATTTTGGCAATCCAGAACATCTTATCATCCAAATATAGATATTTCGTTTTATTATCATCCAATAATAATAAAAAGAATTATATATAACACAGGTTTTGAAACAGTATTATAAGGTTTCTCAAGATTTCCAATGGCAAATTTAAGGGTTTCGTTAGGATTAAATGCCATGTATATTTCTCGTATATTTGTAATATTCGTTTGTTGCTGCGTGCATTCAGCTTATATTTGTTTTCACCTTACACTTTCAGTGCTCTGTGTTGATCGATATATTCATTTTGTGCTCTTGACGAGTTGAAGGAACATTGTGACATAATGGATTTATCAAAGAATAACACCGTAACGCAATGATGAAATCATACCTATCATAATATGTACTAGCATCGCTTCTTTT
Source organism: Eledone cirrhosa (assembly GCA_964016885.1). Classification (NCBI taxonomy): domain Eukaryota; kingdom Metazoa; phylum Mollusca; class Cephalopoda; order Octopoda; family Eledonidae; genus Eledone; species Eledone cirrhosa. The sequence goes on along the minus strand of OZ024741.1, from coordinate 384,134,719 downwards.
CTAGTTATCTTTTAATTAGTTTATATTATTCTAATTCTAACCTAAAATAAACATCAATGTCTACGAAGAGCAGTTTCACAAATAAAGTGTGATAAAGTAAGAAGTTAAAATCATCTATTCACAAGCGAAACATCTTAATTACTGGCACGTTTACATTTTTAACTGTTTTACTAAAATTGAACAAGTCAGATATCTTTTAAAACGTGTAAAATACGATATTCAGCCTTAAAAGTGATGATAAGTGCTCTTAAAGGTGATGAATTTATTAAATTAAATGTAAAACGTCAACCTAAATGATTCCACGTATCTAATTTTGTTCTTCTATGCTCTGAGATCGCGTCTCACTGTCGGAAACTTTTATTCATCCGGCATAAAAAATTGACTATCAAGACTAAACAAGTTTTTGATTCAATTCACATTAATTAATTAGTCTAAGCTTTGATCGAAATCTCATCAGGTAACGTTTCAATACCCGTTTGGAGGCGAATTGACAGAGTTGTTTGAACTTCGAATAGAGTGCTTTGCGGTAGACGTTCCGGCTCTCTTCTTACTTCAACTCTCGCTGTGGTCAACTTTGCCTTTCATCCTTTGTAGGTCGATAAAAAAGTACCAGTCTAGTACTGGGGTCGTTTCTTTTCTATATCGCTTTCCTATTCCCTCTGTCTTACTTTCTATCCTTCTCTGGAAGAAATCTGCTGTGTTCAGATCTGGCGAGGTGTGGCCTCCGCAGGCTTAAAATGCCCAAGAAACGCCGTATGCTACTACGACACCCCTACAACTCCATCAGGAGTCATGGGATATTATCATACCAATATCCTTTTATTATTTCATTAGAATCTACTAAACCAAATTGAAAATATAAAGATGCGTTTCTAATATTGATGTATTAAATTACCTTGACGTCACAAATAGTAAAGAAGGATTGCACCGAACCTAGTAAATATCCATTACTTACCGAGCAGCTACAGTGTCACTCTACGAAAAGCAGTTGCCAAAATTTTCTCAAAATTGCTTTCTATTGAATTAAGAATAGACACACTGAATAATATAGTCCGAAGTTCACAATACCGCGAAAAAAAAAAGACGGCTTGTTGATGTTTGGAATATCTCATCAAAGACATTCTGAAGTTGCTATCTACACCATCATCTTTACTGGAGAGAATCACCAGCACCACCATTGTTAAATTTTGGAAAGTAGAAGAACGTAGCAATATATTGCGAGTGCGAGTAAAGATCTAAAATCATTTATAGTTTTCTGATAATCCTTTCTTACTTTGATCGAAGTTTACATATTTAAGAAGGGGGATATATTGGGTTCGGTTTAATTCACTAAATCCCCCTTCTTAAATAGTTTATCGATCCCGTATGAATGAAAGACAATTTTGAAAACTGCCACCAATACCCACTCTCCAACTGGATTTGATATTCTTAAAATAACATAAATCGTAAGAAGATGATTCAACATGGCTTCACTAAAACAAGATGATAGAAGGATGCTAGAAGGATGGTGGAGGTGTTATTATTGTTAATATAAAATTATGATGGCAATTATTTATAACTTGTATATTTGTAAGTTTTCCCCAGCTTCTTTAATATTGCATACAATCGCTTGCACTGACTTCTCTATCCCTACTCACTGTCATCCTTACCTCGTCCGCTATTACACACGCACATCTACATTCAGCCCCTAGGTTCCTATGACTCAGTTATGGCCAGAAAAACACACTCTTACAGTTTATATAGACCAACAACACACATACCTCTACAATTATCTTCACAGATCTGTATGGACCAACAACTAACAGGCACACACACCCTTATGTACAAACACATATGCTCACAACTTCACACTTACAAATATACACACACACACACGCGCGCTCTCTTAAACTATCATATACATACACATATCCTCTTAGCTTCGTAAGGACGAATAACAAACACACACACACGCACACAACTACATGCTCTATATACAAAACATGAACAACTTATACAACAAAGCCAACATCAACGGTTTTCCAAGAAATGGAGACATGAATAGACCTGTATTTTCTCAAGAAATTTGTTTTCATTTTTGCCACTGTCCAGTCTCCTCCCTCTTTCTATTTATTCTTTACTTTCTCATTCTATTTTTCTGATGAAAGACTAACGTCCGAAACGTTAAGACTCTTTACTACTATGTTTAACGTAAAACTAACGATATATTTGGTCATTGTACCGCGTTGTTTGCCATTTGCATATATATATATATACGAGCTTGCGGCTGTACAAGTTATATGTGCTAGAACTGGCTAACTGAACTACACTATCTAGCACACACACACACACACACACACACACACACACACACACACACACACACACACACACACATATATATATGCAAAAAGTGAAAAGGAAATAACAAAGCAAACGTACACGGTAAAATGAAAACATATATTAGTTTAACGCTTGATATAGTAGGGAAAAATCTTTACGTTTCGGACACTAGTCCTTCATCAGAAAATAAAATGAGTAAAAAGTGAAATAAAAAGGAAGAGGAACGAACGGAGTAAAAAACCTACGTGTATATTCAGCCAGGCATTATATATATATATATATATGTATGTGTGTGTGTGTGTGTGTGTGTGTGTGTGTGTGTGTGTGTGTGTGTGTGTGTGTGTGTGTATAAAGCTGGCCGTGTGCCCAAACAGACAGCAACAAAATAAGAAGAAGCAAATTCTTCATACTAGTAACATACAATACAATGACAATAACAATGATAATTCAAAACGTTATTTCGCCCTTTTCAAAAAAGTTTCTTTCTAAATTTAGAACCTAGAGAAAACAGAAAAAGTAAAAATATGTGTTAATTGAACGTTTCATTCTTTGGTTAAGTCTTCCTTTATCTTGTGTTGTATGAAACGTGGCACTGTGACAAAATGGTATTGGACAAAAATCTCTGGTATGTAAAACCATATTGTTACCTTTTGTTGAGCTGTTGAATAACAACACCCACTGATATATATATATATATATATATATAAGCCCCTTGTTGTACAGCCGACCATATTATTCTTCAATCTTTCACTATATATATATATATATATATATATATATATATATATATATATATACTTATATATATATATCTATAAATCTATATATTTACAAAACACATATGTTATATATATATATATATATATATATATATATATATATATATATACCAGTATACATTCATAAAAGTGGAAATAAGTCTAATAACAAACGCCACTCTACTATTGACTTGGATGCCGCCTCCAACAAAACCTGTATTCATAGGATAGTTTTTCAATAGCCTTTGATGAAGTAATAATATTTCATGTGCATTCACAAATACTCACAAAAGAAGCAACATAATGATCGTTTATGCTCTTTTGTAATACTTGCATTCAGTTAGAATGTCAGCAGGGGATGGTGTGCGAAAAGTTTAATGTAAAAAAACCTACGGATGTTAGATCGAATCTTCACGCAGTTAGTTCAAAGCAACCATAACGTTATATATTGTACATAACAAATTCAGAGTGAAAATTTGCGTTATAAAAACAAATTTCGAAAGCATTTACATACATACCTGTATTTATACATATTCTGCTGTACGAGTACACACACACACACACATATATATATATATACACATATATAATATATATATATATATATATATATACACACATATATAATGTGTGTGTACAGAAGAATCTGTATAAACATAGGTATGTATATAAGTGATTTTAATATATATATATACACATATATACTATATATATGTATGTATACTGTATATATATATAGATGTTTCTATGTATATATATATATATATATATATATATATATATATATATATGCATGTATGTATGAATATATATATACATATATGAATGTATATATAGTGTATTTTGCAATACACTGTATGCTTAATTAAAAGCATTTTGAAGACCGTACGCCACCGTTTTAAAGTAGCGACATTGTCGCTTACTTAAATTTTCGGCAGACAGGGGGAGATAAGTTGACAGCGCTGTTTCGTACTATTTGGTACTTATCAAAACTCACTACTCTCCCTGTCTGCCGAAAAGTATGTCTGTTGGATTCTTATAGAATTCCAGTAACAATCAGAACTGATTTTACAGAGCGGTCGCCGGTCCAGCAGAAATATCTCCCCTGCCTGCCGGAAATTTAAGTAAGCGACAATGTCGCTACTTTAAAACAATACCGTATGGTCTTCAAAATGCTTTTAATCAAGCATACAGTGTATTGCAAATTACACTATATATAAATTCATATATATATCGCTATTTCAAAGGACCAATTCTAATTTTCAATTTCTGCTGGACGGGCGACCGCTCTGTAAAATCAGTTCCTGAATGTTACTGGAATTCTATAAGAATCCAACACACATACTTTTCGGCAGACAGAGAGAGTAGTGAGTTTTGATAAGTACCAAATAGTACGAAACAGCGCTGTCAACTTATCTCCCCCTGTCTGCCGAAAATTTAAGTAAGCGACACTGTCGCTACTTTAAAACAATAGCGTATGGTCTTCAAAATGCTTTTAATTAAGCATACAGTGTAAAATATACTATATATAATACTATATACTATATACTATACTATACTATATACTAAATATACATTCATATATATATCGCTATTTCAGAGCACCAATTCTAATATATATATATTTATATATATATATATATATACATATATATATATATATATATATATATATATATATATATATATATATATATATATATATATATAAATATGCATGTACATATATATATACATACTATATATATATATGTATATATGTATGTATACATGTATATATATATGTATATATACATATATATATATGTATATATATATATATATATATATATATATATATATATATATATATATATATATATATATATATATAAATGTAAGTATGCATGTATACGTACATACATATATGTATACAGACGTACAGTAGCATGCACATATATATATATATATACATATGCATACAGGTACACATACATATATGCACGTATCGGTTTAGCGGCGCTAACGTCGCTTTGTTCGTTTGTAAACAAACTGAACAGCCTGAATTTATGCCATACGGTATTAAGGCAACCACGTCACCTTTTTGTTCAACACTGACACAGGAACGATGTACTAGTTTCAAGCTTGTTAGCTATCATCAGCACCGTTTACCCATCTGCCAGATAGTTGAACGTTCGAAAGTATATACTTTCCTTATGAAAATTAACGGCTGAGCAGCCTAATTTGCATATTGAGTGAGTTAAATCGGTCAGGCATACAGAAAACGATAAATTGAAACAAAATGAAAACGAAATTTCATTTCTCACTCTTAGTATGGCACTTACTTAAATGTAAGTATGCATGTATACGTACATACATATATGTATACAGACGTACAGTAGCATGCACATATATATATATATATACATATGCATACAGGTACACATACATATATGCACGTATCAGTTTAGCGGCGCTAACGTCGCTTTGTTCGTTTGTAAACAAACTGAACAGCCTGAATTTATGCCATACGGTGTTAAGGCAACCACGTCACCTTTTTGTTCAACACTGACACAGGAACGATGTACTAGTTTCAAGCTTGTTAGCTATCATCAGCACTGTTTACCCATCTGCCAGATAGTTGAACGTTCGAAAGTATATACTTTCCTTATGAAAATTAACGGCTGAGCAGCCTAATTTGCATATTGAGTGAGTTAAATCGGTCAGGCATACCGAAAACGATAAATTGAAACAAAATGAAAACGAAATTTCATTTCTCACTCTTAGTATGGCACTTACTTAAATGTAAGTATGCATGTATACGTACATACATATATGTATACAGACGTACAGTAGCATGCACATATATATATATATATACATATGCATACAGGTACACATACATATATGCACGTATCAGTTTAGCGGCGCTAACGTCGCTTTGTTCGTTTGTAAACAAACTGAACAGCCTGAATTTATGCCATACGGTGTTAAGGCAACCACGTCACCTTTTTGTTCAACACTGACACAGGAACGATGTACTAGTTTCAAGCTTGTTAGCTATCATCAGCACCGTTTACCCATCTGCCAGATAGTTGAACGTTCGAAAGTATATACTTTCGAACGTTCAACTATCTGGCAGATGGGTAAACGGTGCTGATGATAGCTAACAAGCTTGAAACTAGTACATCGTTCCTGTGTCAGTGTTGAACAAAAAGGTGACGTGGTTGCCTTAACACCGTATGGCATAAATTCAGGCTGTTCAGTTTGTTTACAAACGAACAAAGCGACGTTAGCGCCGCTAAACTGATACGTGCATATATGTATGTGTACCTGTATGCATATGTATATATATATATATATGTGCATGCTACTGTACGTCTGTATACATATATGTATGTACGTATACATGCATACTTACATTTAAGTAAGTGCCATACTAAGAGTGAGAAATGAAATTTCGTTTTAATTTTGTTTCAATTTATATATATATATATATATATATATATATATATATATATATGTATATATATATATATATACATTTTTATTCTCAAATTTAATTCATTGTTAGTCCAGCAACTGAATAAAACTCCAGGACACTAATTTCTTCTTCTTCTTCTTCTTCTTCTTCTTCTTCTTCTTCTTCTTCTTCTTCTTCTTCTTCTTCTTCTTCTTCTTCTTCTTCTTCTATATACAGGATCATATCATCATTGACTATCTAATTGTTTGCGTAGTTTAGTGTACTTGAGACATGTCTAGTAATGAAACATTGTACGATAATGTTAAAAACGTTTTACGCTGTTTAGCAATAAAAAAGAAGACCTGTAAACAAAAGAAAATGATAAACATTCCTTTAAATAAATAACACACACACACACACACACATATATATATATATATATATATATATATATATATATATATATATATATATATATATATCACGATAAATTAACGGAGGCATAGGCTCTCGCTATTCCCTGTAAATAATGTGCTCAAGGGAGAAGAAATCCTGAGCTCTTTAAAATACAATATGTTGAAAAGGTAGCTGGACAGCCACTTTTAAAATTCTCTTAGTGTTGTCTGAAATGTATAGCTTTACACACGCTGATGAACCGAGGCTAACCCATTTCTTTCAACAAATTACTGGTGAAACATATCTTTGGATTAGTATCTTTGGATTTGTACGTGTGTTATATAGTTATAGAGGTATTTATTTACGCCTTAATTTATATTTTTAATTATCGTGTCTATAGTCTGCCTTTCATAGGTTATTGATTCCATACACTGGTGGTTTTTTTTCCCTGCTTTATTGATAGCGCACTCTATATCTCTCTGGTGTGTTACCTTTTCAACATATTGTATTTTAAAGAGCTCAGGATTTCTTCTCCTTTGAGCACATTATTTACAGTGAATAGCGAGGGCCTATGCCTCCGTTAATTTATCGTGATATTTCGCTCCTAATAACAGTCTTTCCTATCTCTGTTTGGTTGAGCACACTTCTATGAGTGGTTTTGGGCTGCTCTTTCTAGCAGCTCGTCCCTCAGAGGCCACTGGTTCACTGCCCTTAAACACGCTGTGACTTCTCTCTCCCACGTGTAGCTGGACAGCCACTTTTAAAATTCTCTTAGTGTTGTCTGAAATGAATATCCTTACACACGCTGATGAACCGAGGCTAACCCATTTCTTTCAACAAATTACTGGTGAAACATATCTTTGGATTTGTACGCGTATTATATAGTTATAGAGGTATTTATTTACGCCTTAATTTATATTTTTAATTATCGTGTCTATAGTCTGCCTTTCATAGGTTATAGATTCCATACACTGGTGGTATATATATATATATATATATATATATATATATATATACGTATATATATATAGGAAAAGAGTCAGGACCCCGACGGCTGAGTTCAGCCGTCGGGGTTCTGACTCTTTTCCTATTACCCACTCTACTACCTTAAGTATTCAGTGCTCTGGTGCGTTATGGTTCACCAGGTATCTTACCATATCCTCTTTGTTATATATATATATATATATATATATATACATACGAAACTGAACATTTCTTTACCTCTCACTACTTTCTCCGGTCACTCGTCTTACTACTAATATAAATTGTATGACTATATATATATATATATATATATATATATTAGTAGTAAGACGAGTGACCGGAGAAAGTAGTGAGAGGTAAAGAAATGTTCAGTTTCGTATGTATATATATATATATGTTGAAATATATATATATATATTTATTAAAATAACAGATTAAAGTTTATAAAGTCTTCACATTTATTATTATTACTATATATATATATATATAAAAATAAAATAAAATAAAATAAAATAAATAAGTCAAATGTTTAAAATTTGGCTTCGTTTATTACTGCTATATATATTTCGGTGACAGCCATATTTGGCTGTGACCTCTTCAGGCAGTCCGAATTAGTGTGGTAAAGACGAATACTCTGATATGCCCAGTTCCTGGTTGGGTTGTTATTTCATGAAATAATAACCCAACCAGGAACTGGGCATATCAGAGTATTGACAAAGTTAAACACCTCAAAAACATGTGTACTCGCCTCTACCACACTAATTCGGACTGCCTGAAGAGGTCACAGCCAAAGAAGGCTGTCACCGAAATATATATAGCAGTAATAAACGAAGCCAAACTTTAAACATTTGACTTATTTATTTTAATTTTATTTTACATTACTCCGGAGTAACCAAACCAACCTGCGCACTTCGTCGAGTGCTCCAATCTGCATACTAGGGTGTTGGTATACAATCAACATATACTCAATATATATATACATATATATATATATATATATATATATATATATATATATATATATATATATATATATATATATATATATATATATATATATAGTCATACAATTTATATTAGTCGTAAGACGAGTGAGCGGAGAAAGTAGTGAGAGGTAAAGAAATGTTCAGTTTCGTATGTAGAAATTTGTGAGAGATCAAGTTTTAACATCGGACCAGAATGAGACTGAAGTGAAGAAAGAAAGAGCATGATAGAAACAGAATGGACGTTGGCCCAGTTCCGGAAGTGAGGAAAAGGAAGGATCAAGCAGAAAAAAAGGAAAGGTAGAGAAAGAAAAACAGAATGTGCGAAGGATAGAGATAGTGAATTAAAAAGAAAAGAATAAGAGAAATGCGTTGTCGGAAACGGTGTGGAACCCCGTCAAATACATTTTACTTCTAATTCCAAACTACAGCTCGGTCACATTCTGTTTCACGCTGATAATTATGATAATTCCAGAGAATTATGTTAACAGTTTCTGTGGAATACTCAGCCCCTCGTTAATTTCACTAGTAGGACGTTTAGTTTCTCGACCAACTGAAAGTTAGTCGTCTAAATAGACGGATGATTCTTGAAATACTGTAAGTCATTTAGTTCAACGCATTACTGTTTCTGGTGGTGTAATTATGTAAAGGCGCTCCATGAAATATGTCATTTACTTCCGCTGTGCCGGATGTTGGAAATCTACCAATGGGAGTAAAAACATTGACGCTGTCATGCTTCTTTGAAAATCTGACATCTATCAAAGTAAAATAGTTTCTTACTAATCAATATCGTTTGTGAAATACATTAACAAACCACTCGCCGTTTATTCTATATTTGCAGTATGTCTAAGTTGGCGGCGGATTGGCACAATCGTTAAAGGCATCAGATCAAATACCTTGCTGTTTGTTCCGGCTCTTTGGGTTCAAAATTCGCCGAGGTCAAATTTATCTTTTATCGATTCAGGGTCGATATATAAGGTCGCAGCTCATGGGTGGTGGATAGACGGAATTATTAAAGAATTGAACGGGAGGATTTGTAGTATCTGTTCCAGTTCTGAGTTAAAATATCAGCTCATGTCATAGGAAAACGGGTAACGCTGACACCAGGAGCAAATTTTATTTGCACTAGAAACACAAATGCCTTTGCCTGATCTGACGATCGGGTTCTTTTTTTTCCTACCTTGCTCACAAATGTTATATCTAAATGTAAGCTCCTACCATCTCTGTCTTCTCTTCCTGCTTTTCCCCTATGTTTGTGTGTCTCTACTTCCCAACATAGTTTGCAAGTATGTTTGTGTAATGTGTGTGTGTGTGTGTGTGTGTGTGTGTGTGTGTGTGTGTGTGTGTGTGTGTGTGTGTGTGTGTGTGTGTGTGTGTGTGCGCGCGTGCGTAATTTTTAGTAGTTCTCTTGGTGTGCGTTCCTTACGGAAGTGGACTTCCGTCTATTTCAATGAGGACTGTTCCTGTTCTTCGATCAACGGAACGGACTGTTCGTGCGTGAAATTAACGTGCAAGTAGCTGAGTATTCCATAGACATATATAATTTTAATATAGTTATCAGTGAGATTCTGGGCCTTTGAATTATAGGTACGGTTCATCCGATGGGCATGAACACAGTTTTCATCTACCAAATTTAACTCATAAGGCATGGGCCGACGGGAGGCTATGATATATGACACTTGGCCAAGATACCACGCAGCAATATCGAAACTCAAGACCTAATGATCGACATTTGACCAAGTCATCACCGCTTCCTATTTCATCTGACTTCGATTTTGCAACCTCATAGAAAATCTCACTAGCTTTCCCTATTTTCTCCACTCCTCTCCTCACCCTTGCCATCACTTTTGCTCCATCCTCGATTTGCTATCTTGTAGCGCATACGATATCACTTCTAATTATTTTAAACTCTGAAGTGAAAAGAGTCGAAACGTTATATTCTTACTCTCCTTGCCACAAAACAACACACTGAACTCTTTTATCAACTCTTTCATTGATTACATTTTGCCGAGACTCCACCACTGGCACAAACATTAGCACCAGTATCACCACCATCACCACCATCCCCTTAGGTTAATTATGTAATTTTCCTTCCTGTTTATTATGCAAAATGTTTATGATAATGTATTTATGTATGCTTTGTCCCGTACCTCCCGACGTTTCTTGGGTATTTTATAAAAATTTGGCGGATTTGGCGGAGCCTATCTCTCCAGATCTGAATACAGCTGATTACTTTCAGAGAAGGATAGAGATTGAGAGAATAGAAGTGAGAAATAGTTATAGAGAAAGAATCGGTCTCAGTACTTGAGTGGTACTTTTTTTATCGACCTCGAATGGATAAAGGCAAAGTTGACCTCGGCGGGATTTGAACTTAGAGACCAGAGAGCCACAAAGTTTCTATCTGACGTTCTAACCATTCTGCCAATTCACTGCCTATAATGCAGTTATAAATTATAGCAAAAGAAAACAACAAACAAAAAACAACAACAACAAACAAAATAATCACACACAATAAAACAAAAAATAACTTAACAGATGTAATCATGAATCTCGATGATATATTTTCCTCAATTCTTGTAAGCGGGTTCAAACCAAGTGCAGATGTTGTTTTTTTGTCCCTCGCAGAACAGCCATACCATGTGTGTGTGTGTGTGTGTGTGTGGTGACATCCGTGTGACAACGATGAGTATTCGAGTTGTTCGATCAACGGAACAGTTTGCTCGTAAGATTAACAAGCAAGTGGTCGCTTGATTGTTGGGCGAGGGTTCGTAATCCCACTGTCATAACTACATCCAAGCATGCATACAGAATGGATAGATGTGCTACAGATTTCTTGAAAAATATCACATGATCCACATGACAGGTGCAATGTGTCCGAACACGGAAGAGCCAAACTCTCATTGTCATCGCCTCCATCTCTCTAGCCCTCCCCATCTCTCTGAACATTCAACAGACACATGTACCCACAAAGTAATCCTCCTTAGGATTCAGTGTGACACAATGTTTGACAAGGCTGGCCTTTAGAATCAGAGGTACAGCTCACTTTCTTCTAGCTGAGTGAACTTGAGCGACATAAAATAAAGCATCTTGTTGCTCGAGGATAAAAGGCACCGCCGGGAATCGATCTAACGACTTTATGATCGTGAGCCAAATATTATACCTCTTAAGCCCCGTACCTTTATACAATCACACATAAATATGTATGCAACTGACCTTCTGTGGATGAGTGCTGTAATAGATTAGCGTGCAACCCAGAGAGGGTTTCACTTCTCATCACAATGACACCGCAGCGTCTAAAGTTATTCTCCGACTTCATAATTACTCAGTGGAATCAGTAGATATCTGTCAATGGCATCCACTTCACGTCGTCTATATCTAATTATGAAAACAACCAAGGAGCCTTACGCCCCCCCCCCCCCACACAAACATATATATGCACATACACATATGCAACTATATATGCACATATATATATGCAGCTATGTACATGTATATATATATATATGCATATTTATTAGCACATTATATATACACACACACACACACACACATATATGTATATATATCTATATATATAGAGAGAGAGATAAAGAGAGAGTGAGTGAGAAAGGAAAGAGAAACAAAAATAGTATATATATATACATATATATCTATGTATATGTATATATGGGGAAACAAACCTAGGGCATTACACACACGCACGCACGCATACACACACACACATACTCTCACACACACACATATACATATATACATACATATATATATATACACATATATATATATATATATATATAAAACGTGTTAGGTTTGTGTTTCCTCAGAGCGAATGACTGACTTCTTTAAAAAGTTCGCTAGAAAGCTCCCAAACCGGATAGACCGAATAATATTGTCTCCCAAGGGAGACTTCTTAACTTCTTTTAGTACTACACTCTTTTTTTCTGTCAAGACTTGTACAGAATCGATATCAATATTTGTTCCCGATCAAACCAATAAACCCAATGGTTTCTGGCTTAATGAGAGAGAACAACTCAAAATTTCTAAAGAAAATTAAATTTTGGTGAAACTTATGTTTCACCAATTGGGAAGCAGCTGCCATAAGCAATCATTGATTGCATTTTCATAATTAGATTTAACTGAGATAATGAAATCTACGGATAATTCCAATGGGAATATCATCTGTTATATTCCCATTGGAGTATAGTAAATTTCTGTATATTTTAGTGAAAACGCAGCTGCGTTTCCGTCAAACCAAACACTTCACCAATCGAACTGAACAATCAATATCACCAAATATCTTGAAAAAAAAAAAAAAAATAAATAAAACGAGTGAAACTTGTTGTCAGCAAGTATAGAGAATTTACCTGTTTTATTTCTTTTATTTTTAGATCTCGATATAAATATTTGAATAGCAGGATTTTTACTTTTGGTAAAATAATGTGTTCCTCACACCTCAGGAGGAGCATTGCGTAGACTTTATTGATAAAACACTGGCATATAACTGAAATAATATGTAACTGCTAGACTGGAAATGTTTTAAAACAGACGATCAATTCAATGATTTCCTCATCTTTACCTGAATATAACTGTTGAACTAGATTAAACCAGTACAGTGAAGTCTTCGAGGTCCTTCCAGATTAAAGGAGAGCGACACCTAGGAAAGGTTATAGAAAACTGAGATTGAAATAGAAACATCCCTGTCATTTTTGACAGGTTTGCGGTTGTGCCTTTGGCATTGGAGACTTCTGGAGTCATTGGCCCTAGGGCTACCTCCGTACTCAACACCATAGGCGCTGAGCTGGCTAGCTGCAGGTGTGAGCCTCGCGAGATGGAATGGCTCTTCCAGCGCATCTTCCTTACCATCCTCCGGGGAAACGCCTTCTCCATTCTGTCCGCCGGGGCTGTGGGAAAGCCAGCACGTGGGACGCCATTTGCTTACGATATAGTGAGATGGGGAGGGCGAGAGAGATGGAGGCGATGAGAGTGGGAGTTCGGCTCTTCCACGTTCGGACCACATCCTTGCGGTTGTGTTTATCTATATATATATATAACAGAGGATGTCTGTCTGTCTAAAACACGAGAAGTACCCGTCCAATTTTTTTCAAACTTTACACATGCGTTACTTATATTTTCTGTCCTAGGGCCCGCATGAGGCGAAACACCGCATTTTAAAGGCATTTTTACGCTTTTTTGAGGCTTAAATTTGAAGCACATGTTAGTTAGTCGCCTTGCATTGCTGTGGACAAAAATCTTTTCCGATTCCATTAATGGTTTCTAGTAAATTTACGAATTAGCAATGAGCATTACATGCCATTTTCATTTTCAATATAAACGCTACTTAAACATCGTAAGTAGCGTATAATATTTCGTTAAAAATGGAGGATCTTAAAATTTTTGTCGGCGCCCTCTTGACGCTTTGTGCTTTCATCACGTGCAAACCCGGGCCCTGTGTACGTTGCCGTGTTATTGACATCGTAAAACTCACGTCTGTAAACTTCTACTAAGACCTCTTTTGTTGCACCTACCCCGCAGTATAAACGCCCTGCGCAAGTACGCCGAACAGCGGTTGTGCTAATTCCGCGGTGACCCCCACTTGAAATTGTTGATGGTGACCCAATAGTAATTCCGAAGCGTTCGGCATCCGATATAACATTTCGGTCTATATCAGATTGGATAGATTTACGAAGAGGCTATGGTCTCCTGTGGCGAAGGCCCAACATGCTGTCGGTTGCATGACATGTCTTACACAAGCATTGCAGGCTTTACTCTGTACAGTATGCATGCAGGCGCAATAGACATAACTGATGATGTCTGTCTGGATGACTGGGTGCGAATCTATAAAACTCGAAAAGTACCTAACCGATTTTCTCCAAATGGAAGAAAAATCATACTCTAAGATTTAGTACGCTTAAAGAGTATCCAGCTGATTTTCTTCAGATTTTGCACATACATGCAGAGGTTTCACGATTTGGGCCTGTTGGTGTTCTACGTTTCCAGTAGATGAACAATCATTCCCTGAGAATAAGGGATTCAAAAAGTACATAGCTACATTCCTCAATCTTTGCATATGCGTGCAACTCCGGGTCCTGCTGCTAGGTATCTATATAGAACATATTAGACTATCACTTTTGACTAAATATTAGACTATTTTATTTAATCAAAAAGTTACGACGAGGTTTTCTATTGCAATCTCAATTTTCAAACTACGCTCGCCGCTTTCGAAACATAACTTATTTGAAAGGTTAAATGTTTATACCACTAATCCTCGTTATTGTTGCTATTGTGGATTGGCAAGGGCGGTGGATTGACAGTATTGGTAGAGCGTCAGAGACCGTGCTTTGCAGCATATATTTATGCCCTTTACGTTTTGAGTTCAAATCCCGCCGAAGTTAACTTTGCCTTTCATCCTTACGGGGTCGATAAAATAAAGTACCAGTAATGCACTGGGGTAATTGCTGGCCTTGTGCCAAAAGTAGAAACAATTATTGTCGCTATTGTTTAGCCTCAGAAGGGCGGTAGATTGGCAGTATCGGTAGAGCATCGGACAACATGCTTTGCGGCATAGAGTTACGGTCATTTATGATCTAAGTTTAAATCCTGCCGAGGTTAACTTTGCCTTTCATCCTTACGGGGTCGATAAAATAAAGCACCAGTCACGCACTGGAGTCGATTTAATCGACTTTCCCCTCCCCCAAATTTGCTGGCCTTGTGCTTATATAAGAAACCATAGTTTAGCCTCAGAGAAGACCTTATCGAGCAAGCCAATGATAAACCACATTCCAGCTGTTTTCAGACATTGTTTTCACATACTGTAAGAGTGTAATCTGAAGGAAATTTGGCTGCAATATTTAGCAGATCTAATGACAATATAGAGGCTTACTTTACTGGTTTATTGTTGGCAGCGTAATCACTTTGTCAGCAATGATGTTATCAAACGAAACCAGAGGGGCTATCGCAAGGGTTGTGGTAGTATCAATCATGTCAAAGTGTCAGCAGTGTTTTTAGCACAATATTATTATAGAGAGAAGGCGGTATCAATAGAGAGTCGGACGCCGTGCTTTTTGCAGCAAAGAATTACGGCCCTTTACGGTCTGAGTTCAAATCTCGCCGAGGTTAACTTTGCCTTTGATCTTTACGGGGTCGATAAAATAAAGTACCAGTAATACACTGGAATAATTGCTGGCCTTGTGCCAAAAGTAGAAACAATTATTATAGAGAGGTGTCACGTTCATGATCTTTTTCATAGCCAATGAGACCGGTGGGAGGAAATTATCGTGAAATATGTCATCTGACTTGAACATTTGCAAGTAAGTAGACACTGATAAAGGCTCCTACAAGGCAGGTGGCGGTAGTAAGAAGTGATGCAGGTCCACACAACGGCTTTTTTCATAATTTCTGCCAACCAAACTTCACTCACAAGGGCTATAGTCAATAGGAACGCTACCATTATTTGCCAGTAGAGTAGAGAGGGCGGTGGGTTGGCAGCATCGGTAGAGCGTTCGGCAACATGCTTTGTGGCATATAGTTACGGCCCTTTACGTTCTGAGTTCAAATCCCACCAAGGTTAGCTTTGCCTTTCTTCCGTACGTGGTCAATAGAATAAAAATACCAGTAACGCACTGGGGGTTGTTTAATCGACTTTCCCCTTTTCCAAAATTGTTGGAACGATTATTTACCAGTAGAGTACACGTTTACGATGTGCCGCTCTGTGGGATCAAACCAGAAAGCAGATGATTGCAAAGTGAAATTCCTAACTCCAAAGGCTTGTCTTACATAGACACGATGACTGGAGCTTTAAGGAGAATCGAATGAGAAGTTAGTTTCAGAATTTCTCAAGAGCTTGATTAATGTTAGATAATAAATATCGGATCACAGACTCAGTTTATCGATACAGTGTTTCTATGAAAAAGCGAATTCCCTCTTCTAGTTTGAGAAAATTATTAGAATGAAATGACAACAGGAAAACATTAGGGACATTTAGTTAAAGGAAATAGTAATAAATCAGCAGTGAAACAATGTCTCGATGACGGTTGCTGGAGATTGAATTATATTCTATCGTAATCTTATTCTTTATTGATTATTTTACATTGGCTTCAATGAGGATTATAGTCAATAGGAAAGATATCATTATTTTCCTGATAGGAGGGTGGGGGGTTGGCAGAAGCGTTAGAGTGTCAGACAAAATGCTTCGCAGCTTAGTGTTATGGTCCTTTACGTTCTGCGTTCAAATACCGCCGAGGTTAGCTTTGCTTTCAGCCATACGGGGTCGATTTAATCGACTTTTCCCTCCCCCAAATTGCTGGCCGTGTGCCTAAAGTAGAAACAATTATTTTCCAGAAGGGAGGGTGGGGGGATTGGCAGAATTGTTAGAGCGTCAGACAAAATGCTGTTCAGCATTTAGTTACATCCCACTGAAGACAACTTTGCTTTTCATCCTTCCAGGGTCAATAAAATATACTATCGGTTAAATACTGGGGATCGATATAATCGACTTCCCCTTAATTGCTGGTCTTGTGTTAGTGTTAGAAACTATTATTTGATAGCATAGGGCGGTGGATTGGCAGTATCGGTAGAGGGTCGGACGCCATGCTTTCTAGCATAGTTACGCCCCTTTACGATCTGAGTTCAAATCCCGCCGAGGTTGACTTTGCCTTTCATCCTTACGGGGTCGATAAAATAAAGTACCAGTAATGCACTGGGTAATTGCTGGCCTTGTGCCTAAAGTAGAAACAATTATTTGATAGCATGGTTTTTGTTTTTATTGAGCCAGGTGATGGATGGAATTTAAATTTGAGCCCGGAAGAATTTGAACTTCGAATTCAGAGATAAGAAACTAAATGCCATAATACATGTAGTTAAGCAACAGGTTTTCGTCGATCGAGCAAATCTGTGACCAGAAGTCTTCCTGTTATAACCAGCAACCACCCCCTCATTTCTTCCCGATATGGAAGATATAGTATTTTTTAATGACTACGCAATGGAATTTGAAGGAAATTTATTTGCTATTCTTTGCAAGTTGAGCACCTAGATAGAGGCTTCTTTGTTTGCTCTACGCATTTTGGTTTGGTTGCTTATGTTCTTTTACTCTGTATTCAAGGGCAGTATCGGTAGAGCGTCAAAAACTGTGCTTTGCAGCATAGAGTTATGGTTCTTTACGTTCTGAGTTCAAATCCCGCCGAGGTTAGCTTTGCCTTTCATCTTTACGGGGTCGATAAAATAAAACACCAGTAATTGCTGGCCTTAAGCCAAAAGTAGAAACATTACCCTGTATTCAAGCGTACTTGCCAATTAAAAGTGGAAGCGCGTAGCCTACTGATAAGTGTGTTAGACTTACGATCATTACGTCGTAGGTTCGATTCCTGGACTGGGTTGTGTTCTTGAGGAAAACACTTCATTTCACGTTGCTCCAGTATACTCAGCTGAAATTGAGTACCAGCAATAGCTAGGGATTTAACCCCGCAATGAAATGGCGTCTTGTCCAGAGGATGTCTTGTATATTCAGCCACTTCACAACACGAAAACCGGGATTAACACCAGTCTGATGAGCTTTCGGACTCGAGACAAACTTTAGACTAAAACCTTACTGGACACATTTTTAATTAATAAGTGTAGTACTTATCGCATATTAGTGTTGTTTAGTTCCACGTAGGATATGATTCAGCAGACCTATGATCAAAGAAGTTCCAGCTTCAATCATTCCGTTTTTATGTATAGCAGAGACCACATTTTAAATTCAATCTCTATCGATTTTGCTATACTAAGAGAGTATAGTAAAATTTGAGGGAGATTGTCTGATAATCCTGTGAGTACATAGGTGAAACCCTAGAATAATAGGACTCATCACTTAGTCATAATAAAGAATATATATGCGAAACGTACGTAGGTGCACTGTTATATAAACATCTTTTAACGGTTTTAAACTCCTTGTATTCATTTCTTTTATGTATATATGTATATATATATGTATATATATATATATATATATAAGAAGCAAAGAAAATTTCAATGATACTAGGTGAATACTCTTAGGTGCTGAGGGTGATGCTGTACTCCATCTCCAAATGTCGGAGTTGATGCCTTATCAGGTGGTGAAGTAACTCTGAAGAAGTTGTCACCTGTTCCATCGCGACACAGAGTTATTTGTGGGCCACCCACCGATTTAGGCGAAGAAGATCCTGTACAACTGCATAATCTTAGATAAGTCAGATCTTGTGAAGTGGTCCATCTCAATGCACCTAAACAGCATGAAATTCGAATACGAAAATGTTGTGACTCCAAGCGAGAAGTCTACACCTACCTCGATGTATCAGGTGCACCATTCAACTTCTCTTTTGAGCCTGATTAAATGATTCGCTTTCTCAGTTGCTTCCGATAATATCGTCCAAAGTCTCGAAGCAGTGACTTCAACCCTGGTTCCGACAAATCTTCTGACATCTATCTCTACAGGAAGCATGATTTCACCATCCGGTGGTTTCACAAAGTTCAACCAGCTCACTGTACTTCCTAGCTTTCCTATTGATTACATCATCGATGTTCACTTCCCAAGAGACAGAAAGCTCCACCATCTTTATCACCGTTTCCTTCCACCATAAGATGAGGCTGGGTCTCTTAGTAGTAAAATGGGAGAAGTGTTATTTGCCATCTAGGTCAACGGAGACCTCCTAAATCCCTTCCCGTTTCGGCTCAGTATTCTTCCTTGCAGTGGCTGGCTTGCAGCGTTCTACTTCTTTACAAAACTTCATCCTCTTCATCTTCTCTTTCAACCAGCACTCTAAGCACCTAGTAATGCCGCCATGTTTATCTGTTTTTCAGGCCTAGTGGGCAACTGGAGAGTATGTACTTCATTATTCTAGCCTTCCCACATTTGCAGAGACAATTCTCTTCTACTTTCAATCGTTTTGGTTTTGTGGGATTAGGGAACATGTCATAGACGGAGCCAACTAGCAACCATGGTCTGTAAGGCTCCCATGACCAAAGTTCCTTCTATTTTCCGCTCATTTACAAATCCCTCCCAAGATACACA
>OZ024741.1:384104811-384109811 GCA_964016885.1 Eledone cirrhosa | reverse complement strand
ACACGGGGTCCATGGTCTTTCAGTAAACACCCCAAATATTTAGAACAGCACACCCATGGTGACCGGGCCAAGCGTACCCTTGAATGTGTGCCCCGTCAATCGTGAATATGTACTCTCCACATGTTCCACTTTGGGACAATTATTATTACTGTTGTTATCGTTTTGTTATTGTTGTTCCATACACGGACCTAAGTTTTCACCTCATACTACCTGTGTGTAGTATATCACATAGATACACGCACCTCCTCCTATACTTCCCCTCTTTTTTTATATATCTCTTTGTGAAGTTACATACACATTTTAATGTATTTTAACATATTGTAAATTTATTTATTTTATTGTATTATCTTATTGTGTTTATATGTGTGTTTTTATGTGTAGACCTGTGCGTATGTATATGTATGTGTGGGTATATGTAGATAGATATATATATACATGTTTGTGTATGGGGGTGTGTATGTGTGCATGTGTACGTATATGCATGAGCTTATACGTGTGGGTGTGCATGCATGTACATGTATGTACATATGTGGCTGTGTGT
Source organism: Eledone cirrhosa (assembly GCA_964016885.1). Classification (NCBI taxonomy): domain Eukaryota; kingdom Metazoa; phylum Mollusca; class Cephalopoda; order Octopoda; family Eledonidae; genus Eledone; species Eledone cirrhosa. The sequence goes on along the minus strand of OZ024741.1, from coordinate 384,109,270 downwards.
ATATGTATATATGTATATATGTATATATATATATGTATAGCTGCGTATGAGTATGTGTGTGTATGTGGGTGCGTATGTATATATATATATGTGCGTATGTATATGTGGGTCTCTATACGTATGTGTATTTATGTGTATATATATGTGTACATCTCACAAGAATGTGTACGGATGGATTATATATTCATTTTATTATTATTATTATTTTATCATATATCCATTGTGTATATATATATATATGTATGTATACATATGTATGCATGTATATATATATATATATATATATGTATATTTTATTGTATACTATATTGTTATTTTATGTTATGTTATTTTATCGTTATTTTATTGTATATTGTATTTTTTATTATTATATATTGTATATTTATTTTACGGTTTTGTTTATATATGTATATGTGGAAGCATGTGTGTGTAAGCAAATATGCATATGTGCATGTGGCAGTCCGTATGTATATGTATGTACATGTATATATGTGTGCATGTATATGTGTATGTATATATGTGGGTGTGCGTATGCATATAGAGCTTTTTTTATATATATATGTGTGTATTTGTATGTGTGTATGTAGTTAGGTGTACGTATGTGTATTTTGTATGCATGTGTATATATATATATATATATATATATATATATATATATATATAGTATATTAGGGAGAGGATCAGGGGTGTATAACACTCCACTTATCCAACAGGCAGTATAAGGTTAGCTCGATGTCTGAGGACAGAGCCGTGATATAATCAATAACAAAGAACGCCTATGGCATATGCATATTTTTACTTGCTAACATTGTTTCATCCGCACTATAAGTGGGACTCATCAGAGCATAAAGGTTGATTACATATCACACAAGCAATAACAAATCCAAGACATTGAAGAAATAAAGAATAAAAAATAATAAAAGATAAAAAATATTGAGGAAGTAAAAATAAAAATAAACATTGAAAAATAAACATTGAAAAATAATTGAAAAATAAGGGGTGCTATCAGTCACAGTTGGGCGGGGTGCTGTCAACATATAGTTACATACAAGCATACACATGGATAAGAGAACAGACAAGAATAGATAAGATAGATAGGAGTATGTAAGAATAGATAAAAAATAGGTGAAAAATAGGTAAAAAATAGACATATAATATATATAAGAAAATATAAAAAACATACATATAAAATATACAGATAATAGTGATACAGGGTAAGGAATGAAATAAAATAAAATAAAATTAAATTAAAATTAAAATTATATAAAATAAAATATAATATAATATAATAATAAAATAAGATAAAATAAAATAAAATAAAATAAAATAAAATAAACTAAAATAAAATAATATAATATAAGATATAATTAAATAAAATTAAATAAATAAAATAAAATAAAATGAAATTAAATAAAATAAAATAAAATAAAGTAAATTGAGATAAGATATATATTTTTTTAGAATATATTTCTTGAATATATCAGGGACCCGCGAAGGCCCTAAGTGTCACAGTTATCAGTATCACTTGACCATTGCAATGCAATGGAGACGTCCCAGGTTGGGCAGTCTCAAAAGTTCATTCGAAAGTCACGGGTGTGCATTCACACAGTTGAGCGGTGGGGTAATCACAAACCGGTTCACACCCGGGCAGGAGTCCACTGGTCAACAGAGGTACATCGAAGGAAGGTAGGAGAATTCACGTGCAGCAGCAAGAGGCGGACAAGTGGGCCGAAAGCAAGCAGGTGCAGGCGGGCTAGCCGAAAGCAAGCAAATACAGTTGGGTCAGGCGGGTTAATATGCATACTCAACAGCGCATACAAAAGATATATAAAAAATAGCTATCATGAAGTCACCGCATTGGGACATCTCAAGATTATACACACCTATATGTTCTGCACGTATATGCACATATACACACCACATGCATATGCAGAGACGGTATACATATTTATATATTTTTATATACAGACATATACAACCACCTACACCCATACACATATAAATGTATACACAGACACACACGCACACACACACAGCGTAGGACACCCGGGTCAAAGCTGATATTAAACACAGAAATACCACATTAGGCAAGACCCACCACCACGGATAATACATTCAAAATATAGCACCCCTTATTTTTCAATTATTTTTCAATGTTTATTTTTCAATGTTTATTTTTATTTTTACTTCCTCAATATTTTTTATCTTTTATTATTTTTTATTCTTTATTTCTTCAATGTCTTGGATTTGTTATTGCTTGTGTGATATGTAATCAACATTTATGCTCTGATGAGTCCCACTTATAGTGCGGATGAAACAATGTTAGCAAGTAAAGATATGCATATGCCATAGGCGTTCTTTGTTATTGATTATATATATATATATATATATATATATATATATATAAGGTTGTACGTAGATATATGTGCGCGCGTATGTGTGTATATATGTGTATGTTTGCGTGGTTGTGTGTACACATATGGACATATGTGTGTACAGGTACGTATGTGTATGTGTGTGTGCATGGACATATATGTATATGTGTATGCGTGTGTGTCTGCATGTTTGTGTATGTATGTGTGTGTCTATGTACACACACATATATATATATATATATGGTGTGAGTATCTGTCAGTGTGTGTGTGGGTGAGTACGCACACTCACATAGGACAGGGTTTGTCTATGTGTTTATATGCGGGTACACGTACTTCTGTGTAGATATATGTACAGGTGTGTGTGTATGTGTGCTTATGTCTTTGGAAGTGTGTCTGTCCTTGATGCCTATCCATAAGGATATGCGTGTATGTGCGTGTGTATCCATGTATGTGTCTGAGAGTGTTTGTGTATATATGTGCTGATGTGCCCGAACGCCGATATGTGTCTTTGTATGCGTGGACGTGTGTGTCTGCGCGTGTGTGTGCATATTCGTGCGTGTGAGACCGGATGTATGGCGCTGCTTAGGCAGGCGCTAATAGGCTTGTGGCGGTCGGTATCTGGATGCCGGTGTGTCTGGGTTTGTGGAAAAGAGGCAGAGTGTATGCGTGTATATATGTGCATGGGCGTATGTATGTGTGTCTACACATGTACGCATACATATGCGTATGCATGCATGTGTCTGTGCCTGCGCGTGTGTGTGTATGTGTGTGAGTGTGTATATGTGGGTACATACTCTGGAGTGGGAACAGACGTGTGAGATACCCAATCCAACATGGCTCCATTGAAGTGTGTCGGACGGAAAATGGCTGATGACCCGTGTAGCAGTAAATAGTGACCAAAACTTAAGATGACGTGGAATAGCAACAGCCAATGGCATGACAAGAGTGGAAGATGGTTTTTGAAGGTGTTTTTTACGATAACACCCCAGTGAGAAAATTTGCTCCGAACGAACTACCCGTGTCCAAAGGAACCTGCAGCTATAGAATCAGCCAGATCCATACAGTGATCATGTCTCGAGCTACCTGCCGGCGAAACAATTGTAACATGCATCACTGAATTTTCGTGTTTTATACTATATATATATATATATATATATATATATATATATATATATATATATATATATGAAAAACGTAAAATAAGAAAATTATAGTAATTAGCTTACTTACTTAAATTTCACTCCAACTAATTAGTTTCTGAAAGGGAATATAGTTAGTCTCCAAATGGAGATTATGGAGAAACCTTTTCTTCATCAGGGAGTCATTATCAGCTAAGATACCTGGCGATGCGCGGACACAGGGAACTTATATAAAAATAATAATTCAGTGGATGGAAAAGAGCAAGCGGGGACTAAATTCCAAGACACTGAAATAATCACTGCCATCTTGTTGGTGGCAAATTCAAAAGAATCAATCACGTGACATCGAGGTTAATCAGTGAGGAGTGGGGTGTTAAAAAGACAGTAGTCAAGTTCATACGATGAACCATAGTAGTAATTTTGGAAAAATATTTTGGTCAACAAAATAATTTGGAGATAATTATAAAGAATTAGTATATCTACCAACATATATATACAGATGTATACCTATGCAAGCAAATATATAGGTTTTGTCTTAGTAACTTTGTGGTTCAATGCAAGGGGATGCAGAACAATTATATGAAAGACGTAAAATAAGAAAATTATAGTAATTAGTTTCTGAAAGGGAATATACATATTTTTCATATAATTTTTCATATAATTGTTCTGCATCCCCTTGCAATGAACCACAAAGACGAACCAGCCATACTAAGAGTGGGAAATGAAATTTCGTTTCATTTTTCCGTTTATCGTTTTCGGTGCACCCGGCAGATTAACCCAATCGATATACAAATTAGGCTGCTCAGTCGTTAATATGCATAAGGTAAGTATATACGTTCAACAATCTGGCAGGAAAGTATACGTTGCTGACGATAGCTAATAAGCTTGAAACTAGTACAGCGTTCCTTTGTCAGGGTTGAACAAACGAGCAACGATGGTTGCTAG
>OZ024741.1:384019811-384102311 GCA_964016885.1 Eledone cirrhosa | reverse complement strand
TGGAGTCTTTTTTTTTTAAAATATATATATTTATTTGGTTCCTTTACCGGTTTCGCAGTTCTTCTGCTTTTCAAAAGTAGAGTTGAGATGGAGGGTCTGTGGTTTTTCTCACATCTGTGAAAAAACCCACAGACCCTCTATCTCAACTCTGTGAGAAAAACCACAGACCCTCCATCTCAACTCTACTTTTGAAAAGCAGAAGAACTGCGAAACTGGTAAAGGAACCAAATAAATATATATATTTAAAAAAAAAAGACTCCAGTTGCATTTTCGATTTCATCTTTTTCCCCTATACACACAGACACACACACACACACACACACACACATATATCTATATCTATATATATATATAAAGGTAGAACACTGGAGAGTTATATCCGTATTAGTAGAGCACTCAGTTCATGGGATGAGTTAGGTAGAAGTAGCAACACAATAGTTAGTTCACCATACCGAGAAGAATTGTTCCCCCTTGCGGAGTCCAAGCGCTGAAGATCCGCAAGGTGAAACAATTGTTCTCGGTATGGTGACTAACTGTTTTGTTACTACTTATATATATATTTTATTAATCATATATATATATATATATATATATATATATATATATAATTAATTAAAAGACGAAGCTTATCGAATAGTATGGACACAACTTCGGTCGTTTCCTCACTCAATAATCTAATTAAATCCGTATTATTAAAATTCGAACCTAACCGATTAAAGTTTGCACCTACGTTTATTAGTGAGAAAGACGACTTCGTGAGAGTTGGAAAATTGAGATAACCGGACCAATGTACCAGTTTCTACGATTCCGTTGTACTGGCGATGGTCCGAGCAGAACCGCCATGTGCAGCAATTAGGTAATGTTGTCGGGGAGTGCGTCATCAACAGGAGTTCGCCTCCCAGTAATGGAAAGTTCTGGATGGCGTGCTAGTACATCAGATTGCATATATATATATATATATATATATATATATATATATATAAAATAAAGTTAAATAAAAGTCAAATGATTAAAATTTAGCTTCGTTTATTACTGCTATATATATTTCAGTGACAGCCATCTTTGGCTGTGACCTCTTCAGGCAGTTTGAATTAGTATGGTATAGACAAGTACATATGTTGTTTAGGTGTATGATATTGTCAATACTCTGATATGCCCAGTTCCTTGTTGGGTTGTTAATTCACTGGGGAACTGGAGTCATATGAATTCAAACAAACGAATTTTAGTGTCACAGGTCCCCTTCTCCTCTCATTGGTCAGTTATTATAATAACTGACCAATGAGAGGAGAAGGGGACCTGTGACACTAAAATTCGTTTGTTTGAATTCATATGACTCCAGTTCCCCAGTGAATTAACAACCCAACAAGGAACTGGGCATATCAGAGTATTGACAATATCATACACCTAAACAACATATGTACTTGTCTATACCATACTAATTCAAACTGCCTGAAGAGGTCACAGCCAAAGATGGCTGTCACTGAAATATATATAGCAGTAATAAACGAAGCTAAATTTTAATCATTTGACTTTTATTTAACTTTATTTTACACTACTCCGGAGTAACCAAACCAACCTGCGCACTTCGTCGAGTGCTCCAGCCTGCATACTGAGGTGTTGGTATACAACCAACATAAACTCAAAATCTATATATATATATATATATATATATAAATATTAAAATACAAATATTAATAAAATAGATGTTCTTTTGATAAATTAAATTTTATTATACATATTTAAGAGGTACAACAGTACGTCCTCATCAGACAAAATATAATGATACGTGACATACCCTGAGATAATAAATAGTTAAAATTTAATCAAGATAGTGATTAAATCTTAACCATTTAACATATCAGGGAATGTCATGTATCATTATATTTTGTCTGATGAGAATGTACTGTTGTACCTCTGAAATATGTATAATAAAATTTAATTGATCAAAAGAACATCTATTTTATTAATATTTGTATTTTAATATTAATAACTCTGGAAAATATTTTATTTGTAGAGTGCTTCCAATCTACTGTAAAACTTATTCTTTTATGTACTCAGTGAATCTCGTTTAACTCTTTAATATATATATATATATATATATATATATATATATATATATATATATAATAGTTTGTATAATTTTGTACATAGATCTTTTGAATATGCATACCAATTCTAACACATATATGTCCTAGAAACGATCTTAAAATAATGAACTTTTTTTGTTTAATATAAGGAACTGTTTCTTTGTTTATTCATTATTTTTTTAATAATTTATATATATATATATATATATATATATAACAACAGTTAGTTCACCATACCGATTGTTCTCGGTATGGTGAACTAACTGTTGTGTAACCACTTCTACCTAACTCGTCCCATGGACTGACTGCTCTACCACTACGGATATTTATTCCAGTGTTCCACCACTATATATATATAATATCTGTTATATATATATATATATATATATATATATATATATATATATATATATATATATATATATAGTGGTGGAACACTGGAAGGTAATATCCGTAGTGGTAGAGCAGTCAGTCCATGGGACGAGTTAGGTATATATATATATATATAGGTATATATATATATATATATATATATATATATATATATATATATCGCCCATCGCCTTACGGTCGAACAACGCACTATCTTCATCTTACAGACCCACACTCCCCCCGGCCTGAACTCCCCACCCTTATTCCTTTAGCGTTTGATCGCCCCCTCCCCCCACACTTATCCCCCACTAACACCACTAACACACCCCTCCTTTTCACCGCCCACCCCACACTAACAATACTAACACCTCCACTCCACCCCTCATCTGACCACCCTTCCCCAACTAACATACTAACATCCCTTCCCTCCCCTCTTCTCCTCCTCCCCCTCCTTATCACACGCACACACGCACCCACTTACACCACCCACCCCACACGCAACTAACATCACTAACACCCCCCAACCCCACGCACACGTACCCACACACCCTCGTACACCACCAACTCCACACACCCTACCACCACTAACCCCCACTCACACCTGCATTCCACCCCTCCCCACCTCCCGTATACTAACACCCACTAACACCTCTTCACCAAACTACACACACACCAGTACACCACACTCCCTCCATAGAACCACACACACCCTTCTCTCCCCGCTCCACCCACACCCCCTCTCCACACTCACTCATCCCACTAACACCCCTACTAATACACACACACACACACACACACACACCCTCCTTACTCCAACTCTCACACCTACCCATCCTCGCCTCCCTACCATTCCACCGACTGCTGCTATGCCCTTCCGACCACCTCTCAGCACCAACTGACCACAGCACTCCCACTGCTGACCACTTCCTGTTGCGCGCGCACCCCACATCTCTCCTCTTCCGACCACCGCTTCTTGGATTACCCACACGCGAAGTTGACTTCTAACCAAATCTCCAAACATCCGTGGAACTTACCAACTTTTCAACCATCCTCTTACGCCATCACCTATATAACTCACCCACACACACACCCCAAAACATTTTTTTTCTCCACACGCCACCCACACCCACAACACGCTTAAACCACACACACGTGCTTCCCACCACATATTTACACCCTCAGCCTCCTGATTCCTCTCCTCCCACCCCCCTATCCACACACTCACAGACACTCCGACCCACAACCCCCCCCCCACACACACACACCTTCCTGAACATGTAACCCCGTTCTTCCCCCAACCCTCACTTTCACATACACACACACACGCACACCTAACCACACACACCACCTTCAACCCTCCCTGCTCGGACACCCCGTCTCCCTCTCCCCACTCCACCTGCCACCACCCCTACTCACCCCACACCCTTCCACCACCTGTTTACCCCCCTTTTAATTTCAGTTTATTTTGATCATGCCTTTATTTTTAAATCTTCTCATTCCTTGTATTTTGATCATGCTTTATTTTTATTATTTATTATATTTTTTGTCTTTATTTGCTAATTTTTCATTCGCACCGTTTCCTTTCGCTATATGTCTCTCCACCACTCCCCTACACACCTTTTGAACTCTGTTCCCACACACTTCTCACCTGAAGAAGGGCTTATGCCCGAAACGTCGTCCCCCACCTACCCCCCACTCTCCTGAGCGTGAATTTAATAAACATTTATTGTACTGCCTCTCTGTTCTGTCCCTGTTCAAATTTTTCATTATAGATATAAATATATATATATAAATATATATATATATATAAACATAAATATATATATATATATAAATATATATATATAAATATATATATATATAAATATATATATATATAAATATATATATATATATATAAATATATATATATATAAATATATATATATATAAATATATATATACAGTATTTTCCGTTGTGTTGTAATATAAATATTACACACAGTAGATTATCAGCTCACGTAGAGTTTGCTCGACGGTTCCAGTTGTAGTTCCAAAAGTAATCCGGAGAAAAATAGAAAGATTTGAATGGATACAGTTTAGTTGAAAGGAATTTATTGACACGTGTTTCTATAACAGTTACATAACCTAAAGCAGCTGCTATCTACAAACTTTTAGTTATTCAGACATTCAATATTTCAATGTTATTATTTACTGTCATTTCATCAGAATAATATTACTGAGGACCTATTTAGTTTTTATAGAGAATATTAGGAGGGAGGGGTGAAGTTGTTAGAAGAATAGTTGAAGGAGTGGTTTTTCGATAGCAGTGAGAATTCTTGGTGGCAGTGAGTAATTAGATTCTCATCTGTTGTTTTGACATTTTTTATATAGAATGTATTATTGGTTATTTTTCTAAATCTATAGAAGGATTAGAGATAGTAAAGATATGCGTGGTTGGTTTTGTGTTTGCACTTAATTAACATTCAGACTTAAATTTTTCTTTCAAGTGTACGTATCCTTTCACCCACGCATTCACACACAAATATATTTGCACACCTCTACAAAATACATATACTCACAATTCACATATTCATACTTACATATATATACACATGCATACACATATATATACACACATGTATTCATGTACATACATACGCGCTCATGTGTATACATTTTCATACTCAACTTATCTTTATATACACACGTATAGACACACACATATATACATACATACTCTAGTCCATGTGTACACACATACACATACATACACATCCATATACACATATATACATACATATATATATATATATATATATATATATATATATATATATATATATATATATATAAGCACTTTAATACATGAATACACTTACATCTAACTATACACATCAAACATATATATATATATTTACTTATTTATATACATTTTCACATATATATACATACTTATGGACGTTTTTAGACACATTCATTATCGCATATTTGTACCTATTCTCATCAGCATATCTTTCCATTATTAGTGTGGTAATTTAAGGTTATTAATATATGTTGAGAAGAGATTGTTTTTATATTTTTCTAACTAGATTAAGGTTTATATAGTTGGGGGATGTCCCTCTTTTATGTAATATTCGGCTTGTAGTGGGAAAAAAGGGTTTTAGTTCTGTGACGGCAGAATAATGTTCGTTCAATTCTGTTATTCAGCAGTTTCTTCTTGTGTGTGATTATGTAATAAATCTCAAGATTACACAATTTGCAGAAATTCTGGCTCCTGGAAAAGCTTTGGGTTTTAGCTAATTTTTCCCATTTTAGGGTAAAAGTCTGAATGTTAATTAAGTGCAAACACAAAACCAACCACGCATATCTTTACTATCTCTAATCCTTCTATAGATTTAGGAAAATAACCAATAATATATTCTATATAAAAAATGTCAAAACAACAGATGGGAATCTAATTACTCACTGCCACCAAGAATTCTCACTGCTATCGAAAAACCACTCCTTCAACTATTCTTCTAACAACTTCACCCCTCCCTCCTAATATTCTCTATAAAAACTAAATAGGTCCTCAGTAATATTATTCTGATGAAATGACATTAAATAATAACATTGAAATATTGAATGTCTGCATAACTAAAAGTTTGTAGATAGCAGCTGTTTTAGGTTATGTAACTGTTATAGAAACACGTGTCAATAAATTCCTTTCAACTAAACTGTATCCATTCAAATCTTTCTATAAATATATATATATATATATAAATATATATATATACCTAACTCGTACCATGGACTGACTGCTCTACCACTACGGATATTACCTTCCAGTGTTCCACCACTATATATATATATACTTAGAGTAGTAGAGTTCGGATCTAGCTGTCGAAACGGCCGGAGCTCAGCCGTCGAGGTTCTGACTCTTTTCCTATATATATATATATATATATATATATGTACCCCCCCCTCCCCATATATATATATATATATATATATATATATACACACACATGTAAAAAAAAAAGACCAATCAGTCTACTCTCTCTCAGCAAATACCCTAAACCGAACGCCAACCTGTAGTTCTGCCAAATAAACCGTACTCACCCTCCAAATTCGCCAAACCATACGCGGATAACCCAGTCTCGAACTCTTCTAACGCAGCAGACATTAATAGCCACCTAATGGAGAAGACATACGTTATCAATATGAGGCATTACACCTTCAGTTTCCAGTTGGTAACTCAGTAATATCATATTCACTCTATCTTATAGGTCACTCACTTTAAAAAAAAAATTAGAAAATGTTTTGGGGTGTATTTGATCCATATATTCTGAACTTCCTGGCTTTGACCCAGGCGGCCCGGGTTCGATTCCCGGCATGGGAACGTTAATTTGTCTCTGCGGCCTAGTGGAAGGTATAAGAGACGATGGAGGTCCTGGTCTGGGGTTCAATCTCGACCAGGAACTACACTAATTTTTGTGAAGGCGTGTGGCTGAGTGGTTAGAGAATTAGATTCGCAATCGTGAGGTTGTGAGTTCGATTCCCGGACAGGGCGATGCGTTATGTCCTTGAGCAAGACACTTTATTTCACGTTTATCCTTCTACCTGGGGTTGCGACCGATATAGAGTATTAGCAATTGGAAAGAACAATGGAAACATTGTTCCCTCGGTCCGATTTGACGAAAGTCGATCGACTGTCGATTCTGAAATTGCATGTCATAGAGGTGTACTTTAACTATAAACCTGACAAACACACCTCAATTTAATAGCAGTTACGTCTCATATGGTTATATATACTTATAAGTTTGCACTTAGCGATTAGTTCTCAGTAAATTATACATCCCTAATAGGGAAGTGTAATGTTTTGCATGGCCATGTTTTAGTTAAAAAATAAGATGATTAAATAATGGTTTCTGTTTTAGGCACAAGGCTAGCAATTTGAAGGGGAGGGGAAAGTCGATTTAATCGACCCCAGTGCAGCATTGGCACTGTATTTTATCGACCCCGTAAGGATGAAAGGCAAAGTTTACCTTGGCAGGATTTGAACTCATAACGTAATGGGCCATAACACTATGCTACAAATTATGGTGTCTGCCCTCTACTGATACTGCCAACCCACCGCCCTAATAATAATTGTTTCTACTTTAGGCACAAGGCCAGCAATCTGAAGGGGAAAGTCGATTAAATCGACCCCAGTGCATTACTGATGTTTTAATAAAATAATGAAATGATATTATATAATATGTATGTATGTGTGTGCGTGATACAGATACAGACACGTTTACACACACAAACAAACAAACACACACACACACACACACACACACACACACACACACACACACACACACACACACACACACACACACTCACACACACATATATATATATATATGTGTGTGTGAGTGTGTCTGTGTGTGTATATATACATATGCATACACATCTGAGCACCACACTACTTGCGTAATCCATAATATGGTTCTTCTGTAAACACCCTTCTAAACCAACACGACCAATTATACCGTGATCATTAATTCATTAGGTAATATAATTATAAATAAACGCTGTAACTTAGGGCAAAAATTAAGTCGGCTACTCTATGAAAAACACTGCCAAGTTCAATGACACCGCTCCTAGACTAGTATGAGTTTGCCGCAAGATATCGAAATTTCGAATGCTTAATACTGCCAAAATGATATATCTGCTACTTCTATTCATCATTTATATTCGAACATCGAACCTGACTAATAATTGTTTCTACTTTTGACACAAGGCCAGCAATTATCCCAGTACATTACTGGTACTTTATTTTATCGACCCCGTAAGGATGAAAGGCAAAGTTAACCTCGGCGGGATTTGAACTCAGTCCGTAAAGGGACGTAACTGTGCTACAAAGCATGGCGCCCAACCCTCTACCGATACTGCCAATCCACCGAATAATAATGATTTCTAGTATAGGCATAAGGCCAGAAATTCGGAGGGAGGAGAGAGTCGATTAAATCGACCCCAGTACGTTTCTAGTGCTTTGTTTTATCGACCCCGTAAGGACGAAAGGCAAAGTTAGCCTCGGCGAGATTTGAACTCAGACCTTAAAGGGCCGTAACTCTATGCTGCAAAGCATGGCGTCTGACCCTCTAGCGATTCTGCCAATCCACATGACTAATAATAATAATAATAATAATGTTTTCTTTATTAACCACAAGGGTTTACATAAAGTAGACATTAAGGACAGTACAGGACAATACAGGACGGTACAAATGGGCATTTCTGCGTGTAAAAAACAGAGGATGTAATAAAATAACAAAGAAAAATTCCCCAATAGGGGGGAGACTTCCGAGGGACATTGTGGAGAAAGCCCATTAAAAGACCACAGTGACCCTGACCACCAGGGCAAGTGCCCTCTCCCAGTTTTCCACCTTTAATTTACAGACACATACTCAGAGAAGGCCCATTCATTCGGGCCATACTTGCTTCTCTCAACCATCTTTCAACAAAATGCTGGGAAGAGAGCACTTCCCTCTCTACCCTGATTTTCCTTTTCAAATGAAATTTGAAAAAGTTAATCAGGGCATCACCGAAGAGGTAAGTGCTCGTCTTCAGCCCTTTCAAACGTGTCCACCATACTATCTCTTTCGCCATGGCCACCAGACAGATAAAAACTGCCTGCCCTTCCCGGCTAAAGGAAGAGGGCGGGGCAATCCTCACGATGGACTCAGCTGATAGCTGGATCCATCCTACATGTGACAGCAGGTGTTCGACATAAACCCACAAGTCAGCAATGCTCGGACACTGGACGAGTGCGTGCAGGACGGTTTCGTCGCCCTGTGCGCATCTCGGACATGCCTGGCTGATGGCACCTCCATGCCTGTAGAGTTTATCACGAACTGGCAAAGCACCCCGGTAGCACTGCCAGGCCAGGGATTTCTGGAAGTTGTCCATAGGCCCCGGCCCGAAAGTCCTTCCGAAGAGATTGGCTGGTTGATTTTCGTCGACGCCTGGAGTTTCTCCAAGTACGTCGTCGCTCTTACCCTCCACTAATCCCCGATTGATCGAGGGCTGTGAGCGCCTGAAGACATTCCAGTCTCCAAGCGCTCCCTCTCGGTCTTCGCTTCACCCAGGACTGCAGCTCCGTCAAGGAGACGAGCTGGGGAAAGACGCGACTAGCAAACGACGACCACACCTGATCACCGTCGAGGAAGAAGTGGAGATGTCGTAGCCTGAGCGCGTGTCTGCGCATCATCATCCACGGCATGCCCAGCCCTCCACGTAGCGGGTGTTGACAGCAGATGGACCGCCTGACCATCGGAGCGCATCCCTTCCACAAGAAGCGAAAGAGCAAACGCTCCAGCGCAGTCAGGTGGGGCTTAGGACAAGGTACGACGGTCAGGCGGTAGTAGATGACGGACGCGATGTACGCGTTAGCCACCTCCGCTCGACCTTTCAGGGATAGCTTCCTCTCGACCCATTTCTGGGTGAGAGAAGCCACCCTGCTCGTCACCTCGTCCCAGTTTTTGTCCGTCTGGAGGTGTGTACCGAACCAGACCCCTAGCAATTTAACCGGTCCGTCCGTCCAGCGCCCGTCGACGCTGTTGGACGGCATGGACCTGCCTCTCCAGGTGCCGAGCTGCAGCCCCACTGACTTTTCCTGGTTGATCATTGCTCCTGTCACCGCTTCGTATTCTCTTAGTGTAGTGCCGATCGCCTCGATGTGTTTGGCGTTCGACACCACTACGGTGACATCGTCCGCATATGCTGACACGGATCTTCCGCATCCTAGTTCTCGCGGGACCCCCTCAACGTCTCCAGTTTGTGCAGTAATGGCTCGAGAGTCAATACGTACAATAGGGACGAGAGGGGACATCCTTGGCGGACAGAGCGCATGATGTTGAACGGTTCCGAAAGGTGACCGTTCACTCTCACTACAGAGCAGATGTCGCTGTGCATGGCAGCGATCCAGCCTCTGAAGACGGGCCCAAAGCCAGCCGCCCTCAGGACTGCCGCTAGGTAACAATGGTCGACCCTATCGAAGGCTTTCGACTGATCTAAATTGATGAAAGACCCACCCGTGCCAGGTTCCCTAGCTACCCTCTCTACAATGTATCGCATGAGGTGGAGGTTGTCGTGGATGGATCTGTCGGGAATGGCGCATGTCTGTGCCTCTCCCACCAGACCACCAACGACAAGCGCCAACCTCTTGCTAGCACCTTGGCCAAAATCTTGAACTTTGTGTTTAGCAGAGTTATGGGCCTAAAATTATCTATGTTATCCCCTTGTTCGGATCCTTTCTTAGCAGCGCCACCGCTCCTCGGCTCACAAGGCTGGGAATTCTCCCGTTCTGTTGCCAGTTGCAGTAGACGTCCGCCAAGAGGCCTCCGAACAAGTCTGGCATTTGTACGTAAAGTTCATAGGGCAGACCATCTAAACCAGGCGATTTACCCCTTGTGCAGCCAGTCATTGCCTCCGGTACTTCAGCGGTTGTTATCGGCTTTTCGCAACACTCCGCCTCAGTGGCCGAGAGCCGCGGCAGTCCGTCGAGGTAGATACTAAAGTCCATCCCTTGATCCGGCTCGCCACTTCCCCCGAACAGTTGAGCGAAGTGTCGTTGAAAAGCTTCACACATTTGCCCGGGATCGAGTAGCATGCGCCCGTCGTGGTCCACCAAAGACCGGATCGTGGCTTTGTTGCAACGACGCGCCTCCGCCACTCGGGCCCATTGAACGGCTTTCGTCCCCTCGTGTCTGAGAGCACGCACCCTAGCTCTGACAACGCAGCCTTCGTGCTTTGCATTGAAGAATTGGTCAAGGGCCAATTTCGCCGCAAGTACGTCGGTCGCGATGCCTTTGCAAAGCGCCTCGTCTAATTTTCTAACTAATTCTCCCTCTGCTCTATTTTTCTCTATTGCTAAAGCCTTACTAAACCTAATGGACTCTATTCTAATTGCTCTTTTCAGAGCAAACCACCACTTGTTGTTGACGATGGCCCCCGTCAACGCCCGCTTAACTAGTTCGCTAATCCGGTCTCTGTAGGCCTTACGCGCTGGTAAGGACGCGTTTAGCTTCCAGTAGCCGGGTCCTCGTCTATGAAGCCTATCTAAGTCAAGCACCCAGATCACGAGTTTGTGGTCCGTGTAGCTGACTATCTTGAATTATGGACAGCCTATGCTAGATCTATCTATTTCCCTACAAAATACTCTATCTAGATATGACCTGGATGACCCTATGCGATTTGTCCAAGTCCACATTGGTACATTCGGGAAATCTAATCGGTACCTGTCAGACAGTTCAAAACGCCTGAGCAGGTTGGTGAGACTCTTGCACCCTCCTTCCCTATCCACTAATCCCACACAATCCCAGCGTGTATCTAAGATCCCGTTCCAGTCGCCCACTAACATTAAAGAGCGGGACGTTCCAAGAAAGGTCTCTAGACGCCGGAAGAAATCAGGCCGCCCTGCTCCTCTCGGGGCATAGACGGCCACTAACCTGAAAGCTTGCCCGTCTCCGCTGGTCACGTCCAGCACCACCAACTTACCTTCTGGGTCCAGGAAGATGGCCCGTATGGCAAGATCCAAACCTCTCCGAAAAAGCACAGCAACTCCTCCCCCTATCCCGGACGGCTGGGAGATGCGTACACATCGTAGCCGCCGAAGATCGGTGCGAAGGCCCGTGCTTCGGAGATTCTGGTCTCGCTGATGGCCACTACATCTATGTTTAGTGACCTGAGGTCGTTGAGCAGGTGGCCCTGCTTCCATGACGACCCCAAGCCACGCGCATTTATGCTGCTTATTCTGAGTGAGGTCATGTTGAAAAGGAGTGGAAAAGATGGGAAAGACCACTTACCTTACTTCTTGTAGAGGAAGGACGGTTTTTCCATCCTTTTCACTGCTTGTGGCCTCCTCAGGAAGGATGTCCTTATAAATCCTCCTGGAGAGTGCTTGTCGGAAGTCTCCGATGTCTTTGGGGAATTTTTGTTTTAGTGTCATGTACGTGTTCTGTGTGATGCGAGTGATTTGTATGTGCGGAGGCGGTGTGAATTTTTGGGTTGTTGTGTAGTCTTTTTCTATGATGCTGGTGTTGTGTTGAATGTAGTGTAATAATTGCTTGTTGTTCAAATTTAATGCTGTGTAGTGTGTATCGTTTTGGTTGTTTTGTTTGCGTTTGTTGTGGGTTTGTTTCTGTTTCGCATTTTGGTGACTTTTGTGGTGTAGGTGATGGTGGTGTTGGGGTTAATGATGGTGATGGTGTTGGTGTTTGGGGTGATGGGGTTGGTGATGCTGGTGTAGATGGTGGCATATCTGTCCTAACTTTTTTGTTTGTTAATTTATTTGTTTCCCTCTGTATTTTGTTTTTGGAGGGGGAAGGAAGAGAATTTTTTCTTTTTTGGTTTCTTTTTTTTTCCTGATACCGTTTCCCACTCCTCGTCGTCACAATCTGTCTCCAGTTGTGATAGGCCGGGGAGTGGAAAATCCTCCACAGGCGTTAGTTTTGGTTGTGGCGTGGTGGATGGTGTAGGCGCTGGTGCTAGTTCTGAAGCGTTGGGTGGTGGTGGTGTTGGATTTGCTGGTGGTGGTGGTGTTGGTTTTGTAACTGTTGCTGGGGTTGTTGCTGTTACAGTTGCTTCTGTTGTTGCTGCTATTTCTGCTGCTGGTGGTGTTGATGGTTGAGTCACTGGGGTGGGTAAGAGAGGTGGCCTCAACCTTTTAGCCTGAGGGCAGAAAGCCCTTAGGTGGGTTCCTTCACCACAAACGACACACCTAGGTCTTCTGCCCTCGACGATTACGGTGAGGTGGGTGCCGTCAGTGAGGTCTATTACCTCAGGGATCTCTTCAATGCTTTTATGGTCCGCTTGGATCAGGAGCTCCATCCCAGATCCGGACCAGTTCTCCTGTATTTCTTTTGCTATATCTATTATTTTGGTGTTGGCCTCGATGCCGGAGAGGACGGCAGCCATTAGCCAGGGAATTTCGATGGCTGGTGGAGCGTGGTTCACCCTGATCTTCACAAGTCTTTGGCCACAATAGCTTGGGTTGAGTGTGAAGTCGTCACTTCTTAATGGGGCCATGGAGTGTTCTCTGCCCTCCTGTGGTGTTTCAAAGAACACGTCCACGGTTCCATACTTCTGCCCACGTCTGATGTGTTTTTTTTTTGCCCACACATGTCCTAAAGCTTTTTGGATTTGGGACTCAGATGCCCGTTCGACTCGGCGCGATTTCATGTTTATTGTCCGATAAGACACGGTGCATAGGCGACGTTGCTCCATTTTATTAGGTGTGTGTGTGTGTGGGGGGGGG
Organism: Eledone cirrhosa; assembly: GCA_964016885.1. Lineage (NCBI taxonomy): Eukaryota > Metazoa > Mollusca > Cephalopoda > Octopoda > Eledonidae > Eledone > Eledone cirrhosa. Next base: position 384,088,586 of record OZ024741.1, on the reverse strand, counting down.
GGGCTGACACTGTACCCATCTTTCATTACCATTCCTTTGGCTTCGTCTAATTCTTCCTGAGTTATCTGAATCGCTTCACACGTTATTGCTACTCTGGCAAAACTCAGGGTAGTTTTCTTAATTTCATTGTTGCTGTTGTTATTATCGTTATTTTTGGTATTGTTAATTTTAGTTTCAGTTGTGGTGGTGGTGGCGTCAGTGGTGTTCGGTGTGGAAGAGTTCATTTTGGTTGAATTCATTTCGATATCATGAGTTAATTTATTTTTTTCTTCTTTTGTTTCTGTTGTCGCTGTGGTGGTGGTGGGGGTGGTGGTTGTCACGGTGGTGGCGGTTTTAACACCTGCAGTCATTGGAAATGGCGGGAAATGAACGTCTGCCTGAGACAAATTTAAAATATTGCTACTGCTTACAATTCCAGTGTTGGTAAACGTAGCAATGTTTACAATGGTGGTGTCGGTGTAAGGTGTTGGATTGTGAGGAAGGAGTGAATCTGAGTCATCCATTATTTTTCAAAGAAAACATTTTTTTTTGATAATTATAAAAAGTTTAAATTTTGGGCCCAATATTTTTGAGTGTCCTTTGCAGAAATCAATGTATGTGCACTTATATATAGTTAACAATAAAAAATTTCCATAAATGGCAATTTTAAATAACTGAAAATAACAAACATTTGAGGAGCTCACGATGATACGATTTACTACGTAGGTCGCCAATAATAATAATAATAATAATAATAATTGTTTCTACTTTAGGCACAATTACCCAGTGCATTACTGGTACTTTATTTTATCGACCCGTAAGGATGAAAGGCAAAGTCAACCTCGGCGGGATGTTTCCGACATATTATATATCCATTTACGCGAAAACTAATTTTTACCGCGACTTCTGAACTAATTTCGCTTCGCTTCCTGCTTTTCGCACACTTTTCTATGAATACTATTTAACCACCAATGAATATTCTCTTAACGTGATAATATTTTTTTTCTTTATGATACATTTGATTAACTATAAAACATAGAAAAAAATAGAGAGAAAGAAAGAAGAAAAAGAACGGGAAGGGGAGGGGATGGCAAGAGCTCTGGTGTCGCAGAAGAGAGGGGAGGGGTAAAGGGGGAGGGTGATTGGGCTTTGGGCCTAGGGTAAGAGGGCAGAAGTGCTGCGCCCCGCTGACAAGACGGCAAAATCATTCACCCAACCTTGCGGCGTTCCCTCCTCAGACGGGCCCCCGACGCTCCGATCTTGAGGAGAAGTTCAGCAGTAACGGGTCCAAGTATGCCAGAGGTCTCGACGGCGACAATAGTATTATTACTCATAACGAAGTACTGCATTTTATCTCAACTTAAAAACAATCTCTTACAACTTTGGATGTTAAACCCGCTTCATGTACATTTTTCGTTATATACTTGTTAATGCCTTGCATTTGATGTTGTGCCTGTATTTATAATTTGTATTTCGTTAAACTTTATCCCTTTATATAATTGTTTCTACTTTTGGCACAAGGCCAGCAATTATCCCAGTGCATTACTGGTACTTTATTTTATCGACTCCGTAAGCATTAAAGGCAAAGTTAACGTCGGCGGGATTAATCCCTTTATATAATATGCGGATGTTATATATATTATGTTTTGTGTAAATAATTAATTACTTGTTTCTGATTAACGTGTTTACATCATTATCACCTGTATAGAAACGTACGTAGAACTTAAAGAATGGCTTTAGGTTGTTAATCTTGGTTTATCTTCATTTTGAATATTAATGCTCTGCTATGTGTATTGTCGTCAACAACAAACAAATTATCGAAGAATATTTCATCCGTTTTGAATTCTTAATGTACTGAGGACTTTTAGTGTGCATTGAGCTTCTCTCACCTCACCCTAAATAATAGAGGAATACTTCATAATAATCACTTATATATATATGCACACACACACACACACACACACACACACACACACACACACACACACACACACACACACACACACACACACACACACACACACACAGACATATATATATATAAGGGTAAAGAATAAATACACTCATCGGTCATGAGTGACCATGTAATTTTTACCTAGAAGTTCCCCTCCAAGTCCGAGCAAAGTTGTTTGTGGAAGACCAGCAGTCGCCCATGCATACCAGGCTCCCCTCCCCACACCATCGGTGTTGTCCATGGTCATGGCAATTACCGACACAGCTTGGCAATAGTGACGTCGCAACTCATTTCTACAGCTGAGTGAAATAAAATGTCTTGCTCAAGAACACAATGCAAACCCGGCCCGAGAATCGAACTCACAGCCTTACAATTTTAAGCCCGACGATATGTGTGTGTGTGTGTGTGTGTGTGTGTGTGTGTGTGTGTGCCCGCGCGCGTGTGTGTGTATGTGTGCGTTTCATTGTGTCTGTGTGTAACTAAGACCGTGAATTGCCTTAACTGGAACATAATACAACCAAAATTAAAGCAAAGCCAACAATGAGCCCAAGCAGACATAAAAGATACACCTACATTAGAACCCAAACACCAGATCCAGATCGCTCAAGGAAGAGTTAAACCATATGTCTTTCTAAATATATCCCCATCTCCCGGTAACACAATTATCGACACGCTACAATTACAGGTCTGAATATATATATATTTATATATTTATATATTATATATAATTGTTTCTACTTTAGGCACAAGGCCAGCAATAATCCAGTGCATTACTGGTACTTTATTTTATCAACCCCGTAAGGATGAAAGGCAAAGTCAACCTCGGCGGGATTTTATATAATGATGATATACTTTATACAGAAATATAGTAAAAATCTACATTGAAGATTATTGTTACATTCTTAAATTTAAGTTTATATTTGATCCATGCACTAGCTTTTATAGACTGTTGTATTGCTTATATTGTGTGTAAATTTGTCAGTGCATGATATACCTACTTTATGCTTAAATTCCTTATAGCAGATTTTTTTCTTTTTTTCTTTTTTCTTTCCTTTATATCAGCCTGATTTTAATGCCCTTTCCTGCTGATTCTTGTTATTCATGTGCTTCTTGCTTTCCTCTCTTAAATCTATGTTGACATTTATTATTTTCGCTTTCTTCTCATATGTGGTATCCTCAGAATGTTCTTTAACAAGGTTATCTGAGTTCTAACTTTTGATTTATACTCCGATTGAGTCGGCCTTGTGCTTGGATGAAACGATCGTTAGTAATTAAATGTTATTAAACACTCTTTGATTGTTATTTATAAAGTATTCCGGCTCTGTATTATATTTGTTATTTTACATTGATCTACTCTCATACTGGTAATTGGAAAATATAAATATTACCCATATTATTTATATATATGTATGTATATATACAATTATACACACAGACACACAAACACACACATATATATATAGTGGTAGAACACTGGGAGGTTATATCCAGTAGTAGAGCACTACTACAGTAGCGGTTAGTTCCACAACACAACAGTTAATTAACCATTGCCGAGAACAATTTGATTCACCTTGCGAATCTTCGACTCGGCTTATTGTAAACCATTGTGGAGCTAACTTATATATAAATATATATATATATATATATATATATTTATTAAAATAACAGATTAAAGTTTAAGCAAAGAATCGCTGATTTCACCCTTAACGGGATCTATAGAAGATCCTGTTAAGGGTGAAATCATCGATTCTTTGCTTAAACTTTAATCTGTTATTTTAATAAATATTTGCTCTACGGTTCTCATATATTTATCCTTATCGAGCCCTCTTTGGATTTTAGTCTTCAAATTTATTATTATTACTATATATATATATATATATATATATATATAGATAATTTAATATATCTACTAACATAAGCGCACAGATGTACGCTAATGCCAGCAAATACACAGTTTATGTCATAGTACCTAGGTGGTTCAATGCAGGAGGATGCAGAACAATAATATAAAAGACGTAAAATAAGAAAATTTTTTAAAAAAATTTTCTTATTTTACGTCTTTTATATATATATATATATATATATATATATATATATATATATATATATATATATATATATATATGTGTGTGTGTGTGTGTGTGTATATATAAGGGGAGCGGAAGGGAACCCGAGTTAAATATGGCGCCCAATAAATTAATAGAGAATGTATATATTTATTTCATATACGAATGTTTTACAGTACTAGAACTTTGCATTCATTTGAAATCCTCAGGAATGATGATTTATTTATATACATATATACATCTTCCCTCTCACCTATCCTCCCCTTCCCCCTCTCACCATCTCTCTTTCTCTCTATCTCTCTCTCTATATATATATATAAGCAACAAACAACACTGGAGAAAACTGAAGAAAATATATATAAAAGGCAAACAAAATGTTATTAGTTGTGGTGATAGAAAAAAAATCGAAATTATGAAGTACATTTCTCTTGGAGTTATTAACTTAATAATGACTTATATCATTATATAAAATGGTAAATAAAATCCCCATTGGCTATATGAATAAAAACAAATATACTAGAACGAACGTTACCTACAGCTAAATTATTTCCTGATCAAACAATTACACTAACAAGTAACATTTTTGAATGCAAAAGCTGGGTTGATGACTTCGATTTCCCGCCCACCTCCAATGTCAGAACGGTACAGAAAGTATATTACACCAAGCAATTGTTTGTAACGTTTAAATTTTCATGTGCAGAGGTAAATCTGATCTTAGTTAGTAGACAAGGATATAAATAGAGGCTTGTTCCAATCTTATAAGAACTCAATAAGGAAGCATAGTCTTCTCAAGGCTGCTCAATTATTGAACAGATATGTTTTAGCCTCTAGTTTGCATAAAAATGTATCATATGGTGGTATATTTTACCGTTTGTAACATCGCTAGCTTGGGTAAATTTGATGTATATTTCATCGATAGATTCGACTTACCCTACGCTTAGTTCCCAGTATCTTAAGGTCCTAAGATTGAACTAATTATTAACTACGAGTTAGATAAATGGAACCTCTGAATATTTGCTTTAACATGTCGTAAAACCAACCTACTTTCTTTAAAAAAAGCGCACAGTGGTTAATATAGTTCTAGTTATATTACGTTATTATTGTTATTAAGGGCGGTGGTTTGGCAGTATCAGTAGAGCGTCAGAAACCATGCTTTGTAACATAGAGTTATGATTCTTTACGTTCTGAGTTCAAATCCGCCGAGGTTAACTTTGCCTTTCATCCTTACGTCGATAAAATAAAGCACCAGTAATGCACTGGGGTAATTGCTGGCCTTGTGCCAAACGTAGAAACGTTATTATTATTATTATTTAGCTCCACATAAGGCTTTGTCGAGCAGACCAATGATATTTTACGTTCCAGCTGTACTGACCCCGTCTTTTTTCAAATATAATGTATCTAGGGCGACATTATCTAATTCACTCAGTTGTTTAAAGACTAAGATGTGATTTAAGGGAGATGCGACAGCAATATCTAGCAGGTCGAGTGAGACTACGTTCCAGCTGTTGTCAGACAGAGTATCTAGGACTACATTATCTAATTCGTCCAGTGTTTTTTTAAAACTGTAGGTAGTAATTTGAGGTAGATTCAGCTGCATTATCTAGCAGGTAGAGTGAGACATACTTGGTTGGTTTAGTGTCGGCAGTGGAATCACTTTGTCAGGAATCATGTTAAGTGAAATCAGTGGTTTCAAATAACGCTTTTTTGAAGAGAAGGGGTGGCCACGAATGGAATGCCATTGAACATAGTTCTCCTGGCTTAAACAACAGCAACAACAATAACTATTACTATACTTTATTGACACACCATATTTAATGCACATTCGATTTCTCTTTTATTTTAACTACGAAAACTCATTTTCTTTCTTCTATTACAATCTCATTTCTTATTGTGTTGCCCAGTTAAGGTAACACACACACACTAGCTTATTATTCAACAATCATTACCTCTCGCATATTTGATACCTCCTGTAAGATGTATCTACTACAGTTGATTTACAGGGTTGCTCAGTTCTTTGTTAAGGTCATTGCTCAGTTCTATGCTAAGACCTTTTCTCAGATCTTTGCTCAAATGTTTACCCAGTTCTTTGCTCATTTTTTGCTCAGTTCCTTGCTCAATTCTATGCTACATTCTTTGCTGAATTCTTTGCTCTGTTCTATACTCAGTTCTTTACTGAATTCTTTGCTCAATTCTATGCTCAGTTCTTTGATCAATTCTTTGATCAATTCTATGCTCAATTCTATTTTTGATTCTGTGCTTGATTCTATACACAGTTATTTACTAAATTCTATGCTCAGTTCTTTGTTCAACTCTATACTCAGTTCTTTGCTCAGTTCTATGTTTAGTTCTTTGCTCAATTCTTTACATGATATATTTTGAAACCGTTATGTCACACTGACCAGTAAGGCAAAATATTTGACATGTCCATTAATTGATGCTTTCACTAGACGAACTGTTTTCAAGGTATAAAGATCTCAAGGCGGTTTATATCTTAATTCCGAAACGGTCTGTACAGAGTAGAATTAAGCGTGTTGATACATAGCCTCACTGAATACTTGGACTTTATGAATGTGGATGGAATATTGTTTTTGTAAAACGTAGAATGCACAAACAATCATTCGCATATCATAAATATTGACTCCGAAAGATTATCCCAACTGAGTATAGTAGCCAACGTAGGATAGAAATCTAGTAATCACTAAGGGCTGTTTCAAACAAAACTGATAGATCATTTCAAGTTTGCGAATGAACTCTATCTCTCTTGTCACAGAAAATCATTACAATATTCAGTCAATCAATCACAATGCTGCTGAGAACATATTCAATTTCCACAATGGTAGGTTGTGGAAATTCCATGTGTTCTTTGTGTAGCCGTTTGAATTTCTCGCAAACTTGTCACAATCGATCGACATTGATTGAATGTATTCCATCAATTATCTTCACAAAGAATTCAATGTTGTTAGCGTTGTGTTAACTTCATCATTTCTTCTCTGATATTATTCTAGCCATACATTCTTGCCACCACTTCTATGAAAGCATGTGATTGTTTGATTTGGACAACGAAGGGAGGAATAGTTCGAGTGATCGCTGAAAAAACTTTCACATTCAAAATATTCTAATCAGCAACTGATATAAAGTTCGGTATTCGAGCGCTGTATTATAGAAATCGTGGAATTCTCATTCCGAGCAGCCTAATATGTAACCTAATTGACATTCCAATTTCCGAGACGAAAGACTATATACATTCTGGAGGCATGCCTGCAAAATGCTATTTGTGTCTGTGTTAAAATGAACATTATCTAATACATCAGTGTTATTGATCGAAATATAAACTACGTTAGTGATCAGTTTACACTTTCTTGTAAAACTAAAAGAAATTCGGTGAAGATGCAGATAGTAATAGATTATAAAGCGGAGAGGCTTTCTACTACAGCATTTCATGTCGCTAATATCAGTTGATTTCACAATAGCTTCACTAGGGAAGCTGTTGTGCAATCAACTGATATTAGAAGTATGAAATGTGGATCAGTACCAGTGATCAAAAGTAAAAGCATTTATACGAGATGTTTCTCAAGTACTGAATTGTAGAATCTTACTTTGATAATGACAACCTCCTAAATGTTCTTCGTGGGAAATATTATAGTTTATTTAGTTTGATGAACACTCTTTTAGATACAACGTATACTAGACACTGGTGCTTTGTTGCCTCTCCGGCAAACACATGTATGATTGGGTCTATTTGAATTACATGAGTGAAACGGCACACAAATCATGTGTTACGTTAAAAAGAGACACTGATGAAAAATATGAAAATGTATGTTAGAAGTTTACATTGTACTTGGGTTGAAGTAACTTTTCTAGGTACCATACTTTTGGTTAAATCACTCTTTCTACAATACCAGGTCATCGTTCTCCAATATTAAAGATATCAGCAAGTCTTCCGTGGGATACGTCTGGGTTGCTATGATTATCAAGAGGAAGAGCCTAATTTGGACCAAGCATTATTGATATAGTAGTCGAGGACTGTTGCTAAACTCCTCTGTAGCAATGACGATGTATTCGATGCTATAAGAGGTTGAAAGACTTATTTTTCTCTTTGTGCCATCTTTTACAGACAAAATTCGGAAATATCTTCTAAGATGATATAGAGAACAAAAGAGTGCTTTAGTGTTTCCAAACATTTTCTGATAATCTATATTTTAATATTGGCAAAAATATATATTTTCTTATGACATCTTATCACTGGCAGTCACCTGTTTATTACAGTCTGTCATGCGACGTAAAACGAATTTATTGTTTATTTTCATTTATCATTGGACCAAAATCTTTATACCCAGGCTAGAAATATACAAAATTGCAATTCAATAAAAAAGCAAGGTCGAGTATTATTTCAAGAAAGGCAAAATAGTTTAATAATATATTTTTGAGCAACGAGAAAATAAGTCTTAAGTTTAAGCACGAGCTCACAATTCAGTTTAGTGATTACTTTGGTGGAAGGATATCATAAGAATTGATATTTAATATCCTTGGTGACAAATCAATAATCAGAGGTCATAAGTTGCATTGGAAACAAATCAGACTATTTCAGTGGCAGAATTAACGTTCATAAAAAAGAAATTACTTCCCAAGTACAGATGTCTACACTACATAATTCATTAATAAAAATGTTTCTAATGAATAATGCTTTAATTAAACAATCTTTCTTGAAAAATATCCGAGATTGTAGTTAAGGAGATTTTAACAAGATTTTATAATGAACAAAAATTAAAAACATAAATAAAATTCGAAAAATATGTATGCTGGGTAGTAGCTATAGCTTAGGGCATATAGAAATTATTTATGAAGTATGAAAGCTTAATGACTTTAAAGGCAAAACAGATAAAAACAATCTTGATACTTAATTGAATGGGACAGCAAGACAAATGTTGCTGATTATTAATTAGTATGCTGTTGCGTGTCGACACATTGGCAGAGTCGTTAGAACGTCGGATAGAATTCTTTGTGGTATTCGTTCCGGCTCTTTTGCTCTCTCTGTTCAAATCCCGCAGAGGTTAACTTTGCCTTTCATCCATTCGAGGTCGATAAAAAAAATATAGCAGTCAATTACTGGGGTCGATTCTTTCTTTATATATTTTTCTCATTTCCATTCTCTCAATCCTTTTCTGGAAGAAATCTGCTTTATTCAGACCTGGAGAGAAACATGGTCTCTGCTAGGGTTTAAAATGTCCCTAGAAAAGTCGGATATCAATACGGCGCTCAGGAGTTACGGAACCATACTGTTGTATATGCAGTGAATTTGTAAGGTCATTAGAACGTCAGTTCAAATACCGCTGGGGTCAACTTTGCTTTTCATCCTTTTTAAGGTCGACAAATAAAACACAAGTTCAGGAATTGGGTTGATTCTTTCTCTATATAAGTTTTTCATTTCCTCACTGTCGTTCTCTCTCGGATGTGTTCAGATCTGAAGAGTGATGGGTTCTCTCAAGTTTAAATGCCCGGCATTCACCGTATAACCCTGTGGCAACCCTACGATCTGTCAGGAATTAGGGACCCATGGCATGATATGGCATGCTGTTGTAGTGGTTAAGAAAAGCTTTATTTGAATATTTTAGTTAATAAGCCTACCGTTAGCTTGTTACATTTTGAGTCAAATTCACTGAAAAAAGGGTGTCAATCAAATTTCTTAGATTGGGAACATTTACTTTTAACAAGATTTCGGGGGGAAATGGGTCTTGCTCTCGGGGTGCCGGGAAATCCAGCTTATACTTTCTTGTCAGTTGTGAATCTGTGTGTCGTTTCGATACAATAAACTTCAAGCAACGTATTTCAGTTTTATAAGATTTGTATGTATGTATGTATGTATGTATGTATGTATGTATGTATGTATGTATGTATGTATGTATGTATGTATGTATGTATGCATGTATGTATGTATGTATGTATGTATGTATGTATGTATGTATGTATACGTTTCCACCTCTCCTCTCTCTCCCTCTTTCTCTCTCTCCCTCTCTCTCTTTCTCTCTCTCTCTCTATATATATATATATACACACACACATACATACACACACATGTACATATATATATGTATGCGTGTGTGTCTGTATGTGTGTGTGTCTGTATGTGTGTGTGTGTATATATATATATATATATATATATATATAGAGAGAGAGAGAGAGAGAGAGGGAGAGGTGAAAACGTATACATACATACATACATACATACATACATACATACATATATACATTCAACGCGATCAGTCGCATATTTTGACGTGGGAGACTATTTATTAAATTTAAGATGAATACTATCTCCGACAGTAATGCCACAACAACAGTCATGTTGAATAAGTGGTTATTCTTCTAACTATATCTTCTGAAGACACCTTTTATTAGAATTCGTAGAGATATCCGACTAAATACATAAATCATTTTACAAGGATTTGCTACAAACAGCATGGCTGAACATAACATCAACAACAAAATTAAGGAAGTACCGAAGACAACCAACAAGTAAGGTAAACAAACTTTATTCAGTTGTAGCTACAGAAGAGACCGAAATTATAAATCGCATTTCTCTTGGAGTTTCGAACTTAATGATTTATTTAATTGTTATAAAATGGCAAAAAACAATCCCTCCATTGGCTATATGAACAGAATGAAGCTACACTGGGACGAAATGCACCCAGAGCTAAATTATTTCACAGCGAAACAATTACGCCAACAAGCGACGTTTGTTGAACGTAAAAATAAGATAAATAGTATTAATTGGAAGTCCCCCACAACAAACATGTTATCAACAACACGTGCTACAGGTCGCCATGCTACTAGACTTCCTAGCACCCAGGTCGAACAGCGCCTTGATACAACTATGCCTATAAGAAACTTGACACCACCTGTACCATCTAAGTCTACCTCGAATGCTGGAGAAAACATTTTCGATAATAATAATATTCGAAGAATTAATAATAATAATCGAAGAAATGTGACACCACGTGTACCATCCGAGTCTACCTCGAATGTTGTGGAAAGTTCTATCGATAATGATAATAATCAAAAGTATAAACAATTGAAAATTTTCCTCAACGACATCTTCCAGAGAGAAATTAATTCTTGTATAAATATCTCTCTTGCTGAACGTGTTAAAACGACAATGTTTAATAAAAAACAAAACAAAATAATGAAATATTACGTGTTATTGACGAAATAAGGGATGAATATTTACGACGGATATAACCCCCAATATTTTGGCAATTAAACGCCTATTTATATGCCCTAGCAACGACAGTGAAGCATTATCTTGGTGATAGCAGAGATATTAACAAGAACAGAACACCACCAAAAATACCATCATATATAACTAAAATAGAAAAAAAGATTGCTGACCTACGAAAAACCATAGGATATGTGACAATGCTCCTTACATGCAAACAAACACAAAAATCCTCACTCCTCACCAACAAAGAGTGAAAAATAAAATAGAAACGATGTTTGTGAAAATAATAACATCATCACAGATGAACAAGCAGCTGGAAAAAAAGTGGTTTGGGGATGTGCTGAACAACTAATTAACAAAACTGCGATGTCGGAGGTGCGACAAATTAGGAGGAATATGGATACAGTCTGGCTGGACTACAGGAAAGCTTTCGATTCTGTTCCCCACTCTTGGATGATAGAGGTCCTCCAACTTGCTAAAGTCCCAGACATTATTGTCAGAGCCATAGAGAGGCTGTCTTCTTCTTGGGCTACTATCCTAAGGTTAAAGACAGAGAGGAAGGTCTCTATTTTCAATGATAAAATAAAATATTGCAGGGGTATATTTCAGGGGGACAGTCTCTCTGTGATATTATTCATCTTGTCATTAAACCCCTTGTCCTTTCTGCTCAAGAAATGCGAGGGAAACATCAATGGCTCACAGGAGGACAGAAATACGAACCTAACCCATAATTTCTTTGTGGATGATCTGAAACTCTATGCAAAGAACATGGATGGGATGAAGAAAAATCTTGACCTGGTTACAACGTTTTCAAAGGACATAGGAATGGAGTTTGGCCAAGATAAATGCTCATACATGAGTGTACTGTAAAGCGGGGAAAAACAACAACCCAGTCTAGCAACATTGTCATCAATGGCCTAACTGTTTAACCGATATCTGATGAGGACTGGTACAGATACCTGGGGATAGATGAGAACATATCCTATAATGGTATCTGTAATAAAGAACGCGTAACCAGTGAATACTACACCCGATTAAGAAAGATCTGGTTATCGGAACTCTCTGCGCAAAACAAAACAGTGGCTCACAATGTGTTTTCTGTGCCTGTCCTAACACCAATGTTTGGAATGCTTAATTGGACGATAGACGAAATCCGAGCAGTTGATGTTGGAACTCGAAAAATACTGAACAACACCGGAAACTTCCACATCAACAGTGACATAGACCGCCTTTACTTGAAACGTAAGCAGGGAGGCAGAGGCCTAACATCAGTCCAGACAACATTTGAATGTCGCATCATATCTCTCCGACAACATCTACGAACCTCGAATCGTAGGAGCCCGTTTCTCGATGAAGTCTATCTGCATGAAACAGATAAGATCATGCGACTTGGGAAGGAACTCCTCGAGAGATATTCCCTGTGTGATAATCAAAAACTCACACCCAGGGAAGTCGCTCAACAGTATCGCAGTGAATCTATGGATGAAAAGTTGCATGCTTATCAGCAAAAAATCATGCATGGATATGTTGCCAGGAAGCTCCAGAGTGAAAGTAATAAAGAAAGTAGTCTATCTTGGACCAACACAGCTATATTGGCTCCCACTTTGAAGGATACGCTTTTGCAATCCAAGAACAGGAGATTAGCACGAAATACCTGATTCACAAAAGAGATAGGGATGCAGGCAAAACACCAAGATGTGCTAACAAGTGCAAACTCTGCAGAACTAACATCGAGGATATCACCCATGTCATCAGCCGCTGTCCAAAGATGTCATCGCGGTACTATCTACGTATGAGGCATGATGTAGTGGCGAAAACACTACAATGCAGTTCGTAAAAAATATAGCCCCGATAATAAACACATTAAAAGCTACAGTAATGTGGAAGACATCCATGTACATAATATGAAAGAGTACTGTTGGAATGTTCCAGTAAACACCCCAATAAAATGCAGGCATAACAGACCAGATATTATGATATGGGACAGGGAGAAGAAAGCATGCACAGTAGTGGAAATTAGCTGCCCAGCAGATGCCAATATAATATCAAAGATTAGCGAAAAGGAGAATATTTATGCAGAACTGATGAGAAATCTGCAGATACTCCACCCTGATTACAGCTTCAGATTTATGCCTGTGATTATTGGGGCACAGGGGTATGTTAGTAACTGCCTCAATACAAATCTTGAGAAGCTAGGCTTCACAGGAACAGAAAGAACACAACTAGTTAGGAAATTAAAAGTACAATCCATTAATGGAACAGTAAAAATATGTAAAACATTCCAAAAACTTTGCATCTAATAACTGCATATACACATGCACACATACAACTCAAAACATCCACATCCACACATACAATAACATCCATATCTACACATGCATGCATACATACATAATCTACCTAGTTGATGTTGTGTAAATTCGAATGAGAGAGTCTTGTGTCTATGTTAGAAACCGACTCTCTCTCTATTGGGAAAAGGTTTGTGAAATTATAAAACCAGAAGAACATACATACATACATGGTGGTGGTGGCTGCCAACTCGTTTTCGAGTACGGCCACTACTTTATATCCATGTTGGAGAACCCCTACCGAACCCCTACGAGTGTGACTTTTTAGTCCAGCCATTAACTTGAAAAGTCTGGTACAAACACTACGCTTGTGACAATTATTGACACATAGTGCTGGGCCCATGGTACCATGTGACGACAAGTAAAGGGAGATCTCCAGATATAAAGCAATGCCTGTGCCGTGAAGCTTTTATAGTGAGCAAAGGCACTGCACAAAGCCAGTCCCTCTCTCTTAACCAAGATGATATTTACCAAAAAGAAGAACAAGTCAACATTATTGGATACCATCAGGGTTGCAGGTGTTATATCAAAGTTTTCTTTCTCCTAGAATTCTGCCTTGACAAAGGCTAAGAGGTCATCTCTCCCGGTGATTTTAGATGGCCATACATACATACATACATACATACATACATACATACATACATACATACATACATACATACAGCCTGTGATTATTGTGGCACTGGGGTATGTTAGTAACTGCCTCAATACAAATCTTTAGAAGCTAGGCTTCACAGGAACAGAAAGAACACAACTAGTTAGGAAATTACAAGTACAATCCATTAATGGAACAGTAAAAATATGTAAAACATTCCAAACATTTTGCATCTAATAACTGCATATACACATGTGCAGATACAAAGCATATACACACGCACACATACAACTCAAAACATACACATCCACACATACAATAACATCCATATCTACACATGCATGCATACATAAACTACCTAGTTGATGTTGTGTAAATTCGAATGCGAGAGTCTTGTTTCTATGTTAGAAACCGACTCCTCTCTCTTTATTGGAAAAAAATTTGTGAAATTATAAAACCAGAAGAACATACATACATAGATAGAAATCTGATATACACACATATATATATACATACTTGTTATTGGAATGGTGAAACTAAATCTGACCAATGGGAAGGAGGTGAATTCTACTGATGCTTGAATTCGTTCATTCTGAAGCATATGCAACCAGTACTTTGAGAAAACAACACCAAACTTCAGCAATGAGCATATAAAAAAATCGAAATAACAGAAGCAAACCTTATTCCATTGTTACGATTTTCTGTTTTTTTTCTGTTCAAATTCTAGCTGTCTAATGAGGTCATAGCTGTTGCATAATGGCTATCGCCGAAATATGTTTAACAGCGAATATAAGTAAACGAAATTAATTTTAACCTGTTGACTTAAACGTCTTGTTTATATATAGACCCCGACGGCTGAGCTCAAGCCGTTTCGACGGCTAATTCTGGACTAAATGAAAATTTATCCTGGTATTTAAATAGCCGAGCTTCTCAAGGGGTAATTCCATATATGGTCAAAGTGATTGTCACAAGGATTGGTCACAAGTTAGTAGTAATTCTGTGATGGCAAATTAGTGGGGGAAGCGGTAGCTAAACCTGCCAGTAGGAGAAAAAGGGGAGGGGTGGAGTAGACCCATTCATGCGTTGGTAGTGCCGGAGGTCAAAGAAGATACTAGGGAGGGGGAGGGGGAGGAAGTCGAAACGGTAAGTAGAACAATGAAGGGTAAAAATATATAAAATAAATATTAAAAAAAATATTTAAAAAAAAAAGTTTCTAGATCCTATTCCCGTAGTAGAGCACTTTCCGACCCTACCACGCCGTATCCAGACTTTTCCGCTAAGCTCAATTACTTTCACCCGCACCATGCGAAAACACAACATCGACTTCTCTACCAAGAACATCCCAATCCCACCGAAAAAACTTTACCTTCGGATGCTCACGCAAAAAATCGATCTATTTGCAAAAAGACTTAGATGGAGAACTTTTTTCTACGACAGATATTGCGACAATCAGGACTTCGGCACCAAGGAGAGATTCAGATTTATTACCTACAAATCTCCCCCCCCCCCGAACCCTTTGCTCTCACCCTTCGAGAATGACCTCTTCCAACTGGTCAAGAACATTAAATTCAAACCCAGACACAACCGATTCCTACAAAAACTCCGTAGCAACTTAACAGAGTATGATAACACCAATGACATCATGGTGCATTCGGATAAAACTGGGAACCTATACTTTGTCAACCCTGACAGATACCACACACTGATCAGGAGCAGCCTAAACTCCACCTATAAAAAGGCCAACCACTCATGCATCGAGGACATAAATCTAGATGGACAACAAATTACCTCCAGCCTCGGGGTCGCCGACCGCACGGAACCCCTAGACCGACGGACACCCTACTTCACACTGAAGGACCACAAATCCGATTTCGACCGTAAACCCTCTATCAGGCTTATTAACCCAACGAAGTCCGACATAGGGAGAATCAGCAAAAAAATCGTAGACCGTGTGATACCAAAAGTCAAGCAACACGCCTGACTTAGTCTATGGATCAACACCCAGGAAGTAATCTCATGGTTCAGCAATATGGAGGATAAACGAGACACTAAATTCATCCAGTTTGACATAGAGAGCTACTATGCTTCAATCACCTTACCGCTACTTACTGCTGCCTTGGACTTCGCCGAAACACTTGTGCCCAACACCGACCAGGAAAGAAAAATCATCCTCCACGCCAGGAAGACAGTCTTACTCTTTGACAACTCCAAATGGATAAAAAGAGCTCCCGACTCACCCTTCGACGTCAGCATGGGCGCTACGGATTCGGCGGAGGTCACAGATCTTATAGGAATATTCCTAATAGCCAAACTCACCGATATGTTTCCTGCATTCGGTGGTGGATTGTACCGTGATGATGGGCTCCTTATCCTTAAAGGGTACAACCCTAGTAGTACAGATTGGGTCCGGAAACAATTAATCAGCTTCTTCCGCGACTGGGGATTTAAAATAACCCTACAAACATCCCTGACCCGAGTAAACTTCCTGGACGTTACCCTCGACCTCGATAACGACCTGTACTACCCATACAGGAAACCTAATGACAACCTTCACTACATCCACCGCCGATCAAACCATCCTAGGAACATCACCAACAACCTGGTCAAAAACATCTCCCTCCGCATATCCCGTTTGTCAGCTAATGAACAGATATTCGATGAACATGCGCCTTATTACAACCAGGCCCTCAAGCGGAGTGGTTTCCGGGAGGAAACTCCTACTGTCCAGCTCCCATTAGCGGAACCAGCAGGCGACACCGCCGCTCACGCAATGTAACATCGTTCAATCCTCCCCATAACGCAGAGGTGACAACTCCCACCGGGAAAATATTCTTTAGGCTCATTGAAAAATACTTCCCACTACAACACCGCTACCACAACATAATTAACAAAAATACCATCAAACTCTCTTACAGCACTACACCAAACTTCGCACAAAACATCGTCTCCTCCAACAACAAAAAACTCAACCCCGATGGAAGAAATAACCTAAATAGCAGTGGAGAGCCGACCAGGAGGTGCAACTGTCCTGATAGATCCATTTGCCCCCTCGACAACAGATGCAGAGACCGTAATGTGATCTACCAGTGCAACGTGAGGACGGACACCTCCAACAAAGCTTATATAGGATTAACCGCATGTGACTTCAAGACCCGGCTATACCAACAGAGACATACCTTCCGAAACCCGGCCCGGCGTCACACCACTACATTTTCGGGCCACATATGGGACCTCAAGGACAATAACATCACCTATGATCTCACTTGGAGATTACTGTCCAGAGCCAACTCTTACACGGGAGGACGCCGTCCGTGCAATTTATGCTCGGAGGAAACTTTACAGATGCTGTTTTCGACGGACCAACTCCCAAACAAGAAAGATGAACTGGTTACTGCATGTAAACACAGATTGCGTAGGACTTACCTCGCCCTCAAACCCCATAATGACCCGGGGGGGGGGGGGGGGTAGACAAGGGCTATAACACCCCTGCTTGCCAAGGGAGACGTAAGATCTTCTTTTATATTCTTTTATCGCTTCTTCTATATTTACTTTTCCCCCCATCCCTCCCTAGTCCTTCCACCCCAGTTCTTTTTCTTTGTCGGCGTCTTTTTCTCGCACACCCGAGGCAGCCCCTCGGTCCCTTGTAGCCTCAATACCCCCACCCCTCCCCTATTCTATGATAGATTTGGCGGACTCCGCTTTTTATAGCAGTTGTGTTAGACCTCAGATACTTGCCCCCTTATCCGACCGCTGCCCCTTTTTTTCCGTGCCTTCTATATTTCTTAGTGGCATCTTTGCTTTAATTTCTCGTTTATTCAGTATTTCTTTCTTCTTTTTTCTTTTGGGCGGGGGGGATTCTGAATTAATTTTCCGTATTTTACTTTTACTTCGTACGAACTTTCATGTAGCTTGTATAAGAACTTTTGTAGCGTGGCGGTACTCTTAGAGTTAGCATTAGTATAGTTTTTTCGGGACTCCGAATTATTATTTAGTACTAGTCTACTTTTCTGCACTGGGTGGTTGCCGGCCTTGTGCCTGGGTAGAAACCTTTATTAATTATTTCGTGGTAGTTTCTTTAGTATTTTGGCCCCCCCCCCTTTGTTGACCCGTCACCGTATGATATACGTACTTATACCTCTTAAAAGGGTCCCTTCTTATTCCGTCCCACCTAGTTTATTTATGTATTTATTTATTATTTTTATATTTTTTTTTTTATTTATTTATTTATTTATTTATTTATTTATTTATTTATTTATTTATTTAGCCTAGCAATAGCAAGGGACTTAGGTCGTAGAAATTGCTTATTATTTTTTTCTTTACATTTATTCGCTTCACTCTCAGTATTTTTTTTTTTTATTAATATATTTTTAAAATATATTTTTACCCTTTATTGTTCTACTTACCGTTTCGACTTCCTACCCCACACCCTCCCTAGTATCTTCTTTGACCTCCGGCACTACCAACGCATGAATGGGTCTACTCCACCCCCTCCCCTTTTTCTCCTACTGGCAGGTTTAGCTACCCCTTCCCCCACTAATTTGCCATCACAGAATTACTACTAACTTGTGACCAATCCTTGTGACAATCACTTTGACCATATATGGAATTACCCCTTGAGAAGCTCGGCTATTTAAATACCGGGATAAATTTTCATTTAGTCCAGAATTAGCCGTCGAAACGGCTTGAGCTCAGCCGTCGGGGTCTTATTGGTTCCTATTACCCACTCTACTACCCTAAGTATTGAGTACTTTGGTGCGTTATGGTCCACCTGGTTCCTTACCACATTTCCTTCGTTATATATATATATATATATATATATATATATATATATATATATATATATATATATATATATATATATATAAGTTTATCCCGGGTTCAATCGGGGTAAAACCACAGTAGGCAAGATACTCAATACAAAGCAGAGTATAAATATTTAATATAGAAAGGCTTCTACAGGACTAGAACTGTTTCATTCGATAGAAAGACTGCTACAGGACTAGAGCCGCTTCACTCGGTAGAGTGAAACAGTTCTAGTCCTGTAGATGCTTTTCTATATTATATATATATATATATATATATATTGTCTCTCCCTCTCACACCTTCTTTGATATATATATATATATATATATATATGAGAGGGAGAGACAAATAAATGCACACATACACACACGCACGTATATACGTACATATTTACACAAACGTGACTGCCGTCGACTGAGACAACATCAAATACTTATAGAATTTGCACAAAGTTTAGGTTTTCTTATCACTTTTTCTTCGTCGTATTGATGAATGGAATCTACATATAGGAAACCATATATTCCTTCCTTTCCTTCATACTATATGTATAGTGTTTGAACGTGAGAAAAATTATAAATAGATTTAGCAAATGCAGGCGTAGTATATTTATTTCTTTATTTTTACAGCGGTTATGAATAAACGAAGTTAATTATAACCTGTTGTTTTGTACTTCATGTTTATATATTGTTTATATATATATATATATATATATATATATATATATATATATATATATATATGAAAACAGGGAGAAAGAGACGATTATTAGGAAGAAAAATATATTTTTTTCCTTTTTTGTATCTCTCTCTCTTTTATCTGGGTTAGAAAATGATTAAAACGAAATGTTTTACTTTGTGTGAAGTGTTAAGGTATTAATTGATTTATTTATTATTTAACAATGGCATTATTTATCTATTCATATATTTAATTATTGTCTATTACCGGTTTCAAACAATCAAACATTTACAAGAGTTACCTCCCTCACGCCCTACCTAATCCTTTTTCTTAAATAAATTAAATATCATCCAGCAAGAATTGCCCCCCTCCCCCTGCATATTAACTCTCTAAAAAGGAAATCATATCAAACCCCAGTCCACCATTTGCCTCCATCACGGAATCATGGATCAACTAAGCACTCTTGCTATATTAACACATTTTGATCTGCTTAACTTCAATGACTTTGCTTGTAAATAACATTATTTTTTCTTCCACATTGACTTTTTATGTTCTACATTATACACGTTTTTTTTTTTTTTTTCACTTCATAAACCTTGTTTGTAAATAACATTATTCTTTCTGCACCTTCTGTTTAACATGTGCGACACCACACTAATACATTTCACTATCATTTGATAATGCATAAAAATGCTGAAACCGATAATAGACAATAATTAAATATATAAATAGATAAATAAATACCATTGTTAAATAATAAATAAATCAACTAATACCTTAACACTTCACGTTAAAACATTTCGTTTTAATCATTTTCTAACCCAGGAAAGAGAGAGAGAGAAACACAAATGGAAAAAATATATTTTTCTTCCTAATAATCGTCTCTTTCTCCCCGTTTTCATATATATATCCTAACTCGTGTGCTTCGACTCCACATTTTATTATTATTATTATTATTATTATTATATATATATATATATATATATATATATATATATATATATATATATATATATATATATATATATATATATATGGAAGCCGAATTACCCGCGCTTTGCTGCGTTTCACATATTTTGTTTGTATGAAAAAACTCTGCATTTCAATATTACTCAATGTAAAGTGTAATGAATGAAAAATTAGAAAACATTATTTCCAGTATAGTTACGAACCTTTACGGTCTGAGTTCAAATCTCGTCGAGGTTAATTTTGCCTTTCATCCTTACCGGGTCGATAAAATAAAGTATCAGTAATGAACTGGGTAATTGCTGGCCTTGTGCCAAAAGTAGAAACAATTATTTTTTGTAATATATCAAATCAAAATTACATTATTAAATCTTATTCTTATTTTGTTTCTTGTAAATAATTTTTTTCAAAATATCAATTCAAAACTTTTGTAAATAGGCATCATATCTTATCATTTACATATGGTTTAAATTTCATATAAATCGAAGGGAAACATTTTCAGCGGGGTTTTGTGCCCCCGGGGAACCCTAATAGGGGGTTTAACTCCCATTAGGGTATTTTAATATTATTGAAATTTTGTGAATATAAATCGAAGGGAAAACATTCTCAGCGGGGGTTTGTGCCCCTGGGGAAGCTTTTGATTAAAATGAAATATACTTATCCAAGTAGTTTCAGAATATATATAGTTATGGGGGTCTATCTCCAAAACCATAGGAGTAGTTCGTGAACAAACAAACAGACAGGAATACAACTTTATATATATAGATATATAAGAAGGGGGAGGCATAGACTCTGAAAGGACACGAACAATTGTAGCTTCAGGAGCATTAGTTTCAACATATAATGGAATAAAATAGGTGAGAGGGAGCATTTATTATTGAAGCTTTAAGCAGATAACTAACACTTAGACCCTTTCTTTTTTCAAACGAAAAAGTGTGATTTAGTAGATGTTGAAATAGTTCGGTAAAAAGATAATTACTTAGAGTACTAACTAAACAAACCTATCGTTATATTCTTTTAGTGTTGATAGGCATCAAGTAATGAACGAAGGGGTTCAATGTTTTCGGGTGAGAATGAATGTCTGGCGAAGAAGATATTTGACATTGTTCAATATAATGTTGAGTTTCTTTGTAACTCAACATTATATTGAACCAAGTTTGTAATTGTGTTTCTCGATAGTTTTATCAACGACAAAATCGTCGCACAAACTCTTGATATTATTGTCGCTAATTATGCTATCCATCAATCTTTGAAAGTGCTTACAACGTTAGTCACAAAGGTAAATTTGTAAACTGAAATAAATATCCATCAGCTTGAAATGCAGTGACTCTCTTATCGTCATTCCGGAGTGAAATAATTCTAATGTTGCTTTCAGATCCAGTTTGCCGTAGAATTTATTGCAGGAAATAGAACGCACGAAATCTTCAATATTAGGAAGTAGGTAGGCATCTAGACTGTAGTAGTGATTTATCGTTTCTGAATATTCGATAACAAAGCGTTCTTTACCAGTTTCTTACAACTAGCACTTATGATCGCCATCGTGATTGAAGGCTCAATAATAGTATCACCAAGAAGCCGTTTAGTCTCTTTCTTAATAAGTAGCTCAAGTGGAGTAAAGCAGTGAAGTTTAATAGAAGTTGGTTTCAAAACATTGTATAAATAGCGACAATACATTGGAACACGTAGAGCAACAGCAAGATATCATTTATGATACTCCGGCTTTAAATATAACAGAGACGCTGATTAATTCATACCCCAGAATGATAGACAAATCGTTTAAATTGAATTATCACGCATACATGCACACAACCCACGCACACACAAACACATACACACACTCCCGCATATCCCTTCACACATCCACTCTCTCTCTCTCCCACACACGCAAACAGAGAGAGAGATAGAGATAGATAGATAAAGAGAGAGAGAGAGAGAGTGGGGAAGTGAGAGAGAGAGAGAGAGAGACAGAGAGAGAGGCTTGAAATAAAGAAATATGAAGACGTACTCTGTTTAGATTGAGATACAAAGCTAATTTGAGGCCATTGCCAATATGTTAGGAGAGAGATTCTTGCGAACTACCGGAATAGAATGAGACATCAATTCGTTAGTTAGCCATGTATATACTGAGAGCACCTTTTTTAAAGTCTGTTCTTTTGATTTTCTCTTGTTGTAGCGAGGACTTGTAGATGCTGATGTAATATTTTTTGATCGACATGCACCGAGAAAAATACCCAATTATTTTGTAGATGTGTCAGGTTTGATTCTTTACTGGACATATAGAACAGTTTGGTAGGAACTGACCTGAAGTTAAGGCAGCCTGGTAGTAGATAATACAAAGATATAACCGTTTGGTACTAGCTAACAAATAGATAGCATCTTCGTTTGTATGTTTATTTGTTCATTGCATGAGCAGTGTATTAATTACTGAGGACATTGAAAAAAAGAGAGACAGAAGATCACTAGTAAACGTTTGCATTACTCTGAGTGATTGCCCATTCCAAACTCAATGAAGAGTTCTCAAAGAGCATTTATCGAATATGGTAAGCGTACATCTCGAAAATAAATGACTTTCTAATAATTTCATTTCAGTATAAATCAGTAGTTACAGCTCAGAATTTAAAATGTCTGGTAAAGTTGTGTAAAATCATTATAAAATAAGTTTCAACGTCTTCACTTGGCCATTACTTATGTGACTGCCATTGGGATCTGCCCCTCTCATCCAATGTATCCTGATAAAGAGTGATGATTTAAGTTAGTTAGTTAGTTAAAGTCTGTTCTAAGCTAAAGACTTATCAGGACGGTGCTTAATCCCGGTTTCCTTGGCGTTAAGCGACTGAGAAGATAAAAACTCTCCCTGGTTAGGAAGCCGCTCTTTCACATAATTAACTCCCCAGCTACTGCTAGTACTCACTCTCAACCTGGAGTAACGTGAAATAAAGTGCTTTACTCAAGAACACAACGAAGCAGTCAGTGCAGAAATCGAACCCACGGCATTACGATCGTACGTCAAGCATCTTAATCATTAGGCCTAGAGTGGTTATTGCAGTATTGTAAATATTGAAGATAAGATTAATTTCGTACGCAGAGGGTGTCTTTGTTGTTTAGCTGTCAGGGGTTTCAGCAAGAAAATTTACGAATGTAGTTTCGGAGATGTACATTCTGCGCATGTGTCTGATGAAGTGCCGCCAAAGTGACTTGACCGAAGAATATTTTCCTTTGTTATTGTATTTCTGTGCCGAAAGGTATCTCCCGGAGTACTTTCTTTTGATCATTTGAAAACTGTTGTTTGACAGGTTTAGTCGGATCAATTGTTGCGTCGAGAAACACTCGTAGAATAAAATCATTGTTTCGACTAAAATATCAAGCTACTATGTTCGAAACGCAAATGTAACGAGTTTGTTTTATTGCAAGTAGCAATATTTGTTTCTTCTTTTGGCACAAGGCCAGCAATTATCCCAGAGCTTATTATTGCAAGTAGAATAATGATTCCATAAAAGCTTAGCTATAAAAAGATATTTTACTCTATCCATCACATATAGCTACATGAGCCATTGCTCAATGCTTTGCAAAGATTGACTAGCATATTTTTCATCTAATTCCTGAAGCGACTATGGTAGCCATAAATAGTGTCAGATTATCATTGGAGGTATTTCGGCAGATTCAAGATGGCAGTATTTCGTTATAATTGTTTTTGCCAATGATCTACAGAGAACAAAATTAATGTTTCCTGCTACACTTGTGTCGACGAATCAAAGCTAAAATCTGATAACGTTTATTGTACTGAGAATAAATTATATATGGTCACAGCATGCTTTATTTTCCTAGAAGGCGAGGATAGTTTTTATTGTTAGTAGCAAATCAAAGTAAAACCATTGGCATAGATGGCTTAATTGTCTCATCTGTCGCTGGAGACGAGTGATACATGTATCTTGGAATTGATGATGTGATATCAGATGGACTGATATTTTAAGTAAATCTAATGCGATGAAAGACTCTGGGAAAAGAATTGGCAACGGGAATATTCTTCTCATTATGGAGTCAATTTTCTTTTGAAAATTAAATCTCTTTATTAAACAAATACGCATACAAAAACCCACTCACAAACACTTTCACATATTGAAATTATATTATCTGATATCTGAAGGAAATAGCTAAGTTTCAGATAAAGAACAAACCAAAACAATAATCTCTTATCTGAGATGATTACTCATTCCTCTCGTAATATATTTATTTAATAAGAATCTAGCTGGTGCCTTCTACATTTGCGGGAGCAAGTCACTTATCACTTTCAAGCAACCTTGTCTATTAGTTTCTTATCAAAATTCAATTAGTATTGTTTCAATTAATTTGGCATGATCATAGTTAAGGCGTTATTTGCTATAAAACTGTCAAATGACTCAAATCTGAAATGGTTAAAGATTTTTCACTTCATTCACGGATAGTTAACTACAAAAGTATGTTTATACCGTTTCTGACACATCGTGATTGCAAAGTAATTAACTTAGTAACAGTTAATGACAACGCATTTATGAAAAATTAAACGGAGTACTGACATTGATTAAATAATTTATAGCATTGCACTCGCAAGCATCGCTATATGCTTAAAACGTTCGCTTCACAAATATATTGTTTTAGATTCGACAACATTTCGCAGAGAGTTACTGTTCTTGTTCTTGTTCTTAAATGGTATACGTAATCCGTTGGTAGGCGGTACATTTTCAGAGTCGTTAGATCATTGGATAGAATGCGTTGTGGCATTTATTTCGGCTCTCTGATCCCCGAGTTCAAATCTCGCCGCGATCAACTGCTTTTCATCGTTTCGAGGTCGATAAATAAAACACCAATCTAATAATTGGATCAATACTCCCCCTCTCTCTCTTTCTCTCTCTCTCTGTCTCTCTCCTTAGATAAAAAATAAGCTATGTTCAGATCTGGAGAGGTATGGGCTCCGCCAAGTTTAAAATCCCAAGATACGCCGTTTCTCACGACGGCGTTCTTGCAACTCCATCACGAGAAACGAGTCTATGGATTGATTTCATTGCTCAGTTTAAAACCACCTACTATTTCCAGGTGATTTTACCGGAGCAAACTCTATTGCAAACATCCAGACCAACTAGTTATTGAAGCCTCAAAAATATTCATGGACGCGTCCCTTCCTTTTCTGACTAGACCATTAAAAACCCATTGTATACCAATTAGAATCTATTGGTCATTTGTTGTCTTTGAACCTTTGCAACAAAATGGCACTCTCTACATCCAAATTGTCCGCTAACAATTTGATTTTTCGGTCGGGAACGGCTACAATAAATAAAACATTAGCTTTCTTTGGTCCCCTCTCCAAATAAAATTTTAACAATCCAGATCTACCTACCAGCTACCACACATATGTTACTGTCGTCACTCAAGCTTGTCCTATTGCCAACCGCTCGTTCTTTCCTTCTTACTAACGCACATATATATTTCTATATATTCAGGTATGTATGTATCCATGGTCAGGTCATCAGCGACTAAACCGACAACCCCGCCAAGTTTACTTGGTGAGGAGGGTGATTTGGGACATTCTGCAGGACAAAAAAAAAACAAAACCTGACAAAGGGCGGAAGAACTCATAAGAGTCAACAGCCATCCGAAAGTGTGTAAATATGTATATACACATGTACCGCGCGGTTAAACCACTGGGAGTGAAGGACCCCTAGCCTTTGTCAGGGCATTCTTCTAGGAGAAGGCAACTCAGGAAACTGGGATAACTCCGATATAAAACCTGCGGCTCAGTATTTACCGATGATGTTAATCTTTTCTTCTTTTCGGGTTATAGCTACTGTCATTCAGAGAATGGGATTGGCTCAGTGCACAGTCTTTCCTCACTTTAAAAAATATCTTCACGCACAGGCATTGCACGATAGAATTAATTAATAATTATTAATAATGGTATATCATGCAATGGCCATACTTGATAACGATGGGGCAGCCATCATGTATGTATCTATGTATGTATGTATCCATGCATGCATATATGTATGTGTGTGTGTATGAATGTATGTATATATGTATGTATGTCAGGCTGCTTTTCAGCACTACTGGTAACATGTAACCCAGTACAACATGAGCATGGTCTGGTCGTCGGCGACTAAACCGAACCCCATCAACCTTGTTTGGTGAAGAACGTGATTTTCGACACCCTGCGGTATGAAAAAAACAAAAACCCCTCAAAGGGCGGAGGAACTCAGGAGTGTCAGCGGATATCCAATAAAGATTTTTTTGTGGTGTGAGAGACTCCTAGTCTTCATTAATATATCTCTCTCTAGGAGAAGGTCAGTCTGATATAAAACCTGTGACTTCGTTTACATCCAATGGTGTAGACCAGTTCTTCTTTCTGGGTAAACGCATTTGATGTTCAGAGAGTGGGATTGGCTCTGTAAAAAGCCTTTCCTCACTTAAAAAAGCTTTAAACACAGGTACCGCTTGATATGTGATATTTTTTGCGAGGCATTGTATTGCTGGCCATAGGCAATCCCTAGCAGGACTAAAAAGCCACGTCGGTGATGCTCATACTTAAGTATCAAGCGATGGCATTACTCGAAATTGAGTTTCAGCCATCATGTGTGTATGTGCATATATACACATACTTACATTCGCACACCCTCTCTCATACACACTTAAAAACACGCATACACACATATATACGTATATATACGAATATATATTATCGTGATTTCTTCTATCCACAAGCTCATAAATGCATACGGCTTGTTCCTGCATTTCACTTCATTCTGTATTCTTTCTACGCTTGGTCGAGAGACTTTCACTTGCTTCATCCAGAAACCAGGTATCCCTGTCTTCGTCCATTCTGCCATTGCAAATCGTGTTTGTTCAACAATGTATGTAAAACTTTTCTATTCAATTATCTTTTTTTTTTGTTTGCATTTTTTTAGTCATAACTCTCTTGACAAAGGGCTCTTGCTTAAAACATAGATGACACTAACATTTCCTAAAATACAATAACGTTTTTTAATCTTGCTTTTTTTTTATCCCAGATTTGGTTATTTTGATTACCTATGCTATCGTAGATCAGCAACTAAATTTCTCGGGTTCTGAATTGTTTATAAAATAAAATCCTGATTCGTTTCCACAATAGGCTCTATTTAATTAGATATATTGACAAGAAATAGAGCAAAGTTACTACAAACTTCATAAGCGGGAGTTCTTGTATGTAAGCCTCTTAAAGTGTTCTGACTACTATGATCAAACCGACTAAGTCAGTACTTTTAAAATGAATTGCTATATCATAGATACTAAAAATAATTATGCTTGTGGAAAATATCTGGAGTCTCCTTCTTTTGCAGACGAAAATTACAACCATCTAAAATGTTCTGGTATTTCATTAAATATAATTATACCAAAGGTTACATACACTTGAAATCTGTGCAAGCCATTGAAAAGAATTGGCGAAATTCCATGACTTTTAATTTTTGCTAAAGCAATCTTAAATGTACAAAGAAAAATCTGTAAGAGCACTCTGCTTACAGAAAAAAACACTAACAATATGACAAAAACATTTTCATATTATGAGCTATAAGAAGGTTAGTCAAAAGATAGTATTTATCTTTCCTTCTTTACGAAGAGCTTCTAAATATAACTTCAATTTAGTGGAGTATTGATCTCACCTGTTCTAACATTATTTTTTATTATTACTTTCTTACTTAGCCAATACAAGCCAGTCTACTTCCTCTATGTAGACGGCATTGTTTACTTAAATTAGAAGAATATTCTCTTAAATTAGGAGCACGATGAAAAGATATGTTAAAGAATCAAGTCAGGAATGAAATTTATGCTTCTCATAAGTTTTTTGACATTTTTATAGTTACTATGTGGCCTTGATTGTTATTCCAAGAAGATGTTTTTAACCAACTTTTACGTCGATTTATTTCACTACTCTGTTAATTCAATGTTGACAAGGGAAAGAAATAACCACTATTCCAACACGTCAGCTTATTACTTTTCCAGCTTATTTCCTCATATATATTTGAAATCAGCTGCGTTATAATTTGTAAGTCTGGCAGCTGTCTAGTGAGTAAAAATATATGATTGCTAATAGTATTCACTTCTGGTAGGTATAAAAACTACTCAGTACTTATATAAAATATTGCATTAGTTAAACACCAAAACTTATTCTACATAATCTATTTTGTAATTCCATGAATTGCATTTTGATAAAGAAATTTGAATTCGCAATTCAAAGATGTAGGCTTACGCAATCCAAATAGTGATTTCACTTAGAAAAGATTTTTAGTAAAGGATTATACTTCCTTTACGAGGGAACCTTTATGCAGTCACTCAACCTGCTGGTCATAAATTAATAAATGAAAAATACCTATTTGACAATGTACATTTACATACTCATAGATATATAAATTTGATACTAGAGACTGAAGAACAACAGACTTTTTAAAAAGATATTGTATTAAGAGTTGGTTAAGCTGCTTAATATAGTAATCAAAAATAATTTTTAATAAATTGAAATTCTACTCGTAACGCAAGGAAAATTATTAGCGTTAATGATAATTCTTGTCAAGAATGGCAAGGGAGTCAACTCCGAAATTAGAATTGATTAAAACTGGAGATATGCATAGGGGAATGAGTTTGATCTTTGATAGGTATAATGATAACTCCGGGGATGCTTCAATTTTAGACATCTCACACATACTCACAATATATTAGAATTACTGAGTGGTTAATGGTTTTGAGTGAAAAGTATTGAACAGTATATAAATACTTTGAAACATTTGTACAACTGAAATTGTAACGGTTACTTTTATTAATACATGCAATTTGTTAGTTTAATATCCTAGTTCGATATACTTATATCAATCAGTCACCACTTTAGCCACTTTAGCCAATTAATTCTTGTTATATTTCTCACTGTCTCTCTTTCTTCTTTTTTTCTCTCTCAGATAATTCCATTATTCACCAAAAAACAGTTTTTCTTTTCAAAATGAAATCCCCATTGAATTTCCACAAAATCCTGAGCTCAAAATGACTACAAAAATGATTGTAAATAGCGATCATATTCTAAACTGTCATTTTGTTCAGGTTTTAACCAATTCTGTAATGTTTTATCAACTTCAAACATCAATTTACATTTGTATCGATGGAGAAATACGAATGTATCTTTACTGGCAAGCCGCCAATTTCACGATTATACAAAATTAGTTTCATAATATTTTCCAGTGTTTATTGTTAAGTTAAACTTAATATGTTGTCCACATATCCTATAATATTCATATCTCATTCCCTCAGAGGTTAATATTCCCAATGGATCTTCTGAATGTATAGCTATAATTTCAATGCTGTCTCAAGAACATTGGCAACAGTAAATATAAGATCTGAATAATAAAATATAAAGTTATTGAATAATATTTTGAATTTGATAGAAAGCTGCAAAGACAAGCCTGATATATAAATATCATATGGTTAATATTTTCAGAGAAACATTTCTTTAAATTATATTCATCTATGCTAAATGATGCCATTTCTGTCATAAGAAAGTAGCTTATCTATAAATTTTCTAAAAATCCTATGTTCATTTTGAGGTCCAGTCTTTCAAATATTCTATCCGTTGCAATATTTCAGTTAATTCCAATGGCAAAACGCAGAATATATTTGACAGTTCCCGATAGTTTGACATATTCTTATTGAAATGCATCTTTGTTGAAAGTATAGTTGTATTTCTTATAGTATTCTCCGTTGTGATTACAATATCATTTATGATAAGCTTTCGTTTTTCTGATACTTTTTCTTTGATTGTAAAAATATCTCAAGTAACTCACTAAATATCGCATGCATAAATTTTCTAAATAGGCAACAGTTTACTAACTGTAAAATCGGAAAATTCTGCACAGTTTTAATATATATGTAAATGAATGTTTGCATACGGATGAACGCGCGCGCAGAAAGACAGACATACGCATTGTTATCTCAATTTCATTACCACAGGAGATTGTGTGTACAGACAAACACCTAAATATATTGGAAAAAAACAATCTGTATGTATAGATATTGAAATACATATTCGTATGGGACTCTAGACATTGCGATCTCACAGTTTGATGCATTTCATAAGCAGTCATTAGTGAAGGAAGAGTGGAATGGTTAATCATACATATATAATTAATTGTAAAATGTTGTTCTGTGTTTTATAAAAGAAACGAGACGCAAAAGAACAAGCAAAAAGCAAAACAAACAAACAAACAAAAAACAACAAAATAACAACAACAAAAAGTGTAGTATGTGAATATTCATAGAATTTTTGGCAGTATAAATGTATATGAATTATGTTTACTTATTTTGTATTATATAGTGTAAGACATGACGTTTTGAGATCTGAAATTCTTCTGTCCCATATGAATATTATATTATTAATATCAGTATATATAATGCATATAGACATCAAGATATGAAGCTCTATTATAGTATTAACATTCGCATATCAATAAAATATAACGTTTTATGTATTTACTATAATATATCTCGTATATATCATATATTTATATGATTGGTTCAAAGTTCAAAGACATCAAAGTGATTTAAGGTCGGATCTCATATTCACAATAATTCGTTTCATAATCCTCTTTGAAGGTACACGGCAACATTTGGGAGTTTAAAGACCCACACACACATACGAACACACACATACTTAGGTACGGGGAGCATACACAGTTACACATACACCCCCCTCCCACATATATATATATACACGCGATAGACTGGCAGTTACTACCTACCAGATTTCACTCACAAAATGAAGCCGAGGTTATAGAGGTTATTTGCTCAAAGTGTCAAGAAGTGGAACCGAACCTGAATCATGTGTTTATGAAGAGAACGTCTTACCCTCACATCCAGGCCTAATATCTATATATTATTATCTGAGTTCAAATCTCGCCGAGGTTAACTTTGCCTTTCATCCTTACGGGGTCGATAAAATAAAGTACCAGCAATGTACTGGGTAATTGCTGGCCTTGTGCCTAACGTAGAAACAATTATTATATTTTGTGGTTGCTTTCTTGTCTATAATGTAATAGAGTCAAAAGGGCGCATAATGGGAAAATGCTTTGAAAGGAAGTTGAGCCTGAAATGAGAATACAAATGGAATAAAAGAAGTTTCGCGTAAATCGGAGCACGGGTTCCTGAGATACGGGATTTTTCCGGGTACTTTCATAAATTAGAGAGAGAGGAGACAGAGAAAGAGAATGGAAGGGAAAGAGAGAGAGAGTGAGAGAGAGAGAGAGAGAGAGAGAGAAAAAGAAAGAGCTGGTGGGGTTGTTACGTATATATATATATATGAGTGTGTGAGTATATGTGTGTGTGTGTGTGTCTATAACCAGTGTATATAGATCACAGACACCCACATCCACACACACACGTATATACATATGTATACACTCACATTTATATATATATACATATATATATACACACACACACGTATATACATATATGGGCCTTCCAGTTTCATTTCACATTATATTCATGTATATTTTAATTATGTAAAAATTATTTTTAAAATATTTTGAAGTGACCCAACGGGTCACGGAGGGGGGGGGGGTCCAGTGTATTACGAAAATTCTGTGATTGCTGGCTTGCTTGCTTGTCAAGAGATAGCGTTTGTGAGAGAGTAGATTGAAAGAGAGACATACACACACACATACACACACACACACACACACACACACACACACACACACACACACACACACACACATATATATATATATATATATATATATATATATATATAGAGAGAGAGAGAGAGAGATGGTGATGTTGTTGAATAAAATTAAAATCGGTAACTTCAGAAAAACGAATACAGCATTACTGTATCCTGCTAAATAGAAAGGGTTTCTAAATGTGTGTGCGTATGTGTGTGAATATATATATATATATATATATATATATATATATATATATATATATATATGTAAATATATATGTGTGTGTGTGTGTGTGTGTGTGTGTGTGTGTGTGTGTGTGTGTGTGTGTGTGTGTGTGTGTGTGTGTGTGTATGTGTGTCTGTGTGTCTGTCTGACTGTATATATATATATATATATATATATATATGTGTGTGTGTGTGTGTCTGTGAACGGTGTATATAGGTCACAGACACCCGCATATATATATATATATATATATATATATATATATATATATATATATAAAATTAGAATTGGTGCTCTGAAATACCGATATATATATGAATGTATATACAGTGTATTTTGCAATACACTGTATGCTTAATTAAAAGCATTTCAAAGACCTTACGCTATTGTTTTAGAGTAGTGACAGTCTCACTTACTTTAATTTTCAGCAAACAGGGGAGATAAAGCTTACCCATAACGTAGTTCTCAGGGAGATTCAGCTTGGAACATGTTGTGACAAGCCTGGAGCAATGGAAAATAAAGTGTCTTACTCAAGGGCACACGGTGCCATCGGGAATCGAACTCACGACCTTACAATCATGAGCCGAATACTCTAACCACTTAGCCTTCACACACATACACACACACACACAGAGACACACACACACACACACACACACACACACACACACACACACACACACACACACACAAACACACACACACACACATACACATACTTTGTCTGCTCTGTGAACTATGAGTGGGGTAGGGATTAGCGGGTTGCGTCATCATGCGATGTAATATCCGAAAGTATATAACTGCAATCTCAGCTCTCTGCAGCCGTTGTATGCTTTTTCACGTGCTTTTTGTTAACAGTTCCTTAATTTTAGGCTATCAAGCAATGGGCACAGCGCAACAAACCAGCCTGAAGTTTCTGTCCAGCTGGGGAAAACTCCATCAGAAGCATTCTAAATACAGCAGCAAGTGTACGGAGATGATATGATGTCGCGCTTACGGGTTTTCGAGTGGAAGAAAAGGTTCAAAGAGGGACGCGAGGGCGTGGAAGACGACCCTAAAAGCGGAAGATCTTCAACAAACAAGACTGAGACCAACGTTGAGCGCGCGTCGGCTGACTGTTCGACTGATTGCAAGTGAGCTGGGCATGAACTGCAACAGCATTTGGAAGATGACCCCCGAAGATTTGGACATACGGAAGATCTGTGCGAAAATGGTGCCGAAGCCGCTGAATGATGACCTGAAGGAGCTGCGCATGCAGATGAGTGAGGACGTCCTCGAGCGTCTTTAAAAAGAACCAGACTTGCTGGGGAGAGTCATCACCGGTGATGAGTCACGAATCTTCAAGTAGGACTCTGAGACTAAGCACCAGAGCCTTCATTGTTTGATTTCAGAGTCGCCGAGGCCGAAGAAAGCAAGACAGTCAAACTAATGTTGATCGCGTTCTTCAATGTGAGGGGCATCGTCCACATAGAGTTCTTGCCACAGAGCCAGATGATCAGACAACACATGTCTACAAAGAGATCCTGAGGTGTTTGCTTCGTTCAATGCGCGAGAAGATGCGAAAGTTATGGTCGGACAACTCGTGGTTGCTTCACCACGACAATGCGCCGGCTCACAACAGCCTGAGCATCCGGTAGTTCCTGGCTGAAAAGAACATCGCCGTGCTGGAACAACCTGCCTACTCATCTGACCTGGCTCCGTGTGATTTTTCTCCTTTTCTCCAAGCTCAAGTGGATCATCAAGGGGACCCATTTTCTTGACGTGGAAGCCATACAGACGACCGTGACGACGGAACCGCGGATAATCCTGAGAGAATCCTTCTAGGAGTGCATGGAAGCGTGGCGGAGAAGGATGGGAAGTGCCTTAGACTCGAGGGGCATTATTTCGAAGGGGAAAACTTATAGTTTGTAGTTAGAATTTGAAATATTTTTGGCACCCTTGTCCTGTTTCATTTCTGACACACCTCGCATATAAACGTAACAGTTTTGTACATTATTTGTATAACCTGTAAGGAGGCCATCATATGACTTGATAAATAGAATTACACCCCATCTCATTTTATTAAAGTTAGTAACCATTGATAAAATATTTAAATATCTTACCTTCAGTTGTCTTTTGTAACATAGCGAGCATTGAAGCAAATAAACGTGACAGCAGTGACATCGAAACTTTTATTTACAGTGTGAGAACTAGTGGAAGTATTGCATAAAGTTGGAATATGGCACCATGTCAGCCCTGATAAAGCAAACGATTATTAACTATATGCAATACTACCACTAATTCCCATACTGTATATCTATGTACACCAAGGACTACAATGTCCAGGGTATCTTTATTCAAGACAGAAGGGTGAAGGTTAATGGACACTGGGTTGCTATTTTTAGCAGATTTAGTGTTCTTCTGGTCATCTCTAATTTTATTTTACGATAGTATTATAGTAGCACGTAAAAACATTTAAATTTCTTCCTGGGATTATATGTTTATACCTTTTCCCAACACATTTGGTTTAAAAGACTGCCACTAAAGGTTCTCAATTTACCGCCCATACATAAAATGCACTAAGCTTTTAGATTTTTCCATTCAATTGTATATTAGGATTATTTTATATGTAATAAAGTTATTCTCAAATATTTCTTTGGTGCTTTTTGCAGTTTTAGATATATCTACTGTCATATAAGGAAATGAAAATTTGCCACAAAACGTTGCAGCAAGATTGAATGACTAAGTACGTATGTGAATATGATAAAACTGGTTTTGTAATAAAGAAGCAATTGTCTGAAGTAACAGCCAACTATAGAATTCAGTAGACTAGTTAATATATTGTAGTATATCATATATTATAGTATACATATAAATCTTCTTCTTCTTCTTCTTCTTCTTCTTCTTCTTGAGAGTGCCGTGGAGGCAGAGTTCTCAAACTCATTTCAGCGGGTCATGTCAAAAGCAATCGTCTCCAACTGATCCAGCTGTTTCCCCAAGAGAGACCAAGGGTCTGCTTCTGGTTCACCTGTCGGTTGGTTTTGCCCGCAAAATCAGTCCAGTGATTATTTCCTGAGACATTCTAACCACATGCCATAGTATCGGAGCTGTGATCTCTCAATTCAGAGAATAGTGGCTCTACCTGGAGTAACTCTCTGATCTCCGAGTTACGCACTCTATCGAGTAACGTTACTCCAAAGGCCCTTCGGAGGGAACCCATTTCGGCTGCTTGCCTTCTTGATCATATTCTTACACAATATTAATGTCCATAGATAAGCGTTGGCACGAAAACCTAATTGAAGATAGTGTGTTTGGCTTTTACACCTACCTCCCTTCTTCTGATTACTGGATGTGGAACCTGGCGTATTGTTGCACCAGCTTTTGCAATTCTGGCACTTAATTCCATCACCTGCCTTCCATCACTCGTAAACACAGCCCCGAGATACTTGAACTTCTCTATCTGCTTCAGTTGAACTTCATTCACATATACAGTGTACTGCGCAGGCTTCTTTGAGAGGAGGAGTGTATCAGTTTTCGCAGTTTTTACAGCCATGCAGTACGCTGCATCATACCAATTAAATAACACCATGTCGTCTACAAACTCCAGCCGACTGATTTTGCCTCCGCCAGTCGTGATACCTCTACAAACCCGGCTGTGCATGTCAATCCTGTTCAAGAAAATAATGAACAGGAGAGGTAACAGTACGAACCCTTGGCGGAGGCCGACTCCCAAATTGAATGGTTTCAATTTAGCACCATTTATCCGAACACAAATACTCGGACACTCGTATAGAGACATCGGGGCAACAAGAAGCTGACCATCGATCACATACTCCTGTACAACCTTCCACAGCATGTCTCGAGGAACGTGGTCATATGCTTTTTCGGGATCTACAAGATAATACTATATCTCTGGGCAATACTCCCACGATTTCACGAAGACCTGCAGCAATGTGAATATTTTGTAAGCTGTGTTGCGTCCAGCTAGCTTGAACTCAACAATCTTCCTACATCTCTTTGCCAGACACTTAGCATAGACTTTACAGGGGAGGCTTAACAAGGAGATCCCTCTGTAATTGGAACAATCTTTCTTGTCTCGCTTTTTGAAAATTGGGATTATCACTCCTGATTGCTTAGGTGCTTTTCCCAGAGATCCAGGCCACCCCGCACACATGAGTCAGCCAGAGAATACCTGCTCTATTTAAGGCTTTTAATATCTCGAGCTGGATTTTATCTTCCCCAGCGGCCTTGCCACATTTGAGCTCTTTAACTGCCCTTGCGCTCTCAGTCCCCGAGAGATTAGTCACCGCCCCCCAGATAAACCGCGTGTACATCAGAATATGCTGTTGTGTTCACGTTTAGGGGATCAGCAACGTATTCTCTCCACCTCGCGAGGATGCACCTCTCTGAAGAGAGGAAAACCCCACACGCGTTTCTGAAAGCAGGTGTGGAGGAGGACTTCTTATTACGACGAAAATCCTCCCACCTAATGGTATCCAGTCCATAACACATTCTGACAGGTGGGGGCTTGTGAGTATCCCCACTCCCACATGTACAGACATTGCTGGCGCCACATCTGAATAGTGGAGTTTCCATCCTCCATCCAAATATACAGTATCAGAGCCACGGAACTTTTTTGAGGAAACCCCGACTATATCTAGCTGGTAGCATCTAGCCTCCTCCACTAGTTCCTGCTCTTTACCTGTTAGGTTTATGATGTTCTAGGTTTCAAATGTCAATATTTACTCCCTTCCAAACCCTCATCGGGGTTTCGGGATTCGCAATCTTTATCCGTCCATCCCACGTCTCCCAGGAAATGTCGCAGGCCCATCGCCAGTTTTTGCGGCATGAAATGGAGACTGCAATATATTTTTCAAACAGGCCCCTCTACCAAAGAGCTGAACCCGTTACCTTGTTAACCTATGCGAAGGACGATGCAGTATGGTTCCTTTTTGTTCCCACTACCATGCTGCAGCTTTGGTGGTCTTATTTGCGCCAATAACTAATCTGGTGCTTTCTGAAACCGATGAAGACTAGTTATTTTATAGGTCGCCTTTCCTCGCCTCTTCATGGCTACATCACTGGGTTGTGAGAGTTATCTTGGGAGCTACAGATGTCACCCATTGCTCCATATATATATATATATATATATATATATATATATATATATATATATATATTGGTAAACGGAATAGAAAATGCTGACAAATTGTTCACAGTTGAAAAATTTGTCAGCATTTTCTATTCCGTTTACCAATATATAATAACTTGCGTGTTACACCTCTATTCTTTTAACTATATATATATATATATATATATATATATATATATATATATATATATATATATATTTAAGAACTCGCTTCAAACTGGTTGATTTTTTTAATTTGAACTTGCTAAAGATTATTTACTGCGTTAGAAATAGATGTCAACGTTAGAAAAGAAAATGGATTCTGTGATTTGCTATTTACAGACGAAACTTATCTGCAACAATTAAAATTGATAATATTTGTCATTAATAAAGAAACAAATGGTAGATAGCAACACTGGAAATCACT
This sequence comes from Eledone cirrhosa, assembly GCA_964016885.1. NCBI lineage: Eukaryota > Metazoa > Mollusca > Cephalopoda > Octopoda > Eledonidae > Eledone > Eledone cirrhosa. The sequence continues at coordinate 384,050,514 of OZ024741.1, read as the reverse complement.
AATGCTTAAAAGAGAGCTAAAAAAGAGAGTCGGTTTTCAATCAATATTGACTAATGAAGTAAAGTGGCTTAAAAAGTTAATGAAGCTTCGGTAATGGTATAACGCTACATATATATATATATATATATTAAATAGAAAACGTCATTTTATGCCACTCAGAACATCTCAAATGACTACATAGTTTATTTGAATTCTAATTACTTTAGCCACATAATCAATATCGAATCAATACTTCTGTAAATGTTTTATAGCAAGTAACCTTTCATGTAATAACTGAATCAGAGATCATTTAATTTACTGATCTGGCCAGCCTAACTCGAAAAATAGGCGGCTTACATCTCCGACATTGATGTCCCCTAAATAATGATTTACAATTTACATCTTTATGGCACTGTGCCGGGAGTTATACGGAACAATGGGATTAACATAATCCGCATTAGTATTTTTTTACAATAGCTTTGAACAAATCATATATAATCTATCCCTATTAAAAGATATATTTAACATTTTTTATTACCTGTCACAGCCGATTTGACAATGCTGCAAAATTGAGATTACGATTGAGAATCCTGTTCCACATTAATGACAAACTAGGAATAGCAACGACAGTTATGTTAATACTAGTCTATTACTCGTCAAAAAATGACAATATTCATTTGAGTATGGGATAATTATACAAACATAATAAACTATTGACCTTTCCTTGTGATAATCTTCATCTTTTTTCAGTTCATAATCGTGTGGTTTTTCTATGACTGAGAATGTTTTTGTTTGACTTACAATTTCTTGTCGTATATTTGAAGACTCTGCATTACATTGTGTTATTCTCTGCGAATATACAGAATAAGCAGTATCGGAGGGAACACGGGCTGCCTTTTGGCAAGGCATGGTACCAGCTAGCCACCTCCTCCAGGGTCACAGTATCTCATATGAGTAAACATTTAAATCCTCTTATTGGGAGCAGGACTTAAGAAGTAAATATGGTAGTTATTGACTGATAGATACTCCCGTATATTCACATATATCGATGGCAGAAGATGACAGGCCCAGTCAACTACGATGGCAACGTTATTGCGATGCCATTCAGGAGTTACTACAATAGCAAACAGAAAGACAACGTGTCCAAGGAAACTCGACACGTTGATGATGATGATATTCTCTTTGCATTCTTCCTCACACTGATCCCCGCACCCTTTCATCCAAGTCCTCTATGCGTGGTGTTCGTTTTTAAGAATTAAAGAGAAATATCGAAATAATTTTATACAATGGTAAAAATAGATTACATGGCAAGGGAGTGGAATCGATGGTAAAATGTCAATAACTTGATTCGGTGAAAACTTGCTATAAATAGGAAAAAGTTTCGAAGATTCTCCCACAGAGACATATATTTTTTATCATTTATTTCACTAGACGTGTATGAATTTCAAATATAAAAAAGGTGCATAAAGGAAAAAGTATGATATAATATTTACAAAGGAGAGAATAAAATTTCTTAGAAATGGAATGAAGTGGCTCATTATTGAGAATACGCTAATCAGGCGAGTGAGGCCTTCCAGAAGGATTATAGTAAAAAACTAACATCCTTTTCACGATGGCCTGTAACTATATCACTGATACTGTTAAAGATTGCCAGAACCAACTAACAGAAAAAAGAAAACAGCAATAATTTTAGAAGGATCGCAGTTAATGAGGAATGAAATGAGAAAGGTGTGTGCTGTTAGGAAAGAAGCCTGCATAGAGGCAATTAAATACTTTTAGAAGATTATGGAAGCTAAATGACCTCCCTATAAATTATAGGTTCATAAAAGGCCTCTACATAATGCATGTGACAAGATAGTGGATACAAGTATTTGGGGATTTTAGAATTGGATGACATTTTACATGCAAAAATGAATGAAAAATTTAGAGAGACATTTAAAAAGAGTAAAAACGATTTTAGAATCAAACTCGAATACGAGAAATCTAGTCACGGCAATGAATATCTGGGAAACATTGAAACTCCAAGATTTCTTAAAGCGGTTGACAATAACATGCAAGATTGGTGTCGTATAACAATCAGCCTTGCTACATTGCGCGACAAAAGGAGTAAATATAATAATAATAATAATAATAATAATAATAATAATAATAATAATAATAATAATAGGAACGCTTCAAAAGGCATGCTTGCTTGGAACGGCAAGAACCCTCCGATACGTCCTGAATATCTGAGGCTGCAGGTAGTGGCTTGATATTCAATCCAACGGACTTTCCAGTTAACCAACATCAATGACTGAGATTCAAGGAATAACAATAATAATAATAATAATAATAATAATAATAATAAAAAAATTCGAAAATTCTTAACCATGCACAGAATGCATCACCCTAAGGCAGATATAGATAGAATATATCTCCCTAGGAAAGAAGGAGGACGTGGGTTAATCCAGTTAAACATTGCGTTGAAAACTGCAACAATTGGATTATCTACATATCTAAGGGAGTCACATGATTGGATGATCAAACTCGTTTTGAAACACGAAAGCATCAAAAAATCATATTCCATTACAAAAGATACACAAAGATACAGTAATGGACTACAAATTTCAGAAGTCCCATTTACTGCTGAAATGGAAAACACAGAAAAAGCAAAGCAGGTAAAAGTAACTGCAAAGAAAGAACTGCTACAGAAACTGGCTAAGAAATGGCAAGAAAAGCCTCTGTATGGAAAATACCCAGAACGAGCTAACAATCCTGATGTTGACAAAACTTTAACCCATCAGTGGTTGGCATCCTCTGGACTGAAATAGGAGACTGAAGGACTGATTATATCAGCACAAGATCAGTGTCTGCCAACAAAAAATTACCAAGCCAACATAATAAAAAATGGATGCAGCCCATTATGCCGTGTATGCAAAAAACAACCAGAGACCATTGACCATATAATTTCAATGTACAGTCCTATAGCTCCAACCGAATACCTAAACAGGCATGACAGAGCTGCACAATACATACATTGGATAATGTGTAAGCATTTTGACCTGCCCCATCAAAAGAATTGGTGGGAGCATCAACCACCTCCCATACTTGAAAAAGATCACATTTCAATCTTGTGGAACTTTAGCATCCAAACAGACGGAAAAATAGATGCAAATAGACCTGATATAATATTGAAGGACTTTAAAAAGAGGGTATGCCTGCTAATTGATATGTCCGTTCCAAGAATGTATCTATAAAAACATTTGAAAAATTGAGCAAGTATAAGGACCTGGTGATAGAAATTGGAAAAATGTGGAAATTGAGAACTAAAACAATACCAGTGGTTGTAGGCGCTCTGGGAATGATACCTAAGGGGTCTAATGATTACTTATCGCAAATCCCAGGAAACCCGCGTATAGGAGAGATACAAAAGATAGTACTAATGGGAACTGCCCATATACTAAGGAAGATTCTGTCAATATAAGTACATCACAAGTCTAAACACTAAAGATGCATGTGTGAGTATGTATGTTCTTTCTTGAACATGGCGGACCTTGTTGTCTCTTGAGGTCACTGGTTGTGACTTGGTGATAACTCGTATGAACATAAAGCAAGATAAATGCAACTGTAATAATAATAATAATAATAATAATAATAATAATATTTAAATCAATTGTGAAATAACAATTCTTAGTACAAATGTTGCATAAAACATCCGGCTTGAGTCCCAAAAAATTCGGATCCATAATATATTGTTATATCGCTCAAATATTCAATTTTGCATTATACATTTTATATTCGAAAAAGAAAATGGTTATAAATGGAAGAAAACCCCCTCTGTCTACAATATATAGAACAGCCAAATAACAGCAATTTCATTTCAATTCTCTCCCACTACCTCCTGCTAGTTGCTGCTGGCACAGCACCGCCACCACCACCGCCGCCGATGCCTCAATATCACTACCGCCGCTATTCTCTCCCGCTACCCCCGGCTACATTGTAGAATTCTCACTAAAAGAGGAAAACATCAAAATATATAAATAGACTGAATTGATGACCCGGTCAAAATAAAAAAAAAACAAAAATAAAAATCAAGTTTTAGTTTTAACAAAATGTTTAATTCCAATATTAAGAAAATATGTCAACACATATACGCGACTAATGATAATTTCACTAAAGATAATTTCACCACCAGTGCCACCACCACTGCCACGATGTAAACTCTGGTCAAGTCGACTCAAATTTCTACTCCAACTTCAACACCATCGCTACAGTAATACGACCACATCGCCACGGCCGCTGCCTCATTATCGCTACCGCCGCTATTCTCTCCCACTACCTCCTGCTAGTTGCTGCTGGCACAGCACCGCCATCGCCGCCGCCGCCGCTGCCTCATTGTCACTACCGCCGCTATTCTCTCCCGCTAGACCCTGCTACATTGTAGAATTCTCACTAAAAGAGGAAGGCATCAAAATATATAAATAGACTGAATTGATGACCCGGTCAAAATAAAAAAAAACAAAAATAAAAATCAAAGCAGCACAGCAACAACGAAAAACGTAAAGGAAATAAAAATGAAGAGAAAAACAAACGGACGGACAGAGAAGGGAAGGGAAAAACTAAGTCAGACATTCAAACACTACATTACAATGAAACTTATGCTTATTCATTTTTGGGTTTTTTTCTGCCTGTTTGTTTGTTTGTTTATTTGGGTTCGTCTACAGCGTGATAATGCCACACAAAAGTCACGTGGAGTGACGAAACCACCGGAGACAAGTAATTCACCGGTGGTTATGTAACCATACATTCGCCAATCCTCGATAAGAGTGTTTAAATGTCGAACCAAAACAGTTCGAATAACGGTGAAATGGAGACTAGAATGTCATGTGACAGACTCTCACCCAACAGGTGCTCCCTGGGTCAGCAGCAGGGACCTGGCTGTCAACCAAATACTGCTGGTGTCGGAGGAAGAAGAAGAAGGAAAGGGACCAGAACCAACTGGACGAAAGAATTGAATAGAACTGTTATGCAATGTTACCTGAAGAGTAACCCAAGGAGAAAGGCTATAGGAAAAGGATGCATAACATCTGGAACGAGATTGGTCCATTTAAATTAGATGAACAAAAACTGTCCGGGCAGGCTCGGGTAATAAGAACTAATGGGTGGATAAGCGAGCTGGAACTGGAGGAACTGAGCAGAGAGATTAGCTTGGAGATGGAGGGTGGAGTATGCCAGGCAAACGAGCCAGTGGGAAATGAAGATGAAGAGGTCGAGAGAACGGATGAACCACCCGAAGCAGACAATGATCTGAATGCTGAGATAAATAATACCTGGAACAGAGATACGGCCACTGAGGAGATGAATGCTGATGGGCTAGGACAAGATTTGGTAGATATCCTAAACTTAGTGGTAGATGAATTGAACAATGATAGTGGGAGACCTATGAACCTAAGATTTGTAGACAGGAAAAAGTTAAAAGAAACAACAGCTAAGGTAAACAAAGTCATCCCGTACCTTGAGGCGAGGAGCCTTCACCAGTGCAACAATATCCTCAAAGCAACAGCAAATACGGTGAGGAAACTACTTGGTATAAAAGCGAGAGGGAACAACAGACAAGAAAGAGCAGAGCCTTGGTGGAAGAAACGACTGAGTGGTCAAATCAGGAAAATGAGAAATGACATTGGAAAGCTTGAGTCCCTACTGAATGGGACACTAAAAAAACATAGACACTAAAAATAGACTGGAAATAAAGTACAAAACTAGGAAGAAAAAGCTAAATATTATCAAAGAGTGCAAAAATCAGGCAATACGAGAACAGAGTCAGTCAGTATAGACAGAACCGCATGTTCGACAACAACCAGAAGATGCTGTTTGGACAGCTTGAAGGGAAAGAAAGAGGCAACGACTTGATCCATGAGGCGGAACAAACTAAAACATTCTGGAGGGGAATATGGGAGCAGGATGTTAAACATAATGACCAGGCAGTGTGAATTGAGACAGTACAGAAGGAGATCAGTGAACAGGCACACCAACAAACTGATTTGAGTATCACAGTTGAAACTCTTAAGGGGCAGGCCAAAAAACTAACCAACTGGAAATCACCTGGCCCAGATGGTGTGCAGGGGTATTGGATTAAAAACATAACATTCCTCCACCCGAAACTGACAACCATGTTCAATGACTGCTTGATTGCAGGTGAGGTACCAGAGTGGTTGACAAAAGGTACCACAGTTCTGATAATGAAAGACCGAATCAATGGTAATGATGTTACCAACTATAGACCTATCACATGTCTGTCCGTAATCTGGAAACTGTTGACAAGCATTATGTCTGAGGAAATCTACCATCACCTCCACACAAACAACTTGTTACCGGACGAACAGAAAGGATGCCGAAAGAAGTCACGTGGTACAAAGGACCAGTTACTTATTGATAAGATGGTAATGAGGAATTGCAAGAGGAGACACACTGGTCTTGCCATGGGATGGATAGACTACAAAAAGGCATTTGACATGGTGCCTCATTCTTGGATCACCAAAAGCCTGGAGATCTTCAAGGTGGCAGATAACATCAGACAGTTGTTGGGCAAAAGTATGAAGTCCTGGGAAACAGAGTTAACATCAACTGGAGAATCCTTGGGAAGCGTGAAGATCAAGAGAGGTATCTTCCAGGGAGATAGTCTGTCCCCTCTGTTGTTTGTCCTTGCCCTGATGCCCCTGACCAGTGTACTGCGAAAAGTGAGAGTAGGATACAGGTTCGGAAAGGGAGGGCTTACCATCAATCACCTCCTCTTCATGGACGATCTTAAGCTCTTCGGGAAGAGTGAGAAGGAGTTGGATGTGCTTGTTGACACTGTCCGTATTTTCAGCAATGATATATGTATGCAATTTGGTATTAGTAAATGTGGATTCATTGTGATGAGGAGGGGTAAGTTGAGCAGAAGTAACGGAATCCAGATACCAACAGGTGAGATGATAAAGGAAATTGACTCTGAGGAAGGATACAAGTATTTGGGCGTTCTGGAGGCTGATGACATCTAGAACCAAAAAAATGAAGGAATTGATAAGAACTGAATACCTTCGGAGAGTAAGGAGCGTATTAAAGTCACATCTGAACAGTAGGAATGCCATAAGTGCAGTAAATTCCCGAGCTGTGTCTATTATTAGGTACAGTGCTGGAATTCTGAGATGGAATGTTGCTGAACAAAAAGAAATGGATAGGGAGACTAGGAAGCTATTGACTATCTACAATATGTTCCACAAGAGGAGTGATGTCGATAGACTCTACTTAAGGAGGTCTGAAGGTGGAAGAGGTCTTATCAGCATAGAGGACTGTGTTCAGATGGAGAAAAACAACCTACACAAATACGTGACTGATAGTAAGGAGCCGATGCTCAGAACTGTACTGAAGGAGGGGACAATAGGCCAGGGGATGTCCAAGGAGGAAATAACATCAAGGAGAAAGAGCAGCCTTCAGGAAAAATCCCTTCATAGTACCTTCTTTGAGAAAACTGAATTTAGAGATCCACAGACATGGAACTGGTTGAAAAGAGGAGACCTTAAAAACGCTACAGAAGGAATGTTAATGGCTGCGTAGGAGCAGGCCCTCAAAACGAAGTGGTTGAAACACCACATTTACAAGGAGGAGGCTAGCCCACTGTGCAGGATCTGTGGAGAGAGAGAGGAGACTGTGGCTCACATTGTATCCGAGTGTAAACACCTAGCCCAGACACACTATAAGGGCTGGAGACATGATGTGATGGGCAGGGTGATCCACTGGCACCTATGCAAAGTAAACAATTTACCACATTATGAGAAGTGGTATGAGCATAAGCCAGAGGCGGTGATAGAAAACGATCAGGTGAAGGTGCTGTGGGATTTTAGGATACAGACGGACAAGAAACTGGAACACAATAGACCTGAGCTGGTGGTTTTGGACAAAGAAAAAAGGTCGTGCCTGATTGTGGATGAGGCCTGCCCATTCGACACGAGAGTGCAAGAGAAGGAGAGGGAGAAAATTAACCGATACCAGGACTTAAAGTGGGAGGTAAAAAGGATTTGGAACTGCCATGAAGTCAAAGTGATGCCGATTGTCATAGGCGCACTGGGGACTATCTCAAAAAGTTTCCAGGGATGGTTAAAGAAAATTGGCCCCTTCACGCTTTTTGGAACGCTTCAAAAGGCATGCTTGATGGGAACAGCAAGAACCCTCCGATACGTCCTGAATATCTGAGGCTGCAGGTAGTGGCTTGATATTCATTTCAACAAACTTTCCAGTTAACTAACATCAATGACTGAGACTCAAAGAGTAATAACAATAATAATAATAATAATAATGTTTTCTTTATTAACCACAAGGGTTTACGTAAAGTAGACATTAAGGACAGTACAGGACAATACAGGACGGTACGAATGGGCATTTCTGCGTGTAAAAAAAAACAGAGGATGTAATAAAAAATAACAATGAAAAATTCCCCAATAGGGGGGAGACTTCCGAGGGACATTTGTGGAGAAAGCCCATTAAAATAACAGTGACCCTGACCACCAGGGAAAGTGCCCTCTCCCAGTTTTCCACCTTTAATTCACAGACACATACTCAGATTAGGCCCATTCACTCGGGCCATACTTGCTTCTCTCACCCATCTTTCAACAAAATGCTGGAAAGAGAGCACTTCCCTCTCTACCCTGATTTTCCTTTTCAAATGAAATTTGAAAAAGTTAATCAGGGCATCACCGAAGTGGTAAGTGCTCGTCTTCAGCCCTTTCAAACGTGTCCACCATACTATCTCTTTCGCCATGGCCACCAGACAGATAAATATTTCCTGCCCTTCCAGGCTAAAGGAAGAGGGTGGGGCAATCCTCACGATGGACTCAGCTGATAGCTGGATCCGTCCTACACGTGACAGCAGGTGTTCGACATAAACCCACAAGTCAGCAATGCTCGGACACTGGACGAGTGCGTGCAGGACGGTTTCGTGGCCCTGCGCGCATCTCGGACATGCCTGGCTGACGGCACCTCCATGCCTGTAGAGTTTATCCCGAACTGGCAAAGCTCCTCGGTAGCACTGCCAGGCCAAGGATTTCTGGAAGTTGTCCATAGGCCCCGGCCCGAAAGTCCTTCCGAAGAGATTGGTTAGTTGATTTTCGTCGACGCCTAGAGTTTCTCCAAGTACGTCGTCGCTCTTTCCCTCCACTAATCCTTTATAGAACGGCAAGGTGGAGTTTCCACCGATCACATTGCCCGATTGGTCGAAGGCTGTGAGCGCCTGAAGACGTTCCAGTCTCCAAGCGCTCCATCTCGGTCTTCGCTTGACCCAGGACTGCAGCTCCGTCAAGGAGACGAGCTGGGGAAAGACGCGACTAGCAAACAACGACCACACCTGATCACCGTCGAGGAAGAGGTGGAGATGTCGTAACCTGAACGCGTGTCTGCGCATCATCAGCCACGGTATGCCCAGCCCTCCACGTAGCGGGTGTTGACAGCAGATGGACCGCCTGACCATCGGAGTGCGTCCCTTCGACAAAAAGCGAAAGAGCAAATGCTCCAGCGCAGTCAGGCGAGGCTTAGGACAAGGTGCGACAGTCAGGCGGTAGTAGATGACGGACGCGATGTACGCGTTAGCCACCTCCGCTCGACCTTTCAGGGATAGCTTCCGCTCCGCACATTTCTGGGTGACAGAAGCCACCCTGCTCGTCACCTCGTCTCAGTTTTTGTCCGTCTGGAGGTCCGTACCGAACCAGACCCCTAGCAATTTAACGATCCGTCCGTTCAGCGCCCGTCCACGCAGGTGGAGGGCATGGACCTGCCTCTCCAGGTGCCGAACTGCAGGCCCACTGACTTTTTCTGGTTGATCATTGCTCCTGTCACCGCTTCGTATTCTCTTAGTGTAGTGCCGATCGCCTCGATGTGTTTGGCATTCGACACCACTACGGTGATATCGTCCCCATATGCTGACACGGATCTTTCGCATCCTAGTTCGCGCGGGATTCCCCTCAACGTGTCCAGTTTGTGCAGTAATGGCTCGAGAGTCAATACGTACAAGAGGGACGAGAGGGGACATCCTTGGCGGACCGAGCGCATGATGTTGAACGGTTCCGAAAGGTGACCGTTCACTCTCATCACAGAGCAGATGTCGCTGTGCATGGCAGCGATCCAGCCTCTGAAGACGGGCCCAAAGTCAGCCGCCCTCAGGACTGCCGCTAGGTAACGATGGTCGACCCTATCGAAAGCTTTCGACTTATCTAAATTGATAAAGGACCCACCCGTGCCAGGTTCCTTAACTACACTCTCCACGATGTATCGCATGAGGTGGAGGTTGTCGTGGATGGATCTGTCGGCAATGGCGCATGTCTGCGCCTCTCCCACCAGATCACCAACGACAAGCGCCAACCTCTTTGCTAGCACCTTGGCCAAAACCTTCAACTCTCTGTTTAGCAGAGTTATGGGCCTGAAATTATCTATGTTATCCCCCTTGTTCGGATCCTTTCTCAGAGCTGGGAATTCTCCCGTTCTGTTGCCAGTTGCAGTAGACGTCCGCCAAGAGGCCTCCGAACAAGTCTGGCATCGTACGTAAAATTCATAGGGCAGACCATCCAAACCAGGCGATTTACCCCTTGTGCAGCCAGTCATTGCCTCCCGTACTTCAGCGGCTGTTATCGGCTTTTCGTAACACTCCGCTTCAGTGGCCGCGGTTGTCCGTCGAGGTAGACACTAAAGTCCATCCCTCGATCCGGCCCGCCGCTGCCCCCGAACAGCTGAGCGAAGTGTCGCTGAAAGGTTTCACACATTTGCCCGGGATTGAGTAGCATGCGCCCGTCGTGGTCCACCAAAGACCGGATCATGGCTTTGTTGCCACGACGCGCCTCCGCCACTCGGGCCCATTGAACGGCTTTCGTCCCCTCGTATCGAGAGCACGCACCCTAGCTCTGACAACAGAGACTTCGTGCTTTGCTTTGAAGAATTGGTCAAGGGCCAATTTCGCCGCAACTACGTCGGTGGCGATGCCTTTGCTAAGCGCCTCTTCAAATTTTCTAACTAGTTCTCCCTCTGCTCTACTTTTCTCTATTGCTTAAGCCTTACTAAACCTAATGGACTCTATTCTAATCGTTCTTTTCAACGCAAACCGCTACTTGTTGTTGACGACGGCCCCCGTCAAAGCCCGCTTATCTAGTTCGCTAATCCGGTCTCTGTAGGCTTTACGCGCTGGTAAGGACCCGTTTAGCTTCCAGTAGCCGGGTCCTCGTCTATGAAGCCTATCTAATTCAAGTACACAGATCACGAATTTGTGGTTCGTGTAGCTGTCTTGAATTGTGGACAGCCTATGCTAGACCTATCTATTTCCCTACAAAATACTCTATCTAGATATGATCTGGATGAGACTATGCGGTTTGTCCAAGTCCACATTGGCACATTCGGGAATCCAATCGGTACCTGTCAGACAGTTCAAAACGCCTGAGCAGGTTGGTGAGGCGCTTGCACCCTCCTCCCCTATCCGCTAATCCCACAGAGTCCCAGCGTGCATCTAAGATCCCGTTCCAGTCGCCCACTAACACTAAAGAGCGGGACGTTCCAAGAAAGGTCTCCAGACGCCGGAAGAAATCAGGCCGCCCTGCTCCTGTCGGGGCATAGACGGCCACTAACCTGAAAGCTTGCCCGTTTCCGCTGGTCACATCCAGCACCCCCAACTTACCTTCTGGATCCAGGAAGATGGCCCGTATGGCGAGATCCAGACCTCTCCGAAAAAGCACAGCAACTCCTCCCCCCGATCCCGGACGGCTGGGAGATTCGCACACATCGTAGCCGCCGAAGAAATTGTGCGAAGGCCCGTGCTTCGGAGATTCTTGTCTCGCTGATGGCCACTACATCTATGTTTAGTGACCTGAGGTCGTTGAGCAGGTGGCCCTGCTTCCATGACGACTCCAAGCCACGCGCATTTATGCTGCCTATTCTGAGTGAGGTCATGTTGAAATGGAGTGGAAAAGATGGGAAGACCACTTACCTTACTTCTCGTAGAGGAAGGATGATTTCTCCATCCTTTTCACTGCTTCTGGCCTCCTCCGGAAGGATGTTCTTATAAATCCTTCTGGAGAGTGCTTGTCGGAAGTCTCCGATGTCTTTGGGGAATTTCTGTTTTAGTGTCGCGTGCGTTTTCTGTGATGCGAGTGATTTGTATGTGTGGTGGTGGTGTAAACTTTAGGGGTGTTGTGTAGTCTTTTTCTGTGATGCTGGTGTTGTGTTGGATGTAGGGTAATAGTTGGTTGTTGTTCAAATTTAATGCTGTGTAGTGTGTATCGTTTTGGTTGTTTTGTTTTGTTTGCGTTTGTTGTGGGTTTGTTTCTGTTTCGCTTTTTGGTGACTTTTGTGGTGTTGGTGATGATGGTGTTGGGGTTAATGATGGTGATGGTGTTGGTGTTTGTGGTGATGGGGTTGGTGATGCTGGTGTGGATGGTGGCATAGCTGTCTTAACTTTTTTGTTTGATAGTTTATTTGTTTCCTTCTGTATTTTGTTTTTGGAGGGGGAAGGAAGAGGATTTTTTCTTTTTTGGTTTCTTTTTCTTTTTTTCTTTTTTCCTGATACCGTTTCCCACTTCTCGTCGTCACAATCTGTCTCCAGTTGCGATAGGTCGGGGAGTGGAAAATTCTCCACAGGCGTTGGGTTTAGTTGTAGCATGGTGGATGGTGTAGGCGCTGGTGCTAGTTCTGGCGCGTTGGGTGGTGGTGGTATTGGTTTTGCTACTGTTGCTGGGGTTGTTGCTGCTACAGTTGCTTCTTTTGTTGCTGCCATTTCTGCTGCTGGTGGTGTTGATGGTTGAGTCACTGGGGTGGGTAAGAGAGGTGGCTTCAACTTTTTAGCCTGAGGGCAGAAAGCCCTTAGGTGGGTTCCTTCACCACAAACGACACACCTAGGCCTTCTCTCTTCGACGATTACGGTAAGGTGGCTGCCGTCAGTGAGGTCTATTACCTCTTGGATCTCCTCAATGCTTTTTTGGTCCGCTTGGATCAGGAGCTCCATCCCAGATCCGGACCAGTTCTCCTGCTTTTCTTTCGCTATTTCAATTATCTTGGTGTTGGCCTCGATGCCGGCGAGGACGACAGCCAATAGCCAGGGAATTTCGATGGCCGGTGGAACGTGGGTGACCCTGATCTTCACGAGTCTTTGGCCACAATAGCTTGGGACGAATGTGAAGTCGTGACTTCTTAATGGGGCCATGGAGTGTTCTCTGGCCTCCTGTGGTGTTCCAAAGAACACGTCCACGGTTCCATATTTCTGACCACATCTGATGTGGGGGTTTTTTGCCCACACATGTCCCAAAGCTTTTGGGATTTGGGACTCAGATGCCCGTTCTACTCGGCGCGATTTTATGTTAATCGTCCGATAAGACACAGTGAATAGGCGCCGATGCTCCATTTTATTTGGTGTGTGGGGGGAGGGGGGGGGGGTTGGCTGACCCTGTACTCATCTTTCTTTACCATTCTCTTGGCTTCATCTAATTCCTCCTGAGTTACCTGGATTGTTTCGCATTTTTTGGCTGCCTTCGCAAATGACACGATGTTATTCTCATTGTTGTTGTTGCTGTTGTTGTTATTGTTATTTTTGTTATTGTTAATTTTAGTTTCAGTTGTGGTGGTGGTGGCGTCAGTGGTGTTCGGTGTGGAAGAGTCGATTCTGGGTGAATCCATTTCGATGTCACGAGATAATTTATTTTTTTATTTTGTTTCTGTTGTCGCTGTGGTGGTGGTGGTGGGGGTGGCGGCTTCAACACCTGCAGTCATTGGTAATGGCGGGAAATGAATGTCTGCATGAGACAAATTTAAATTATTGTTACTGCTTATATTTTTAGTGTTGGCAAACGTAGTAATACTTACAATGGTGGTGTCGGTGTGAGGTGTTAGTTTGTGAGGAAGGTATGACTGTGAGTCGTCCATGATTTTTTCAAAGAAATTTTTGTTTGATAATTATAAAAGTTTAAATTTTGGGCTCAAGGCCCCAATCTTTTTGAGTGTCCTTTTGCGAAAGCAAATTTTGTGACCTTATAAACAGTTAACAAAATTTTTTTTCCATAAATGGCAATTTTAAACAAACGAAAACAACAAACCTTTGCAGAGCTCACGATGATACGATTTCCTACGTAGGTCGCCAATAATAATAATAATAATTGTTTCTACTTTAGGCACAAGGCCAGCAATACCCAGTGCATTACTGGTACTTTATTTTTTCGACCCCGTAAGGATGAAAGGCAAAATCAAGTAATAATAATAATAATTACTTATCCCAAAACCCAGGAAATCCGCGTATAGAAGAAATACAAAAGATAGTAGAAATGGGAACTGCCCATATACTAAGGAAGATTCTGTCAATATAAATACATCACAAGTCTAAACAACTAAAGATACATGTGTGTGTATGTATGTTCTTTCTTGAACATGGCGGACCTTGTTGTCTCTTGAGGTCACTGGTTGTGACTTGGTGATAACTCGTATGAACATAAAGCAAAATAAATGAAATAATTATAACAGTAATAATGTGTAAGTTGAGAACTAAAATAATACCAGTGGTTGTAGGCGCTCTAGGAATGATACATAAGGGGTCTAATGATTACTTATCCCTAATCCCAGTAAACCCGCGTATAGAAGATATACAAAAGATAGTACTAATGGGAACTGCCCATATACTAAGGAAGATTCTGTCAATATAAGTACATCACAAGTCTAAACACCTAAAGATGCATGTGTGTGTATGTATGTTCTTTCTTGAACATTGCGGACTTTGTTGTCTCTTGAGGTCACTGGTTGTGACTTGGTGATAACTCGTATGAACATAAAGCAAGATAAATGAAACTGTAATAATAATAGGAAGTGGCATTACTTACCTTCTCCCAAAGAACAATGAAACTAAAGATAAAAAAAACTATCGGCCCATAATCTGCTTGTCCACCACTTATAAGCTATTAACCTCTATTCTCACGGAGTACGTATTTTGGAGAAGAACACTCTTTTCCCCATTGAACAAAAAGGGTGTCGACGAGGTTCATATGGTTGTAAAGATCAACTCTTGATTAATAATATGATCCTTGAGAACTGTCATAATAAGTTCCGCATGGATAGATTACAAAAAAGCTTTTGACAGCATACCGTACTCATGGATTCTGAAATCACTAGACATCTTCCACATCTCCCTTGTAATTTCAAACTTTCTGAGACATAATATGTCATTATGGAACACAAATCTCCAATTATTTCATTCCAATGGAGTACTAAATTCTAAGAATATAAACATCAACTGTGGCATTTTCCAAGGTGACTCGCTGTCACCCTTAAGTTTTTGCATAGCTTTAATACCCCTTACATCCGAACTTAATAGAACAGGGTATGGTTCAAAATTGACAACAAGAAAATAAGCCACTAATTTTATATGGATATTCTAAAGCTATATTGCAAAGACAATGACGAGCTGGAAGGCTTTTGCGGACAGTAAAAACATTTAGTGATGATATCAGGATGGAGTTTGGACTTGATAAGTGTGCCAAAGCCACTTTCAAGAAGGGGAAGCTTGTCAACTCAAACTTAGTTGAATTAGATACTGAAATAGTCATAAAGAAACTTTAGCAGGAACAAACCTATAAATACTTAGGGATTAATGAAGGCTCTAGCATTCAGCAAGGATTGTTGCAGGAGGGTACGTGCAGTTCTGAGATCAGAACTAAATGCTCATAACAAGGTGTTAGCCATAAATTAATTGGGAGTTCCAGTTGTCACTTATAGCTTCGGGGTGTTGAACTGGAATATGAGTGAAATTAAAAGAATCGACACCTAAATCCGTAAGTTACTGACTTGCAATTGGATGCACCCGCCGAAGGCAAATGTGGATCGTCTTTACCTTCCTAGAACTTACGGAGGCCGTGGCCTGGTCCAATTTGAACTTACCCACAAGAACACCACTATTTGATTGGTCAAATACCTTGAAACAACAAACGACTTATACTGAAACTCGTTGAAAAACATGCGAGAAGTAAACAGCTCCATTCTGTCTTGAAGGCGAGCAAAATATATGCTACTAATCTATGCTTGATACCCAAGTTGGACAGACTAAGGAAACCGCTACAACTGATGCTGCTAAACATATAAGATTAATGGCAAAAGCAAAGGGGCAAGAACAATTAGCATCAACGTGACGGTCACTAGTCTGAAAGTGTGGCCTTCTCCCCTGGTCACGTGCAACACCACCAACTTGTTTTTTGTGTCCAACAAGATGGCCCGTATCTCGAGATCCAGACCTCTCCGGTCACACACTGCCACTCCTACACCAGATCCCGGACGGCTTGGAGATGTATACACCTCATAGCCGCCAAAAATGTGTGCGAATGCTAGTACCTCGGTGATTCTCGTCTCGCTAATGGCCACCACATCTATGTTGAGCGACCTAAGGTCGTTGAGAAGGTGGCCCTGCTTCCAAGATGACCGCAGGCCATCTGCGTTTATACTGCCTATCTTGGGAGAAGTCCTGTTGGATAAGATAGGAGGAAAACAGATGAGAGGGAAACAAACTTTACATCTGGCTTAGTTTGGGGCAGAAGGTCTTTAGATGCGTTTTGTCTCCACACCCGTGACACTTTGGCCTTTACCCCCGGCGGTCGCGGGTAGGTGACTGCCTCTATATTTTCATAGACTGACTGGATTAGAAGCTCCACTCCGATCCTGACCAGTTTCCTTGCTTTATTTTTATGACGTCCAAAATGGTGGTCGTCTCTTCTACGTCAGTGAGGATGGTCGCCATCAGCAAAAAGATCTCTATTGAGGGCGAAAACTGTGTCACCCGGACCTAACAACCTTTTGGCCGCAGTACGTCGGCACCATGGTGATATCTTCGCTGCAGAGTGGCGTGATCCAGTGTGCCCTGGCTTCTCCAGGGGGTAGCAAAGAGAATGTCCATAGTGCCATATTTTGTCCACCAGACTATGTATATTTTGTGCCCAGACGGCATCTATATTCCTTTGGAATTGGGAGACTCGGTCACCCATTCCATCCGGCACAAATTGTGTCCAATTGTACGGCATGAGACCGTACACAGGCGTCTGTTTTGATGACGTCGGGTGGATAGTTGAAACTGACCCTTGGCCTCCTTGTCGCTGATATGGACCCTTTCTACATGGTCGCTTGGGTGGCTCCTGTCGACTTTGAGGGCTCGTTATCTCTGCTACTGCTGTTGCTTTTGTTTTGTTGTTCTAGTTGTTCTCGTTATTGTTGTTGCCTTTGTTGCTGCTGTTGTTGCTGTAACTCTTACTGTTGTTGTTGTTGTTGCTGCTGCTGCTGCTGCTTTTGATACTGGTGTTAATGCTGTTGGTAGCGGTGGTGGTAGTATCTGTACTGGCGTTGGTGTTAATGGGTGTGGTGGTGATGGTGGCATAATTTATATTCAGCTTTACGTCTTACATACTGAAAAGACGCACTTTTCTCGTGTGAAATTCTTGTGCTCTACCACATGGAAAGGGAGGTGAGATTTACTGCCTTATTTCTTTTTGAACATTTTTTGTGGGTGTTTTTCCAAGAAGAAAATACAACATTTGGTCCAAAGGCCCAAATATATTGTGGTCGCCTTCAAGTCAGGCACCATACAAACAGGCTGTGACAAAAGAATTGACAAAAAAGCCCTTGTAAACAAGGGAAAAAAGACAAACGTATACAAGCCGATAGGAACACGTCCTCACACCGCTGTCTTTAGCACACAACAAAACAAAATATGGTTATAAAATAGACAGTAAAAAAATAAGGTACCTGTTTCATATGGATGACGAAGCTGCATGCCAAAAATTACAACGAACAGTAAGGACTGTTCAGCGATGTTCCTCGATGGTGTGGGGATGGAGTTTGGACTGGAAAAATGTGCCAAAGCAACATTAAAAATAGGTAGAATAACAAGCACAAACTCAATGGAAATATATGTAAATACGGTATTTAGGGAACTAGAACAAGAGCCTACAAATATCTAGGGATCAATGAAGGACAAGGTATTCACCATGCCAGCATGAAAGAGAGAATCAGCAAAGAATGCTACCGGAGAGTACGTGCTGTCGGGAAAACAGAGCTTAACTCGAGAAATAAATTATCCGCCATAAATGTGCTTGCAATCCCTGTATTCACCTACAGTTTTAATATTATAAATTCGCACGTTATCGAAATTAAGAAAATGGATACCAAAATCAGGAAACATTTTAACTGTAATAGAATACATCACCCAAAAGCAGATGCGGATTGCCTCTATCTCACTAGACAAGACTTAGATAGAGGAATGATCCAGCTAGAGCTTTAATACAGGATATCAACCATTTGACTCAATCAGTACATTAAAACCACAGAAGACTGGATGATGAAAATGGTCGCAGTTCACGAAGGGAGGAAGATATTACATTCAGTCACAAAGGAAAGTCGGAAGTTTGCAGTAGAACTGGGAATACAGTTTGAAAATGATAAAGGTGACTCTGAAATTAAAGCTGCAAACAATATCAAAGTGTTGGCAAAATATGAAGACCAACGGAGACTGTACACTAAATGGGAATAAAAACCACTGCATGGGTAGTATGTTCTCCGTAGCAAAGAACTCGAGGTAGATCAAGCTCTCACCCATCAGTGGCTGCAGAGTTCTGGGCAAAGGGCAGAGAATAAGAGCTTCATTTTGGTTGCACAAGACTAGTGTCTCCCAATGCGCAACTTTCAAACCAATGTGATCAGAAATGGACTGACTAAAAGCGTCGATTCATGTTGAGACCATAGACCACCTGAACTCAGGCTGCAAAGTATTAGCTCCCCAGGAATATAAAACAAGGCACGATAGAGTGGGGCAATAGTTACACTGGATAATGTGCAGGTTTTATGGTCTGAAAACAGATGGAAAATGGTACAACCACCACCCAATACTCTTCTGGGAGTTCCCTGTAAATACTGACAGAACAATCAAGGCCATCAGATCTGATATAATTGTGAATGGCCATAAAGAGAAAAGATGTTTCTTAATTGAATTGAGCATTCAATCAGATCGTAACATCTCGAAAGAGATTGGAAAGCTCGGTAAGTATAAAGATCTATGAATTGAAATTGAGAAAATATGGCACCTTAAAGCCTGTATAATACCAGTGATAGACGGCGCACTTGGAATGATAAAAAAAGAGTACTGAAAAAGATTTGGACCGGATTCCCGGAAAGCCATCACTGTAAGAGACACAGAAAATAATGCTGCCTGGCACTGCCCATGTCCTAAGAAGGGCATTATCAATTTTAAAACTTTGCAGGGATATTTACTGTTGTTTGTACCCTCGTGGCATCATTTATGTTACAATTGATTGTAAAATATATGTATTTCCAAACTTTGCCTCAAGTGCCAGGTTGGCATTCGGCATGATTTGAAAAATAATAATAATAATAATAACGATCTTATTGTTTTTACCAAAGTAGGAGAGACAACAATTACCTTGTAATATTTATTCAGTATTAACTTTTCAAGATACACGATTTCTGATTTCAATAGAATACAAAAATGAAATACAATTCCATCAACCTTCATAAAACTTTAGTCCATCGCTGGCAAATCCCTTTGTTTATAAGACCTCATATGTTTCCACATAACTAAACTGAATCAATGGCTACTAAATTAGTATGAAACACCTAAAACACGCAAAGCAGCCGAGAAGGGTGTCTGAATTTCTGATGCAACAGTCGATACTTGAATATTTTATTCAGAAGATCTTGTTAACACAACCAGAACCTATGTCTTGAGATTCGCTTGTACCTAATTTCTGGCAACATTATCTCTTAAGGCTCTTCAAAATCTTTTCTGTTTGGATATTTTTATGAGATTCTGTCGGTAGTTGAGTGTTTTCAGAAAATATATTTTCCAATAAAAATAAATAAATGACAGGCTGTGGAATGTTGTAAACTCCGTTATCTTGAGATATTCTGTCAGAGCAATGCTGTTAACAATGTTACATAATTACTATTTACATAGCTGTCATGTCACAACTAGAGTTGAATCGAAAGATGGTATAATAGACCCCCATTAAGTTATAACTGACTTTCTGTTTGACCCTGAAAAGTTCCTTTCCAAGGCAGAAACTTAGGCAGAGTGTTTTGCGGAATACCAGCAGTCGTCCATGAATAGAAGTCTTCTTTCTCCACACCAACGATGCCGTCCAATTAAAAGGAAAAAAAGCCGATATAGCGTGGCACCAGTGTCGTTACATATGGTATTAATATTGTACTAATAAATACATTAATTTAACACATGGCAACACATTTGTAGTTTTGAATGAACCCATTGGAACCTATTTTATCGACTCAGTAAGATGAAAGTCAGTCGTTTTCGTTGTAAACCTTCCCCCGAAAGTAGAGAAACGAAATTAAAATTTGCCAGACATTTTATCTGCTAATCTACAGTTTCCGTTCGAGTAACCTCCATTCTTAGTGGAAAACATTTGAAATGTTTATTACTCCTCCTTATCATCTTTTCGTAACTGGTGCAGCCAGTTGTTGGGTGTAACTCTAGACCAGCGTTTCTCAACCGGTGTTCACCAGAACCCAAGGGTTCTGCAAGTGGTCGCTAGGGGTTCCGCGAGAAACAGTGATAAATAAACTAATGCATTTTTGAGTAACCTTTGTTTAATTTTATATTTGTAATTTTACTATACATGCATTGTTGGAAATCCTTGGTCATTATAGAGGTTTCAACCTCAAAAGGAGCTCGATATTAATAATGATTTCTTTATTATTGGCCACAAGAGCCGAACATAGAGGACAATTTTTATGGAGGGGTTCCCTGTGGCATCAAAAATGTTCCAGCAGCCTGACGTTTTATATTCGCTCTATCTATGCTTCCCTAGGACTAAACTACGATTGGAGTCTAGTGAAATAATTGTTTCTACTTTTGGCACAAGGCCAGCAATTACCCAGTACATTATTGGTACTTTATTTTATCGACCCCGTAAGGATGAAAGGCAAAGTTAACCTCGGCGGGATTTGAACTCAGATCGTAAAGGGACGTAACTATGCTGAAAAGCATGGCGTGCGACTCTCTACCGATACTGCTAATTCACCGCCCCGAAGTCTAGTGAAATAATGGTGTTTAATTTAGGCACAAGGCCAATAATTTTGGGGGAGCGGAAAGTCCATTAAATCTACTCTAGTGTGGTACTGGTATTTTATTTTATCGACCCCGTAAGAATGAAAGGCAAATCAGAGTGTAAAGGGACGTAACTATATGCCGCAAAGTATGTCCGACGCTCTAACGATATTGTCAATCCACCGCCCTCGCCCAGTGAAATAATGATATTTCTTATAATCATAGGCACGTCAGAATTTGGACTTAAAGTTGGAAATTAACATGATAAAATACTGGAAACATTAATGGAAAAGTCAGCAGTTTGTTTCTTATCAACGGTACAGTGCTGTTGTACAAAGTGTTTTTAGAGGGCTAAAAACTTTTGTCTACTGTTTATTATGAAAAGGAATGTCTATGTTTCCTTTCATCATTTGTGAGGTAAACCACTTAGCATGGACTGAAGATTTTGTGGGTATCTACACAACTTGATTTTTAGTTCGTTCATTTTCTTCTGTTCCTTACAAGTACACCATCTACACTATATGTACTTGCGTGGCTTAGTGGTTAGAGATTTGGATTCACAATCATGAGGTTGCGAGTTCAATTCTCGTACCAGTTGATGTGTTGTGTTCTTGAGCAAGACACTTTATTTCACATTGTTCCTTCTGCTGGGAGTTGCAACCGGTAGATTGTATCAGCAATGGAAACATTGTTTCCTTGGTCTGATTTGATGAGGTCTACCTGACTCAGTAACTTAGTAAGTGAGTGAGGTCTGGGATCTTGTCGATCGATCAGAGATATACCCATACCCCATATATAAATCATGCGTATTTAGCACTGATTATTGAAATACTTAATGAGAAGTTTGAAATGAGGCCTACATTTCACCTCTGGCCTTGACCTATTCCTAGTTGGAGAGCCTGATAACAGCAGGGACAGGCCTCAATTATATTTGGCCAGGAACAAATAACAGACCAACAAATATAACCAGCCAAAATCCATCTTACCATCTTAAAAATGTAAAGATACATTGGATATTGTAGTCCTAGATATATCTAGGCTAAATGTCTGAAAATTATATATTCCTAAAGTAATAAGGATTGGTCAAAGCTGAAAAGCTTTTCAGAATAAGATAGCTAGATTAGAGATGGCTTGAAGGGGTAACAACAACAACAAAGAATTATTAAAAGGAAAATATATTAATGAAATATATCTTAAAAGAAGACGCTATAAATGGTGGTCATTCTATAAGGTCATATAGTGTATCAGATAATATAGACTATGTTATTAAAGTATTTATTGTTATTGTTGATATTGTTGTTTAGCTCTTAAATTAGGTAAATCCTAATTGAACAAGTTTGTGATGAGAGGCGTTCAAGTTGGGATCATACATTCTTTGTTTTCAGGCATTGTACATCCAGGTACATGTTGTTCTGTCCTTTTCATTATATATATATATATATATATATATATATATATATATATATATATATATATATATATATATATAAAAATGGATGTAAAATGATGATGATGATATATATATATATATCATCATCATTTTACATCCATTTTTCTATGCCTGGGTTGGTGGGTCTTTTCCAACACAGCATCCTGCCACTTGTTGCAGTCCTTTGTCATCTTCTCACTGAGCTTCAGCGATTTGAGATTGGCTCTCACAACCTTAGTCCAGTTCCTCCTTTGTCTCATTCCACTAGAAACTTCTGGCACTTTTGACCCAATGATCATCATCCATAAGCATTACATAGCCATACCAGTGCAGTCATCTCCTGCATGCTACATCTGATTCCTCATATATCCATCTTTTCTCTCAGCTCATCTATGCTTTGTCGTTTATGCACATTGCACATCGACCAGAGCATGATTGCTTCATTTCTTTCTAGCCTTTGCATATCCTCAGCGGTCATTGACCATGTCTCACTCCCATGTAACATCGCACTTTGAACACAGGTATCATACAGCCTTACTTTTTCTAAAGAGAAACATTTTGTTGTCAACAGAGACAGTATCTTGCTGAACTCTTCTATCATGTTCTTATCTTAGACACTATGCTGTTAGTGCAACTTCCTTCACTGATTCAATAACCTAGGTAGCAGAATCTATTAACTACTTTTATGGAACCTTTCTGGGATTGGAAAAAAAATTTTTCATGCTCTTACTACCAACTATCCCTGTACATCTGCCACATATGAAGTCTACCTTTTCAGCTATCCCACTACACCTCTTTTGTGCCCAGGATTTACTTTGTGTACCCCAATTAGAGTTTCTACCTATTCCTTTTCTACATATCAAGCAGGGCCACTTCCATTATAGGATCAGAATCCTGTCTTCCTTCTTACTTACTAAAACTTTCGTTTTTTCCACGTTTACTCTAAGTCCTTTTGACTTTAAATTCCATTTTCAAAGTTGGAATTTCTCCTCTAGCTTTTCCACAGATTTGTCACCATACAGAAGTTCCATGGTCAACCAGTTTTAAACTCCTCTGGCCTAGAGAACTACAATGAACTTGAGTGGGCTGATGAACACCTACCAACACATTGAATTTCTCTCTAAACATCTCTTACCTACTTCCACTTTACTGACATCTCCTTTAATATGGGTTGCACTGGTCACACAAGCTTTTCTTCTACACCTAATTTCCTTAGGGACCACCAGATGACAGATCGTGGTACTCTATTAAAGGCTTTTGCCAGGTCAAGAAAAATTAGATATAGAGGCTTACTCTTAGCTAGGAACTTCTCTTGAAACTGTCTTCCTAAGAAGTCATTAGGGGTGTTCCTTCCTGGTACAAAACCAAACTATCTCAACTTATTTGACTCTTTCTCTAATTAGCTGTATTAATCTCTTTTACAACTTAGCTGTCAATTTTGATGGCTGATCCCTCTGTTGGGTCAGACTCATTTTCTTCCACATTCATGAAGCTCTCATAATGACATTTCCCCCATTGTCATTTTGAATACACTTTTCGCCCACAACATCCGAGTCTAAACTGACAAACTTTGCAATGCAAAACACCTCATGTCTCTGATCCCATTGCAAAAAATTGGCAAACCTTTTACATTCAGCTTCTTTGTGTGTTATATATAATTGTCATCTAGCTTTTCTTTTAACTACCTGTTACTGCTCTCTGTTGCTTCAATTTTTCCAGTTCTTTTATGCCTGTTTCTTGGCAGTAACATCCCTATCAACAGTGCTATTCCACCATCAGGTAATTCTTTGTCTGGTGCTTCGCTTCAGTCTTGTTGGTAGCCTGCAGTAGATTGTCTCATAGAAACTTCTAATTGTCTTCTATATATGTATCTAAATCCTACTTCCTTCTTCTTGTCACATTATGTAGGGATTTTCTAAACCTATATTTTATAGGGAGGTCCTTTAGCTTCCACAATCTCATGGATTTTTGAGTGGCACAAAAGGTGTAAAGGGACGCGAGGATGTGGAAGACGACCCCAGGAGCAGGGGGCCTTCAACTTTGAAGGGGAAATCATGTAGTTTGTTGTTTGAAATTGAAATATATTGTTTGTGGCACCTGTCCCATTACTTTTTAGATAGACTTCCCATATATAGGCACATGGCTTAGTGGTTAGAGCATTGGCCTTGCAATCGAAAGGTTGTGAGTTCAATTCTCAGACCGGGTGATGTGTTGTTTCCTTGAGCAAGACACTTTATTTCACATTGCTCCAGTTTACTCAGCTGTAGAAATGAGATGATAGGGACTGGGGTCCATATCATTCCACTGCAAAGTGGTCATGGAGGTGCCACGGCAAAAAAGCACCCAGCACTCACTGTAAATGAGGTTGTGTTAGGAAGGGCATCCAGCTGTAGAAATCAAGCCAGAATCAGTTCCCGTCCCACCCTTGCAAGCAGAGAAAAGTGGACGTAAAATGAAATGATGATGATCATTATCATCATCATCATTTTACGTCCGCTTTTCCCTGCTTGCAAGGCTGGGATGGGACCTATTCAGCACAGCATCTCTCCACTTATATATATATATATATATATATATATTAATATATATTTATTAAAATAACAGATTAAAGTTTAAGCAAAGAATCGCTTTAATCTGTTATTTTAATAAATATTTGCTCTACGGTTCTTATATATTTGATATATATTTATCCTTATCGAGCCCTCTTTGTATTTTAGTCTTCAAATTTATTATTATTACTATATTAATATATATATATATGTGTATATATATATATATATATATATACAATATAGTAACAAATGGAAATTATATTTATAAAACCATATTTATTTCATTATACATATTTCAAGGGCCATCAGAGCAAACTATGGTGCGCTTTCATCAGATAAAATATAATATAGGTTAGTTTTATAAATAAATATTGACATACCCTTAAAAAATGCAACCATTCTGGTTGGAATCTCCTGGATATATATATATAATGAAGGAGTTGTGGTAAGGAACCAGATGGACCATAACGCACCAGAGTACTCAATACTTAGGGTGGTAGAGTGGGTAATAGGAAAATGTATGTTCCCGACGGCAGAGCTCAAACCATCGAAACGGCTTGAGCGCTGCCGTCAGGGACATACATTTTCCTATATATATATATATATATATAAGTTGAGAGATGCTAAATAGGACCGACCCATCCCATGATGATAATTGTTTCTACTTTTGGCACAAGTCCAGCAATTACCCAATGCATTACTGGTACTTTATTTTATCGACCCTGTAAAGATGAAAGGCAAAGTTAACCTCGGCGGGATTTGAACTCAGAATAGCAAGGGCTGTAACTCTATGCATCAAAGCATGGCGTCCGACCCTCTATATATGGGAAGTCTATCTGAAAAGTAATGGGACAGGTGCCACAAACAATTTATTCCAATTTCAAACAACAAACTATATGATTTCCCCTTCAAAGTAATCCTCTTCGAGTTTAATGCACTTTTCCATCCTTCTCTGTATATATATGTATATATATATATTTATGGAATAGAATGAAACGAAATTTCATTTCTCACTCTTAGTACGGCAGTTACTTAAATGTTACAAACAAACCGAACATTATAATAAATGTTTGGTAAACCGATACGTGTATATATATACATACTACTGTACGTCTGTATGCATATATGTATGTACGTATACATACATACTGACATTTATATATATTTATAAATATATATATATATTACACACATGCATTGTCTTGCAATCCTGAACATCTCACATTTTTGGTCCTCGCATTGTAGAACATGCTTGATCTTTCTTTCCTCTGCTTCCCTTCTTGCTAAGTACACGTGTCTCTTAGCTTCTCTCCTGGCCACTTGATAGTGTTCTCTACTTGCCCCATCCCGCCATGCTTTCCAAGCCTGCTTTTTGGCCTTGATTGTCTCCTCCACCTTACTGTTCCACCACCAAGTTACTCTCCCCCTGCCTATAGGTCTGCTCCAGCCACAGATTTCATCTGTCACCTTCAGCAGGTAAACTTTCAGGAATTCCCACTGTTCCTCTATATTGTACGTCTCTAATTGCTCTTCCTTACTGTCAAAAGCATCAAGTAATCATCATCATCATCATCATCATTATTTTACGTCCGCTTTTAAATTTGTTACTGGTTGTGGGGTCCTTTAACTTCCATATTCTTCTCCTCAGGGTAGTCCTCCTCTGTTATTGAGTACGTCTAGTCCTGACTATGAGGTCACTAACTATGAGGCTATGTTGGGAGGTGCATTCTTCACTGGGGAGGGATTTAGTGTTTACAACAACACTTTGTCATGTCTTCTGGTAAGGATATAATCTATCTGACTGGCATGTTCCCCTGATCTATAGGTGATCAAGTGATTGTCTCGTTTTTTTAAGTTTGTGTTACAGATAGTTAGGTTATTAGTGTCACAGAATTCCAGGATTCTGAAGCCTTCCTCATATCTAGTACAAAACCCATAGCCTCCATGGATTCCGTCATAGCCATCACGATGTTGTCCAACATGACCATTTAGGTCACCAGCAATAATTATGTAGTCACTGTCGGTTATTTGGGAGGTAGTAAGCATTAGTGACTCCTAGAATCTGTCTTTTATAACTCCATGTAGTCCAGATTGGGGTGCGTAAGCGGATATTATTGCCACAGTAGTTCTATTTAGGACTAGTCTTATTTTAATTATTCTGTCGTTCACTCTATTTACTGCAATTACCTTATCTACCCATTTTTCTGCTAATTCCTACTCCACCCAGCCTATTGTCATTTTCCACCCAGAAAAGTTTATAGCATCGTTTTTTACCCACAATGAATCTAGCAGACCCAGCCCTCAACCTAGTCTCTTGAACACAACAAACATCAACTTCCTTACATTCAAGCATCTTTACAACCTCATTTGAAGGACCTTTTAAAGTGCCTACATTCATGGTACCAACTCTGAAGTTTTGGATTTCGTTGGGTGGGTGGAAGGGATGGTTTGGAGGTGCAGGGAGGTGTGAGGGTGATGGGGTTATGTTAGCCATCCATGTCTGAAATAAAGAGGAGTCCTTGCATTCTCATCCGGCAACAGAAGGTGAATTTATCTTTATCTTTAACATTGTCATTGAGTGTTCAGATTCTTCAGACTCTCCAAATTCTGTAGTCCATCTAGCATATCAAAAAGCAACCCGGTCTAAACTTAAGGAGTAATAGCCGAGGCAGTGGTTTTGTGAAAGAGATTGGTAAGAGAAACATATTATATTATATATTATAAGCCGCTGAATTATGATTGGACCAAATAGTAATGGTGGAGTGTGGGGGCAGGGGGAGGGAAGAGAAATGGGAAAGTTAACGAGAACCTTATTTTTATATAAAGGACTTACAGATTCGACCTTAATTATGAAAAGTTAAACGAACGTTTAACTTAAACGGACAATATAAATACTAATAAGTAAATGGACCAAGAAGCATGGAGAGATGACAAGAAAAGGAAGTGAATACAGTACATTTCTCAAAACAACAATTCAGCTGTAATGTTCTACAGCAAGATATGAGAAATTCATAAATATATATATATATATAGCCTTTGCAGTTTATTTTTTATTCCATTTCCTTAACACTTTGTATATCAGAACAAATTCTCCATAGAAAAAATATAAACACATCTATACTTAGAATTGCCAGAAAATCAGAGACATTTTTACTCTCTATTCTAACAATAATCCACAATTGATGCTCTCTTTAAATAACAATTATAAGCACAAGTTTGAGTCGATTTGCAGTATATTTTTGGTACTGATTTTATTGATTCCGAATCAATACAAGTCTACATCAGTTTTGGAATAATTTGAAAATTGAATGTCATATGTAGCTAAATATTAAATTAGAATGACTTGGATAGATATCCAGTGACTCCAGCTACATGAAAATTTAATAGTAAAGTGGACACTGAGGCAGTAAAGGAAGAAATTCTAGTGATGAGAAGTATCATTTTTTCATTAACTAACTCTGATGAGAACAAAAGCTAGAGGGAAACAAATTCAAATTAGAATTCATTAAAATTTTATAGATATGGAAGGTAATGGGCAGTGAGTTTGATTTGTATAAGTCTGGTAATCTTGTTCTGAAATCATAAAATATCACTTCATTTGAAATGCTTTCATACATAACTTCATTCAAATTATTTATTAAAGGAATAATTAGTATATTGTATAATCTCAAAATCTTCATATATCACTTTTGTAGAAAAAGACTTTGGAGATCCAATAATAATTTTATTCTGATGTCATATGTTATTGCAAGTGACTTGAACTCTCTCATTAGCCACGGTATGTTTGGGACACCACTTATTTAAGCCAGTTTAGACTATATCCACCCACATGTGGTCAGCACTGCAAGCTAAGGAAATATCTATCAGTTTCATAGGTCTACAACTGAACCATACAACTCTCCTGCACCTGCTGTTGAATTGAGCATTAAGCGTTCAGTCCTTGGATCTCAGGTGGTATCCATCACTGACTCTTGCATTTTTCGCCCAAACATTATCAACTCAGACGGGATTTAAAAAAGTCTCTAGTATGAACAGCAGGAAAGTGTTGCTGTTTGTTAAAAATGACAAATTAAATATTTTATTTGAATGCTCACATTCATTTTTATTTATTAATCCGATCTTCTTTTCAGATAAAACAACAAAAATATAAAGAAAAATCCTTTATTTGAAACAATAAGAAATTAAATCTAAATTTATTTCACATGTGCTATACAAACAAAGAAATAGCTGATTATTTTATTCTATTAGCTCAGTTTTCAGTTTAAAAAAATAGCATAAATAAAAGAGTTTCTGTAACAAGATTTCAGAGATCAATGGTTGAATGTCACCCTTAATGTCTATTTAACAGGAACATCTGTAGATGGAGGGTTGGAGTCAAGAAATAATGCTTTCCCTTTCTGTTTTATTTGTAAAGCATGTTTAGAGGAATGTAAATTAAGTGTAATAATCAGCTTGTGTTAGAAAATTTGCAAGTGTGATATTATTCATAGCATGCTTTGGTAGAGGAAATTTACACTTGACAAATATTTGGTGGAGAACTGGGATTCAATTAAATTGAAAAAGTGTCAGAAAAATAAAGTGATCCATAAATACTATATTTCTTCTGCAGCAGCATTTCAGAATGTTTCTAATGAGACAGTGATTCAAACCTACAGTAGTTATATATAGAATATGATGTAAGTGTGAAGATATACTGTTAGTATTAACTATCTTTGATCCCTAAATCCTGTATTATAAGTCTTTAGAATATACTAATCATAACCATTATCTCATTTCCAAAGAATAATTGTTAAAAACTATCCTATTAATAGCACATTTCTCTTTGATTTGAAGCTGTAATAAAATATCAGCTATTGAAGTAAAGTGAAACTGCTGGTGGTTACACATTGGCGAAGTGAAAATGGAGGCACATAAAAGAGTTTTAGAAGCAATCTGAAAAGGGATACACTATGATTGCTATTAGTAGTACTAGTGCAAAGAACAGCAATACAATTTGACAATTTGCTATTAGTTGAACCTTGTTATCTTAGGTGAAACAATGCCATACAATTTCTATATCCCTTTATGTTTAGTGTGTATTTTCTCTGTGTGTGAGTGTGTGTGTATGTGTGTGTGCATGAGTGCATGTGTGTATGAAGCAGAAAATATTGATAAAGAGTACAAGAAGAATAAGTTTTATTACTCCATAATAATATGATTTATTGCTATTTATGCGTCATGTGGCAACACCAATAAATTTAGCTCAGGACATCATTATTATCATAATCATCATCATCGCCATCATCATCGCCATCATCATCATCATCATCATCATCAATAATATTGATTTTTAAAAAGTTGAAAATAAAGAGAGCTGTGACAAACATTCGGATTTTTGTTGACATCATAATTAAGACCAAATTTTATTTTCATAAGATTAGAACAAAATGGCAAAATATACTATAAGATCTTGGAAGAAAGCAAAAAGAAAAAAAGTAACATGGCAATTATGCAAAAATAATAATAATAAAAACAAGTAAATTAATAAAAAAACTGCAGGCATTCACTATTTTGTACAATATCTTCATAATCATCCATTGTGTCAGAAAACTAAAATGGTGCACACATTTAGCTTTGAGAATCTTATTTGAAAGAACTTTAGAAGGAAAACTTTCTATT
>OZ024741.1:383994811-384014811 GCA_964016885.1 Eledone cirrhosa | reverse complement strand
ATCAATATAACTACACCATAGACTCTATTTATGGAAAATATTCTCTTTTTCCTCCCTACTGTAAGTTGAAATAGAATGCAAGTAAATGAATGATCATCTGATTGTTATGGATAAGTTCAGAGATAGTTCTAGAATAAAGCTTCTAAGTAAAATTGCAAAAGTTTTGTACCCAGTTTTAAATATAAAATAGTTTTCTTACTTTGAAATTTGCTGGAAAGTATCACATTAGGAAATATAATATAAAACTAGTATTGATTACTAAATTATTGAATACAAGGTTCACTAAAACAACTGACAACATTGTTGCTTTATTCACCACTTCAGTGTATTGGTGATAAACAGAGGTTACAAGAAACTAAATGCTAAAACTAAATTACACCATCTTTTATTTTCTAGTTTTAATGCAAATGGTAGAATATCATGTGTTCTTTAGAGATTACTGAATTTATAAGGAGACTATTTAAGCTCCTACTTTTGTAAATAAATAATGTCCTAAAGAACCATAATATTTTGTCAGATGGAGAATGTAATGAGCCTAAAGGTTAACATCCTAGATTTGAATGTATAAAGATCAAAAGAAACCAAACCGGTCAGTCATAATTTCAAAACAGTGTATAATTTCCTAAAGTGGAATACGGGGCAAGGAGGCAGTCTGTTTCCAATGGTGGCTGTGCAGAGGAATAAAACATGGAAAAATTTTGGCAGAAATTTTGGCTTTGAGTTGTGTCAGCACTGAGTGAATGGCACTTAAATTGAAGTACATGTTGCGCAGACAGCATCGTGCAAGAAGAAAAGATCTTTGCTTCATGCAAAATATAATAAAATAAAAGATACCCACGCAAGTTTAAATACACACTTGAAATACAATATGGTTCCAACATGAGCAGAATAAAATGCGTTAATAGTAATGTTTAACAAGACTTACTTTCAGTTAACATTACAGGGTGAGTGTGAATTTTATTATCTTCAGTTTCAACTTCTAGCAAGAAAGTTATATTGAAATGGCGTTTCAAAACTTTATCAATTGTCAATGTAACTTTGTGCACACCATCTTTAACCTGGAATAGAATAAAGCAGGTATTTATGTTTGTCTTTTGTCATTATGTGAGTATGTGTTTCATAAAAAAAAGTATTTATCCCTGCAGTGTTCATGAAAGTAAGTTATTTCTAGAAATGATTTAAAACTGACAAAAGTCAAAATAAATTATGAGTTTTATTTAGAATATTTATTTACCAGTAATAAATCGATCACCAAAAACAAAATTATATATATATATATATATATATACACATATATATACTTTCATATATAAATACACACACACACACATATATATATATATATATATATATATATATATATACACATATATATACTTTCATATATAAATACACACACACACACATATATATATATATATATATATAAACAAACATAAATTATCGAGATTCGCATTTCGGCCCACAAAATAACGAAAAACAACCTCCGAGATGTGGTGCTCAATGGTTCAGATGAACCAGAGCTATAACAAACGTTAAACGCCAAACACACTGAGACGATGGTTAAACAATAATTCGCATAGCCAAAAAAACGATCAAGTAATTCGGGTATTGAAAATATATATATATATATATATATACATATACACAAACATGATATATTTCAAAATTTCCATTTTGATTTGCTGAGGAGGGAAAGGAAAAAAAAGATGACATCATTTACAAAATATAGTGCTGTTTTGTTTGAGCAGGTCTATTAAATTTGTATTTAACATTAAATTGCTTACATGTATATATTATATATATCAGTAGATTAATGTTTATGCATACTTATCACACACACACACATATATATATATCATATATCTACACACACACACATATATATATATATATCATATATCTACACACACACACACATATATATATTGATATATATGAATGCATACGGGCATGTATATATATATATATATATATATATATATATATATATATATATATATATATACATGCCCGTATGCATTCATATATATCAATATATACACATACATATCAAAAATGTCTTCCACAGGTTTCAGTCATTGGATTCTAGCATCAACTTCAAGGGATTACTTCAAGGGATTTTAGTTGATCATATCAATCACAATTTATATATTTCAGTCTGATACTTATTTTATCGATCATGATTGATCAAATTACTATGTTATGCATTTGACATAAATAAAGGTACATAATGTGTGAATGTGTGTATATGCATATATTCATCTCGCTCTCTCTCTTTATATATATATAAGATCAAAAGATGGTTAAAAGAGTTCCAAGTATTTTATTATGCGCATTTCAAAAGCAAATATCATCATGGGATGATATATGCGTTCTCATCAGAGAAAATAGGGATGCATGATATGAAGCTTAAAAAACACTTGTGAATATATGTTTTAAATCAACATATTTTGATTTAAAACTTCACTATTCACAAGTGTTTTTTAAGCTTCATATCATATATCCCTATTTTATCTGATGAGAACGCAGATATCATCCCATGATGATATTTGAAATGCGCATAATAAAATACTTGGAACTCTTTTAACCATCTTTTGATCTTATATTATTTATACTCCAGTCCTACAAACTGTAGAGTGCTACTTATCCGATATTTGCATTGCTTTATTGTGCTACAATAAAACTCACCTCCTACATATATACATATATATATATATATATATATATATGTGTGTGTATATATATATATATATATATGTAACTACACACACACATGTATATGGCTTGAAAGAGATTTTAACAAAACAAAGACTTGTGTATAAAAAGTGATGATAGATTATAGAGTAATAACTAAGAGCAGATTATTTATGATCATTGAAAGATTTATATCTGAAGGGCATAACTGTGATGTTTCAAAACTGCTTGCAACCCACTCTGTTCACATATATACATGTAGACACATAGATGCGAACTACAACAGCATATGCATAGCTGCAAGTGTATGACTCCACAGAGTTAATGTCGAAGAATAGATCAAAGACAGGAATAAAAATATGTGCATGCATGTGTATGTATGTGTATGTATGTGTGTATGAGTGTACGTTTGTAGCATGTGTGTGTATATGGGTGTCCTTAAGGTGTTGCTTTTTGCTCCTGTTCTATGTATATATGTCAAAGTATGGAGATACATACACACACACACACACACACACATTACATACTCATATATGTGTGCTCATGTATGTACCTGTATTCATACACACATGTATATATGTATATATATATATATATGAGTGCGTGTACATATATTTGTATATATGTATTTAAGTATATAGTTATATTTACATATATATATATATTTTAAATATATATATTTCTCCCCAAGATAGTTGACTGCACACAGGATTGCTTTTTCTCCCCAAAACGTTATTTCCGTTCCTTTCTCTTCTCACTCTCTTTCTTTCTATTCATCTCATATTTCTCATTCTATCTTCTGATGAAAGACTAGTGTCCGAAACGAAAAGGCTCTTTTCCTACTATATCAAGTGTTCAACTAAAATATTTCTTTATTGTACTGTTTTGTTTGCTTAGCTGTTTCCAATTACTTTTTTCACACCCACACCCACCCATATATATATATATATAGAGAGAGAAATAGATTGACATATATATATATATAAAATAAACATATGAAACAATCACAGGGAATAATTTGTAAAGAATGTAAGCACACATAGCTAGGTAGGTAACTAATTAAAGTTTAACTAGAACTTTAAATATAGATACCTTTTAAAATGATTAATCTCCTTTGTATATATTTCTTTAAGTAAGAAATATATTTCACCTATTAATCCGTAAAACGCAGTAGTCAAATTCTTGGATGTTCACCAAAGGAGAAGAAGATAACCATCTGCGTTTACAAAGCAAATACAAATCTGTGAATGACTCGAACCACGTGTTGCATTTAAAAAAAAATACACACATTGCACAACGTCATTCCAGTGGCGTGAATAGGACCATTGACAGCCAGAAATAGCAGCCGAGTCTATTCAACTGAATTAGCTCAACAATCAAGGGGCCATATATACATCCAAAATTAAAATTAAGGGTTGTCATGTCTGAGAGACATGCACCATATCCACTGTAGAATATGCTCAAAGATTCCAATGAATAGATCTGAGTATTACATATCAACTAGAAATAGATTGACATATATATATAAAATAAACATATGAAACAATCACAGGGAATAATTTGTAAAGAATGTAAGCACACATAATTGGTGAAATATATTTCTTACTTAAACAAATATATACAAAGGAGATTAATCATTTTAAAAGGTATCTATATTTGAAGTTCTAGTTAAACTTTAATTAGTTACCTACCTAGCTATGTGTGCCTACATTCTTTACAAATTATTCCCTGTGATTGCTTCATATGTTTATTTTATATATATATATATATGTCAATCTATTTCTAGTTGATATGTAATACTCAGATCTATTCATTGGAATCTTTGAGCTTATTCTACAGTGGATATGGCGCATGTCTCTCAGACATGACAACCCTTAATTTTAATTTTGGATATATATACGGCCCCTTGATTGTTGAGCTAATTCAGTTGAATAGACTCGGCTGCTATTTCTGGCTGTCGATGGTCCTATTCACACCGCTGGGATGACGTTGTGCAATGTGTGTATTTAAAAAAAAAATACAACACATGGTTTGAGTCATTCACAGATTTGTATTTGCTTTGTAAACGCAGATGGTTATCTTCTTCACCTTTGGTGAACATCCAAGAATTTAACTGCTGTGTTTTATGGATTAATTGGTGAAATATATTTCTTACTTAAACAAATATATACAAAGGAGATTAATCATTTTAAAAGGTATCTATATTTGAAGTTCTAGTTAAACTTTAATTAGTTACCTACCTAGCTATGTTTGCTTACATTCTTTACAAATTATTCCCTGTGATTGCTTCATATGTTTATTTTATATATATATATATGTCAATCTATTTCTAGTTGATATGTAATGCTCAGATCTATTCATTGGAATCTATGAGCAGATTCTGCAGTGAATATGACGCATGTCTCTCAGACATGACAACCCTTAATTTTAATTTTGGATATATATATATATATATATATATCGAATGAAGCAATGGAGTAAAGGACCTGCATTGCTCCCTGTAATATAATTGCTTCTACTTTTAGCACAAGGTCATTAATTATCCCAGTACATTACTGGTACTATATTTTATTGATCCCGTAAGGATGAAAGGCAAAGTTAACCTTGGTGGGATTTGAACTTAGAATGTAAGGGGATGTAACTATGCTGTAAAGCATGGCATCCGATCCTCTACAGATATGGGCTCAAGGAAGACTAGTTATCTAATTTCTAATTAGACGCACAAGACACATTTTCTGAAAGACCCACTCATGATCTTGGATAATGTGATTCTTGTAGCATTTAGTGAAGCAATCCTTCCATTGGATTGTACAGGTGTCATAGTTATGACGGTACACTTTCCATTTTAATTAATCTGTTTAATTATAATGTATTTCCAGTACCTTTTGCAGTTTTTATGTCTTTCACTCTAGTGGTAACATACACCCTGTAACGAAAAAAATCTTCTTTTCATCTATTCTCTCATATATATATATATATATATATATATATATATATATATAAATATATATATATATAGTGATAAGAAGCTACCAGGAGAGCTGAACAGCAGCAGGTCTTCAGAGAGGAAACTCAACCAAACATTTTGGCCCTTAACTTCTTACACTCTAAGGGGGCTGGGCTGCATCCATGACATGACTTTTGGGTGCCCTTCTGCTGATATTTAGTCATTCAGAAATCAGAGATTTGCTGTGTATTTAAAACGTATAAGATCTTGTTGACAGGATCTAGCTTTAACTACTTTCTGTTGCCTCTGCTTTCAAACTTTTATTTAAACACTTCCTTGAATTGGAAAATAACATTGGTAGTCATGATAGTGGTGAGTTGTCAACATACTGTTGCCAACACTACAAACTATGAGTGACTCAGAGTTACTTAGTGGTTGTGCGTTACAATAAAAACACAATGCCTCCCACATGGTATGGAAATCGTTAAAGTTCTTCTTCAATCAGATCCAGCTGGAACTCCTTTCTGTTGCCTCTGATATTGCCTTAGATGATTTGGTCCTTGTCTTCTCAGAGACTGAAAGTTGGTTGCTCAGATTGTAGGCAGATTTTCCCACAAAGCCTCTGGCTCTAACTTCTATATATAGCATTATATATAAAAACCTCTTGGTTTAACAATTTCACCATCAAATTATTATTATTATGCCAAGCAAAAGCAGCAAATAATATCTAATGATCTAAGTCCAAAAATAAAAATGATAAAAATGTTTTGTTTTGAAGATTTCTGCCAAAAATATATATACATGGCATATGTACATAGATGCAAGCAGGCTTGTGTTTATTAAAGGGTTTGCCTCTCAACTATGTGGTTTCAGAGTTAGTCTTGCTGTGCACCACCTTACACATGTGTCGTCTACTATAATCTTGAGTTGACCAATGCCTTGTGAGTGAAATTTGGTAGACATAAACAGCAGAACTCCATCGAATATATGTATATACTTATGTGTAAGTATCTCCATATCTATGTTTATATTTATGTTTAGGTATATCTGCCATGTAACTTAGAGGCTTAACAAAATGAACATGTATAAAATTAGTACCAGACTTGAAAAACTAATATTGGTGTCAATATGATCAACTAAACCAAGGTGGTGCCCCAGCATGGCTGTAGTCTAATGACTGAAACCAGTAAATAAATAATAAAAAATGATATTTTATTGTATGTATGCCTAGAAATGGTAGCATAATATTGGTATAAATATCATAGATACTATGTTACTTTATTACTGCTTTCAGTTATTAGACTGTGCTCATGCTAAGGCACCACTACCACATGCTTGCACCAATAATGTTCACTCCAGTATTTATTTCTGTATTTGTCTATTTTTGCTTTCTTTATTTAACAAATTGTGAAGTTATATTTTTGACAAAAAGCAATACAGTTCACCACACTGGTTTAAAGGGATAAATATAAATGCACACATGTATGGACACAGACACACACAAGAACCCCCCCCCCCCCAAAAAAAAAACACACACACACATGGATACACACTCACAGATTGTGTGTGTCAATACAATTGACAAAAACTAGCCTTTCAAGGCAGTTCTCCACCATAGTTGCAGTTCAATGACTGAAATCAGTCGGAAAATAAATGTAAAATAATAACGTATCCATATGTAACTGACAGACAAGAGAAAAAAGTACTCAATACCAAAGTAGTGTTTAAGTATTAATTTATGATGGCCAAGTAGTGAGGTGAAACTCCAGAGTAACAAGACTTACTACATAGCCATAATAAATGAATGTAAAATAGTAACTATATTTTATTTGATTTGTGGGATACAATGTTGTTTAATTCCTGATCAGCCCCGATTGCACTGATCTATATCATCTAGTCTTTTTATATAGCTGTGATTAGATTGTCAGTTGGCTGTGCTAATAATAGAAAACACTTGCCTAATGTGCTGCAAAGGTTGACTGAACACAGAACCTCATAGTTGTGAAGTACAGTCCTTAACCCCTCAACCATGCCTGTGTATATTTATACAGAATCTGTTCCATCATTATTATATTCTTTTGTTAATCTTATTAACAAATGATATTCATTTTAGGTGATGAATTGTTAGAACTGTTAAAGCACTGGATCTAATGCCTTGCAGTATTTGTTCCAAATCTCTGAGATCTGAGTTTATTGTTCAATAAACAAATGCATTTAATTTAGAATTGAAATACCCATCTTTTTCCATTCATAATGCCCCTTTATTAGACTATTTTATTTAGTCAATGTTACGGCAAAACTTCTATTTCTATTTCAATTCTAAACTTCACTTGCTGCATTCCAAACATAATTCCTGCATTTAAATTAATCTATTTAATTCAATATTTTTATCAAGAGAGGTTTCACCTGCTTACCTCATGTGTTTGACTATATTCAACAACAGTTTCATTGTTTAATCCTGAAATATCTCCATATCTCCAAACATGCTTTTTGATTGGTGGATTGGCCTCAATTTCACATTCTAATGTTACATGACGATCATTTAAAATTGCTGATTTGTTATTACAAGTGAATTGTGGATCAACTGCAATGTTTAAAATAAAGATTTATATTAAACCAAGGGAAGAGAAATACAGGTAATAACAGATTGCATATATGGTGGAAATTAAACAAAATCTAAGACAATAACACCATCATCATCATCACCATTACCACCATCATCATTTTATGTTTGTCTTTGAGACAGATCAGTAACCGATTCTTTCTCATATGTTTTATATTTTGATGTGGTTTCTAAGACAATGTAAAATACCTTTGCACAGTTTATACTATATCTTTGCACAGTTTAAAAGCATTATTGTCATTTCAGATAGTAAGCTGGGAATGAGCAGAGTGAGGATACTTTATAGTTTTAGGTACCACCTAAAAATATCTGTTCCTAAATTTGCTTTGAACAAAAAGGAGTTTTAATTTGTGAGAAACTTTAAAAATGTAAACCTTTTGTAGTGCAACCTTGAAAAGGCTTTACTTCTTAATTCTATTGGGCACTACACAAAACAGTATATATTTTAAACTCATTCTATGGTTTTCATTGTGCCCATTTAAAGAAGAAAACACTATTTTCAGATTTGTAAGTTTTGAATAACAGATGCAGACTCTGCAAAAGCATTTTTTTTAATTTAAAAGAATTTAAATAAATTGTCTTTTTATTAAGTTTAGGCAATTTACAGCTACAGAATTTCTCTTTTGGCTATGAATATATCATCTGAAGGATAAATACATTTTGTTTACATTTGTAAATTATGTTTTCACCCTTAAGTAATTATATAAGATAGTATAGTTTATATAATAAAAATTGAAAGGAAAAAAGATAGAGAAAATAAAAAAGAAAAAGAAAAGAGAAATTAAGCAATGGAAGAAGGGAAAATGGAGATGAAGTGATTGACTGCACACCCCAGCTGGAGTGACATGCTTCAGTTGACCCCCTCCCCCCTCCCCCGACAAAATAATGAAGGCATTGCTGCAGAATGTGGCTAGTGATACTCACAGTAGCTCCTTCCTTAGTTGGTTGCAACTTCCTGATTTTGCAAAGGAAAACAGAAATTTGGAGACTGAGAACACCAGTCAAGGACTTGGTAATTGTTTATCGTCCTCTCCTCTACACTGCAGGCAGTGGTACCTGGGTTTGTGGCCGAAGTTACAAGGTTGGAGACAGATTAGGGATTTATCACCCTTGAATGGAAAGAGAGTTATCTCATCTGGGTGTTTACCATCACTGTGGTCGAGTCCAGATGGCTACAGTTATGACAAGAAGCTGGCTGCATCAAGACTCTTTCTGTTTATGTTGTTCAGAGCAGTATGTCGAGGGAAGTGAGCTGTGTTATGGCAGCGGGATAGTGGCTGCAGATGAAACTCATCAACAACGGCCCCACAATGGCATTTGTGCAGCTCACACATGTGGAGGCTGAGGTGCTACTCTGATAGAAGTGCATCCATCAACAAGAAGGGTTCTAGTTGATGAGGAGGTCACTGAATTGAGCCATGTGCTACTATTTGGCTGTGAGGCAGAATGGAGGCAGTTGAGATGGTGTTGGTCTAAAGATGACTTGATCCACTTGAAGGTTAACCAGCACTTCATATTGTCCCGGTTGCATTGGGCATCTGCAAACTGGGACATAGTGAAGCCTTCGTTGATCCAATCAGATAGAGCTGACTCCAGTTCCTGGTCCACATCTGCTTCTGTTGTTTTGCAGAAGACCTCACAGATAAGGGCGCAACTGGCAACTGGAGGTGATTGAGGATAGGTAGACTGCTTGTGCTAGGTCAAAAGTAACTTGGAGGTCAAGGCCACTGAATTTCACAGGAAGTCTCGTTAGTTGCCAGTAGGTGCTGTCAAAATTAATATTGCAGATGAATTCAGCACAGTGTCAGATGGTGGTATTGAGCTTGACAAAGTGATCTGTGTGATTGTGTGTTACAGGGACAAGGTGCACCCCACAGCATAAGGATGAGTTTGGTCAGTGTGAAATAGTTCCTCACAAGGAAAGCACCATGTGCGCAACAATGAGGCACAATATCTCTTCATTTTTGTTGGTTCAGTCTACTTGGTCTTTAGGCTCTTTCCTATGGCTTTCAAGAAGATTGGAGAGGAGAGCTGAGAATGTGTACATCATCTTTCAGTGTTAGCCATGCCCTAGTCAAAATAGGATGGATACTGAGTGTGGCCTTTTGAAATTCAGTTTCATCATAATTCAGATTTAACACATTGGACTTGGATGAGCTGATCTTAAGTCTAAGGAGCAATAAGACTGCGATCACTTGCTGAAGGTCATTGATGAAAGACCCAACCATTCCCCCTAGAGTTGCATTATCCAGGTACCATACATTGAAGGATGAGCAAACTGAGTTGGCAATGTCATCAACAACCAATGCAAAGAAGAGCTGGCTGAGTGGGTCACTTTGCTGGACAAATGTGGTTGCAGTGACCTTGCTTGTTGCCAGCAAAACTGAAATAATAGCATTTTATATTTTCTGGAAGTGAACCAAATAATGCTTTCAAATGTAAACAATCATATTTATACACTTCAAATACAAACAAAGTATATATATATATCATCATCATCATTTTATGTCTGCTTTTCCCTGATTGCAAGGGTGGGACGGGAACTGATTCTGGCTTAATTTTTACAGCTGGATGCCCTTCCTAACACCAACCTCATTTACAGTGAGTGGTGGGTGCTTTTTTGCCGTGGCACCTCCACGACCACTTTGCAGTGGAATGATATGGACCCCAGTCCCTATCATCTCATTTCTACAGCTGAGTAAACTGGAGCAATGTGAAATAAAGTGTCTTGCTCAAGGAAACAACACATCACCCGGTCTGAGAATTGAACTCACAACCTTTCGATTGCAAGGTCAATGCTCTAACCACTAAGCCATGTGCCTCCATTATATATATATATGGTTTATTATTTAGGTTTGTTTAATAACATCTAGTTGAGAGCTTTTATTTGGAACGTTGAGTGGAATTATTTTCCTTTGTTAACACTTTGAATTTACCTGCTAAAAACCAGGGGTTACTTCCCTTGTTGGAAATAACACATGACAACTAAATGACTGAAAGCTGTCTATTGTAGCAGTCACATTGAGTTGCAGTTCACACCGGTTTGAGGCCTAGATTGAAATACCTGTCGATGACGTGAATCCCCTGTTCAATCATAGAATACCACAACTTACGTGTTACGTAAGTAGAATTGATGATTTCGGATTTCATAGAAACATATTGGACATATTGCAGAATATCGTTCAATTTGTCCAGGTCTGTTGTCTAACCTGATTAGTTTTTTCATTGTTTTGGTATTGTATGGCTGGGTTTTGCCTGCCACAATTTTCAATTTGTCAAGCTATCCAAGCGTAATGCTATTACTCTGAGGTCCTACCTTTATTGAGTGCTTTGCTACTCATTCCTAATTGTAGGTCGATTTTGCTTGGATGCAGCCAAACCTTCGATTTTACTAAGCTTCCACTTATATATATATATGTATACATAGAAGTGGTTGATAGCTTCCTGTACCTAGGTGATCAGATTAGCATGGGAGGCCATAGTATCTAGAATAAGGACAGGTTGGAAGAAGTTTAGGGAGCTGCTTCCTCTGTTGACAAAAAAGGGTTTCTCCCTGCGTACGAAAGGCCGGTTATATGATGCCTGTGTGAGATGTACGATGCTGCATGGTAGTGGGACATGGACAGCAACTACAGAGGGTATGCAATGGCTGGAGAGAAATGAAGCAAGCATGCTCTGTTGGACGTGCAATGTCAATGTGTGTGACGACCAAGCATAGATGAGTTGAAAGAGAAACTGGATATAAGAGGGATAAGTTGTGGCATGCAGGAGAGAAGACTGAGATGGTATGGATATGTGATGTGCATGGAGGATGACCGCTGAGTAAAGAAGTGCCAAGAAATCCCAGTAGAAGGAAGACGCAGTAGAGGAAAACCATAAAAAACATGGGCGGAGGTGGTGCGAGCAGACTTCAGATCGCTGAAGCTCACAGGGGAGATGACAAAGGACTGTGACAAATGGAGAGATGCTGTGCTGAATAGGACTCGTCCCACCCTTGCAAGCAGGGAAAAGCGGATATAAAATGATGATGAGGATGATGATGAGATATATATATATATATATATATATATATATATATATATATATATAACACTGCAGCTCTATATACCCTAGCTCTAATTAATTTCTGATTTAAAAAAATTAAATAAAAAAATATTTTTAAGTATTTTTTTTTTTTCAGATTCTGAATTTTTGATGTTCAAAACATGAAATATCCAAAGGCAATTCTTCCAAAGAAAAGGCATAATGGGAATAGAAATTAGAGGAAGTTAACTGCTAAATTAAATAAGTATCCCCAAATCCATGAATTGACAATATTTTTCTATAAAATTTTTCAAAAAGTTGTAATTATTGAGTGTTTGAGTGAAAGCTTCCTGGAAATAAAATCTCTGCATTAGTAATCGTGACTAAAATGACTGCTTTATAGAAATACAGTAGACTGACATTTCGAATGTTTTATATTTTGGAAAATAATAGCTACAGAATACCAATAGCTGTTTATGTTATTCAGGAACTTCCATTATAATTTCATGTTGTCCAAAAAATCTCTGGTGTGAAATTCGTAATAGCATAGATTATATGTAGCTATTGAAGCCTTTGAAACATGATTGACAGAAGAAGAAATGAAAGGCACAAGGGTTAGAAATGTAGCATTTGCATTTTAACATTCATATATTGTATACGTTGATAGTCGATGTGGCATGTTCATTTCAACAAAGATGAGTGTCCCAATTGTCCCATTAACAAAAACAGACTGTTCATGATTTTAACATGTAAGATGTTAAGTATTCTGCAGACATGTGTACCCGTGGTAAAAAGCACCCAGTACTCACTGTAAATGAAGTTCGTGTTAGGAAGGGCATCAAGCTGTAGAAATGAAGCCAGAATCAGTTCTGTATGAGCAAGACATGGTCACCTGATCAGGCATTGTTCACAACAAGACAATCCATCTAACCCATGTTAGCATGGAAGAATGGACGTAAAACGGTGATGATGATGATGATGATGGTAATTCATTGTGGCACAGTGTATGATAATGTTGGCCCTTTGAATTTCAAGTATAGTCCATCCAATGGGTTTCAAATTAGTTTTCATTTACCCAGTTTCATTCACACGGCATGGGTCAATCAATGCTATGGTAAATGACACTTGCCCAAATGCCACAAAGTTAGATCAAACCCAGGACTTAATAATTGTGAAATGAACTTTTTAATCATTCTGCCATGCTGCATAGATGTAGTCAGTCTAACGGAAACCATTGGGAAGAGTTGAATTTAGAACTGAAAAGTAATTCCTAGTTTAGATGTAAGTGGATTAGACCTGAGGGCAGCAAATGCTTTTGAAAGTGAGTGGTATTGAAAATGTTTTTTGTCTTGTGGTCTAAGGTAAATAAAAAATAAAGCTATCACAATAAAATATATTCGTCACTTCTTCCATTCTCAGAAATGATGATTCATGTAAACTTTATTGTGGACACATATCAGATGCTGTTAGTCTGTTAC
Organism: Eledone cirrhosa; assembly: GCA_964016885.1. Taxonomy (NCBI): domain Eukaryota; kingdom Metazoa; phylum Mollusca; class Cephalopoda; order Octopoda; family Eledonidae; genus Eledone; species Eledone cirrhosa. The sequence continues at coordinate 384,001,043 of OZ024741.1, read as the reverse complement.
ACTATTCATTTAGGAAAGTAAAAGCGTTTGCTATTGCACATGGGCAAAGTTTTATTTTTTACCAAGAAAATTAATTTCACTTTTTTTGTATTAATATAAAACTCATTTGAGGCCTCTGAAAAATTAGATTTTTTTAATTACAAGTTTTATTGTTGGCTAACCAAAAATTGATAAGTGTCATAAAAAATGTTGTACGAAATGTGATATAATCAATGACATTTGCAGGCCTTATAAAATGAAGTTGTGGGTCACATTTGATCTGTAGGCTATATTTGATCTACTCATTTTTGTAAGCATTATGTGAACCACCCACTATGTAGCTGGTAATCAGAGATATATGCTATATATGAACTGGTTAAAATATACTTCCATCTAAAATATCAATAAAAGAGAGGGAATTTTAATGTAATTAGATATCAAATAATGACATTTTCTTTGCCCCACCTGCAACTATATTGGTGTCCATATTGCCTTACTTCACTTTGGATTACACACACAAAGATAAATGTGTTAGAGTATTCTAAAGACTGTGAAACTCAAGATATTATCATCATCATAATCATTTTTATGTTCACTTTGCCATGATTGTTATGAAGATATTTGTGGAAACTGACACACGCACACACAAAGAGATATACATACAGATACACACACATGTACATGCGCTTCCTAACAATTTCCATCTACTAATTTCACTTAAAAGAGATTGGTTGGTCCAAGGCTGTAGTATGAGACATTTGATCAAGGTACCATGCAGTGGAACTAAACCTAAAAGCCTGTGGTTCTGAAGTGAACCTGTGAACAACAGTTATGCCTGTACTTATGCCATGTGTTCTAAGCTCATGTGACAAGATTAATTACCATATCTATTTAAAATGTCTTTCCCATACATGGATACATACATACATTCAAAACATTTTTCTGGGTAAGCTTGTATGAATGTAGGTTTTCTAATATTCCATTTTTCTTCAATGAAAAAAATAAAGCTTTTTGCTATTATTTGACATGATTTGGTGAGACACCCATCACCTTTTTCATGGCCTCCAATACTTGTGAGAAGAAGTGGCTCAAATGCTTGGCTGACAACCAGGCTCAAATGCTTGCAACATAAAAGTGCACACTAAAGGCACCCAAGTCCCAAGTGGTGCTACATCTTGAGTTGGATTAAGTCTATCACACCAAAATGAATTTATGTATTTCAATTAAAAGTGTCATTTAAGTTTGTCATTAAACCAGAACAAGACTATTTTGTTACTGACAGATGTTACAAACTTTGGAGAAAAATACTAATACCTGGTGGAATTAACTGAAATACAGTTCCAACCAAAATGTATATGAAACAACTTGATAACATAAACCTCCTTAATATAAAATCACCCTGTTTTTATGATAGTAAGTTGCTTTTTTCAATGTGTTTTCATTTATCTAAATTTTATTTGAGAACGTTTGTTAAATTATGCCTTCACTCTTTAGCATTTAAACCAGCCGTATCCAGCCAGAATTCTTTCACCTCTTTCTGTTCAAACTGGGCAAAATCAGTTGCTCATACTTATGTTAAGGTATTGTTCTCAAAATGAATAATATCAAAATCTCGTAAATTCGATATTATGTGAGATAATTATGTAAGATAAAACCTTTGCCAGGAAAATACAATAGTAAATATAGAGTAATGTAAATGCTAAAGGGTTAAACACCAGCTAAATATTGAAAAACATTATATCAAAAAATGACTCCAAATTCATGATTATTTTCAAAATGATTTGAAAATTGTAGTCACTCATTAGAAATATGGTATTGAAGGAATTAATACATTTCATTATCATAAATATTAATCTGAAGAAAGAAAGGAAAAATAAACTTACAAGCAAAAGAAATATTGGCAGTAACAGTTTTCACTTTAAAGGCACTTCCCTCCATTTCAGCTGTACAGGACAGACTCCTAACTTTGTTGGATTTCGGAATGAGAACTTTACCTTCAGCCACCAGCTCGCTGGAGTGAGATCTTACGCCAGTTTTGGCACCAGATGCAACTCTAACATAGCTGGATATGTCTGCCAGGTCCCACTTATTTTTCATATCCTTACCATCCAAATAAAAATGAATTATTGGTTTGGGGTTGCTTCCTTTTGTTCTGCAGACAAATTTCTGACCTATCTCAGGAATATTTACCCTCTGTCCTGAATTTTTGGTAGTGATTTCTGTAGAACCAACTGTTAACACAAGCTCACCAATATCCTCTGTTAGCAATAATAGTAAGGAAAAATAACTATGATTAAGAAGCAAGTTTAAATACAGTTGTAGGCATTTAATGCTAACACACACAGTCATTCCCTCACTCACACACACACTCACTCAAGGGCATATATAAAAGTTATACAGCAGCAGAGAAATTATACTTACCAGTTGATATCCAGTAAAATAAAGCATTTATCAATAACATAGAATAGACATAAATTATATGTATATATATATATATATATATATATATATATATATATATATATATACATATAAACAGTATATATATTTATATTTGAGGATAGTCTTGTTGCCAAAATTGCCAAAAGAACACACACACTATTTTATTTTCACTTCAGCTCTGTTATTTATTAGTTTATCAAACATTCTGTGGCCTCCTCTTTCTCTTATTCTGTTTACTCAGTCTTGTTACAAAAGAGCTTTGACAAACTAATAACTAATAGTAAAGCTGAAATGAAAATTGAATAGTGCATGTGATTTTATTGTGAATTGTAGCAACATGACTATCTCCAAATATAACAATATCTGTTTCAACACTCGATTTCACATCAAGATTCTTGCAAAACAAATACATAAACACACACACATATATATATAAGGTACTCATATATATATATATATATATATATATAATACATACATACATGAGATAGATCTATGCACACACAAATGAGAGATGAGAGCAATTGAAAAAGATTTCAAGTGAGTGTATAACTTTTTCTATATAATCATACAAACAACATTTTTTTTTCACCAGATTGACTCTTTGAAAGTATTCTTCTTTAAATTATATAGAATTGCCTTATTATTGACCAGTGTTTAGAATCACTTGAACTTAACTTTTGTTTTGGAGGTTGTGAAAAAAATATATGAGAAAAAAAAGTCAGGAAGACATGTTAAAAGTAAAAATACTGATAAATTTTCAACGATCCATATCAAAGTGGGAATATTTTTTAAACACCTCACAGTTAATGTATTCTAATACAATACACATTTTTTTGTAGATGTCAGAAACATCTGATATTAAAAATACTTTTTAAAAGAACTATTTACGAAAATGTTGTTTGTTGTCTATCTTCGAACAATTGAAACACTCTTCTACATTATATACATGTATATATACATGTATATATATACATGTATATATATATATGTATATACATGTATATATATATATACATGTATATATATATATATATACATGTATATATATATATATATACATGTATATATATATATATATATATATATATATATATATATACATGTATATATATATATATATATATATATATATATATATATATATGTATATATATGCATGATATTGGAACATATATGCATCAATAACCAAGGTATATAAATGAAATATATTATATTTGGAACTAATTCAAGTTTAATGCAACCACTTAAAAAGAATTGCATTAGGAGGGAAAAAATCTTCTCTATGAAAAACAAGACATTATGTCAACTCTTAGCAGCATCTTACCCTTTACAAGTCTCAGGTTTGAGTGCTATGAGTAGTGTTCATGCATCTGAGAGAGTGCATCTTTCATCTATAGGAAATCCAAAATAAAAGCAGCATGCATATAGGGGGTATTTGTTCACACCAAACGTCTTCAGTTGCAGCTTAAGTTTTCTTGCGACAGAAAATGCAGTAGCTTTAAGGAACAGTCTGCTTTTTTTTTTTCAATCGCTGACCAGCTGTCATTCACATGCAAATGCATCTAGAACTGAATTGCCAATCACACCATTTCTGATGTGCACAGAAGCCAAATTATCTGCCATGTATATATATGTATGTATGTAAACCCCCTCCCATAACACAGCCACCACATTGAACAGACTGACTGCATGGGTCGATTTCAGAGTAGTATTGCTTCATTCCATTACTTTAACAAAGATACAAGCTTATGCCATCACTTGCATAGTGGGTAGGGAGGAGGGAGCTGAATGTGAAGCCATATAGTGGTGTATCAAATAGAATATTTGAGAATTTCTCTTCTTTGATCCTTTGAAGTTATTCACATTTAGTCTCTATGGTTACACCGAGTACATTGTAATTAATATTTGATGTGCTTTATATGCATAAACAAGCAATTAAGTATATAACTGAATATATATATGTATATATGCACATGTATATATATACACACACATATATACATATATCTATATATATATATATATATATGCATATATATATGTAATATATATATAAATATATACATAAACAATCATATATAACCCTACTATCTTAGAATATGTATTGACAACTTAGATCTATGTACATAAAAACGAGGAAATGATAATCCAATTTATGAAGTATTTGATATGAAAAAGTCATACTGAAGTTAGGTAGTAATAGTAGTAGTAGTAGTAGTAGTAGTAGTAGTAGTAGTAGTAGTAGTAGTAGTAACTTCTAAAGGCAATTATGCATCGGTTAATTTTTTTAATCGCAGTTTCATTTCTAAATAGGCGACTGTTGCTTATATATAGCAACCTTAAATAATAATGACTTCAAAATAATGTGAAAATGTAGAAGCTGTGCTAAATAATGAACCATTCAGTGTTTTCTATTCAAAACTATGAAGAATGCTTATAGTATTAGGAATATAATACAGTGTTGCATAGAATAGTATATATGATATAGCATGGTAGGGTATCTAGAATATGTGATATGTAGAGAATGCATATATTATTTGTATTATAATACAGTATTATTGGAGCATATAGCATTTGGTGAATGCATATAAAAAGAAGTATCTAAACATTTTAAAGTAAACAAAATATATATATATATTGCATGTTTACTTTAAAATGTTTAAATATATATATGTGTATATATATATGTATAGATTCAATCTTGGGTAACCACAGTAAGTAAGGTACTCAATACATTAGTAGAATGTATACAACAAATTTAATATAGGAATTGCTTCTACAGGACGAGAACTGTTTCATACAAAGGAAATCATCGGGGCTTTCCTGATGATTTACTTTGAATGAAGCAGTTCTAGTCCTGTAGAAGTCATTTCTATATTGAATTTAATCCCGCCGAGGTTGACTTTGCCTTTCATCCTTACGGGGTCGATAAAATAAAGTACCAGTAATGCACTGGGTAATTGCTGGCCTTGTGCCTAAAGTAGAAACAATTATATATATATATGTATTAAGGTGTGTGTTAGCAGCCAATGTGTATGATAAAGTTATATCTGTATAAATACAGAGTAGGTAACCAAGACTGCTCTAATGTCTATATAAATATACATATACCTAATATGTAGGCATGTAATCATGCCAGAAAAAATATAAATTTCTCTGTAAACTGAAAAAAATGATAAACACCTGTAACCAATTTTCAGACCTAATTTTTCCCCCATAAGAAGGTGTGTTTATCATGTTTTCAGTGGACTTATATACATATTTGCTCTTAGTATTATTCTGATATATATATATTATAAAATAACAGGAGGCTGGACTGGTGTAAATCCTTGAAAGGTTTATTATACTATGATCATTTCAATGTCCGGGTTCAGTATGAATCCGGTGACATCATCAGGTATTCAAAATATAACAAAGGGATATAACAGATTTTCAGCCCCATGGATTTTATCTGTTATATCCCTTTGTTATGTTTTGAATACCTAAGGATGTCACCGGATTCATACTGAACCCGGTCATTGAAATGATCATAGTATAATAAACCTTTCAAGGATTTACACCAGTCCAGCCTCCTGTTATTTTATAATATATATATATATATATATTTATTAAAATAACAGGTTAAAGTTTAAGCAAAGAATCGCTGCTTTCACCCTTAACGGGATCTTCTGAAACTAAAAAAAATCAATCTGTGAACGCATATATTCTATTTGCATTGCTGTATGTATATATAGAAATAATTATTTGTACTTTCATATAACAAAGGTGTTGAAATGTGACCTTGGAAATATATAATTGGCCTTTGCGG
>OZ024741.1:383967311-383989811 GCA_964016885.1 Eledone cirrhosa | reverse complement strand
ACGGTTAGGTGGTAATAGATGACAGACAGCTACACTTAGCCCATTTCTGGGTGGAAGTGGCTACCCTGGTTATAACCTCATCCCAATTCTTAACCACCTGGAGGTCTGGTTCAAACCAGACCCTAAGCAACTTTACCAGTCCATCCGTTCGGCACCCGATGGGGTTCTGACCTGCAAGCCCACTGACTTTTCCAGGTTTAGTCTTGCTCTCATCAACCTTTAATATTCCTGCAAGTAGATGCCAATCACCTCAATATCTGAGGTATTTGACACTATCATTGTGATGTCATCAGAATATGGTGACACAGCCTTTCCATGTCACAGCTTGAGAGGGATGCCCTGCACCAGCCCCTACTTCCACAGTAATGGCTCATGAACCAATACGTACATAAGGAAGGAGAGAGGGCTCCCTTGACAGACAGATCAGGATATCTGAAATGGTTCTGAAAGATGATTCCAGGCCTTTCCTAAAGAATACTGCTACCCCACCTTCCATTCAGAGCCAAATAAGAGGTGTGAAGATTTGATAGTCATCAAAATCGGGGGCTTGTGCGCATGTGTTGGAAATGTTGGTCTCGCCGATGGGAGTCACATCCATATCTATTGACCTTCCAGGATGAGCCCAGGCCATGAACATTCAAACATATTACTCTTAAGACAGCCACGTTGGCAGGCTAAATGAGATAGGAAAGGTATATTTACCTCCAAGGGGCTTGTGGAGGTTGGGTGGTTTGACCTCCATGGTTGGTGGGGTTTCCTTTGGGAACTCCTTTAAATGTCTTGATGTGGTTTTCACATTTGGGGTTCGCATGTCCCAATGAAACTCTCTGTAATCCCTTTGTAGGAGTCATGATATAAAGAGGTGATACTAAATACCACACAGCATTATGTTTCATGCTTAACTGATTCTACCAATCTCTTGCTCTTAATCATAATTGTTTCTATTTTAGGCACAAGCCAGCAAATATCCAGTACATTACTGGTACTTTATTTTATCGACCCCGTAAGGATGAAAGGCAAAGTTAACCTCGGCGGGATTTGAACTCAGATCATAAAGGGACATAAATCTATGCTTCAAAGCATGGTGTCCGACTCTCTACCGATACTGCCAATCCACCGCCCTTTTGCTCTTAATCATAATATATAATTGCATGCATGGTCCCACAATTCCCCAGGGAGTTATAGGTGTATTGTATTGACATACAGCATTTCTAGGGCATTTTAAAACCTGGCGGAGCCCAATCCTCAACAGGTCTGAATACAGCAGATTTATTCTAGAGAAGGATAGAGAGGGAGAGAATGGAAGTGAGAAAGAGTTATAGAGGAAGACTGGTACTTTTGTCATCAAACTTAAATGGATTAAAGTCAAAATTGATCTTCGTGGGATTTGAATTCAGAGAGTAGAGAGCCAAAAATAGTACTACAAAGCATTCTATCTAATGATTAACAACCCTGCCAATTCACTATCTTAATAATATATATAATCTCATTAATGTAGACTGTATACCTAGTGCCACCGAGCTAATCATCTAAGTGAGTCACTCGGATGTTGACAAATGATGTTCCAGTTTTTTGCTCAACTGAACAACCTATTGATTATGTTAGTGTGTTAATTGGCTGAGTATTCCACAAAAACTTGTATCTTTAATGTAGTCCTCAGGTAATCCTCAAAGCTGGGACTTTGAATTATAGATGCAATCCATCAAACAGGCTTCCACACAATCTTTGTCTGCCACGTTTTATTCTCAAGTTTCAAGTTGAGCCAAAACTATGGTAAAAGATACTTCTGCTAGATATTACATTGTGCAATCTAACTCAAAACCTTGTGATCATGAAGCACACTTCTTAACCATTTGACTATGCTGTGGGTTCAAATTATTTATGTACACACATAACAAAACGATTTACAGTATTTAGTTTCATCCTTCTTCACTTTGGAAGTGCATGGCCTAGTGGTAATGATGTTGGACTTTGGATCATAATGTTGTGAGTTTGATTCCTGGAGTGGGTTGTGTGTTGTGTTCTTGAGCAAAACACTTTATTTCATACTCCAGTATATTCAGCTGCAAATGAGTACCAGCAATAGCTGGGAGTTTGACCCTGTGATGGACTGGCATCCTGTCCAGGGAGGAGTCTTATATACCCAGTCACTTTCCTCCACAGAATCTGGGATAAGCATCGGTCTAATGAGCCTCCAGGCTTAAGACAGACTTTAGACTTTTTCTTCACCTTGAATTAAAATCTTGGTATGACTGACATTCACCTTATTTTCCTCAAAGATTGATATGATAAGTACCAGTCATTTACAGGTGTTTATCTAATTAACTATATAACACCCAATTGAAGGAAAACAGGGTTCACTACTGAGTTTTTAGATGTTATCTTCTTATTTAAACAGTACAGAATTAAAGACAACACCCAACCTACAAATTCTAAGCTCTATAATTTATTTTTTGTATGTGTGTGTGTGTGTGTGTGTGCCTCTGTGTGTGTGTATGTGTGTGTGTGTGTGTGCCTCTGTGTGTGTGTGTATGTGTGTGTGTGTGTGTGTGTGTGTGTGTGTGTGTGCGTGTGTGTGCCTCTGTGTGCGTGTGTCTGTGTGTGTGTGGATGCAGCAAGTTGACATTCTAGATATGTTTCTTTGATATGTTTTCCTTCTCATTTTGTTATTTCTACAAGTTAACTGGAAACCACAAGATCATATACATGAGGAACAGCTTTTCTTTTAGACATGCATTAAAACACAGCTATGTTCTAGTTTCATTTTATATGAAGTATTTTTACTTCACATTTTCATATAACTCCTTGGAGTTGTTTGAAATGATAGAGTTCTTAAAGTATGTTTTAGACTTTCACAACTGTATCTTCAGAATTTCTATTATAGTAGAATGGAGATCAGTGGATTGGCAGTATTGGTAGGGCATCGGACATCATACTTTGCAATATATAGTTACGTCCTTTAACATTCTGAGTTCAAATCATGCCAAGGTTAGTTATGCTTTCATCCTTTATGGGGTTGATAAAATAAAATAACAGTAATGCACTAGGATCAATTTAATCGAAATTCTCCTTCCTAAAAATTGTTGGCTTTGTGCCTAAATCAGAAACCATTATAGTAGAGTGGGCCGGATGGTTAAGAAATTTACTGTGCATCATCAGCATCGTCATCGTTTAACGTCCATCTTCTACACTAACATGGGTTGAACGGTTTTGTCCCATTTGAAGCAAGATTGGTCGGAAGATGATGTGTCACTTATACAGAACTGTTTCTGGCAGGTTTTCTACAGCCGGATGCCCTTCCTAACATAAAAAAACATTCAGTTTTAACACCCACTAAGGTACCTGTGACACATGGCATTTACCATAGCCATAGTTGAACTCAAGCCTTATGAATGAAACAGGGTAGATGAAAACTGTTTGGAAGCCTGTCAGATAGAGCATACATTTAATTCAAATCAAAGAACCAGACCTGTGACATACTTGTCCCACTGAATCACCCTTCGAATTACATTAACCCTTTAGCTTTTAAACCAGTCATATGCAGCCAGAATTTTTTCTCTTCCTTCTGTTAAAACTGGCAATAACTGGCTGCTCATACTTATGTTAAGGTATTGTTCTCAAAATAAATAATATCAAAATCTCATACATTTGATATTATGTGAGATAATTATGTAGAATAATGTATTTACTGTGAAAATACAATAGTAAATGTAAAGGGTTAAAGGTAAATGCTAAAGGGTTAAAGGTAAATGCTAACGGGTTAAAGGTACATATGATGGTGGAATGCTCCATCCCTTGTACATTATTTTCTCAAGAAGGCTCTCCTGTTGATTGAACAATTGGAACACTCATCAACAAAACTGATAGAAGTCTTTTCATTAATTTTCATTATTGTAGACAAACGTTGTAGACGAACTTAAGGATAGGTTTTACGAGTCCCTAATACACACTACTGCTCTAACAGACGACAAGGACTTCCTAATCATTGCAGGAGATTTTAACGGACAAGTAGGTAAACACTGCGACGGCTTCAATAGAGTACATGGAGGCCATGGAGTTGGCACAAGGAATGAGGAAGGATTCAGACTTCTAGAATTCTGCGACGCCAATGACATGTCGATATGTAACACAAACTTTAAAAAACCCGACAACCACCTGATCACCTATAGATCAGGGGAGCACTCTAGTCAGTTAGATTTTATCCTCATCAGAGGACGTGACAGATGGACGGTCGTAAACACAAAAGCCTTCCCTAGTGAGGAATGTACATCCCAACATAGCTTAGTTGTCAGCGACCTCACGGTCAGAACTAGACGAGCCCTGAAACAGAGGCCAACTTGGAGAAGAAAGATCTGGAAGCTGAAAGTCCCCTCAACCAGTAACAGTAAAGTCCCCTCAACCTACGACAGTAAAGAAGAACAGATAGAGACATTTAACGTAGAAGAGAACTGGGAGTTCCTAAAAAATAACTTACTAGAGGCGACGGATGAGGTTTGTGGCTGGAGTAAGACCTCAAGCAGGAGGAGAGTGACTTGGTGGTGGAACAATAAGGTAGATGAAGCAGTCAAGGCCAAGAGACAGGCATGGAAAGAATGGAAGAACGGGGGGAGCAGGGTACATTACATAGAGACCAAGAGGGAAGCTAGGCAACAAGTATACTTAGCTAGGAGGGAAGCAGAGGATAGAAAATTCTAGCATGTTTTACAACGTGAGGACCAGAAACAGGAGGCATTCAAGATTGCGAGGCAGTGTGTCAGAGATAGTTGTGATGTCATTGGAGAGAAGTGTATCCGGAATGATAAAGGTGAGCTTGCCCTCACAAGTGCTGAGAAGAAAGATGCATGGAAGAGTCATTATGATAGATTACTAAATGAGGAGAATGCATGGGAAGAAGAGACCCTACCCCACGTAGACCCTATAGAGGGACCAGCAGTACAAGTCAGCGGCAGCGTAGTAAGTAAGGCAATCAGAGATATGAAGATAGGGAAGGCAACCGGTCCATCGGGTATAGCTGCCGAGATGCTGAAGGCATCTGGGTCTGTAGGTCACACTATAACCACACGTATCGTTAACCAGGTAATACTAGAGGGGGCCATACCAAAAGATTGGTGCAGTAGCATCATTGTCAACTGCTACAAAGGTAAAGGCGATGCACTAGATAGAGGAAACTATAGAGGTATAAAGTTGATGGACCAGGTCATGAAAGTAACAGAAAGAGTTATAGCACAGCTGATTAGGGACCGGGTGAATATAGACGAGATGCAATTTGGGTTTGTACCAGGGAAAGGCACCACTGATGCCCTCTTCCTTGTGAGGCAATTACAGGAAAAGTACCTAGCTAAAAGTAAGCCACTCTACTTGGCATTTGTCGACCTTGAGAAAGCCTTTGACAGAGTTCCACGTGCAGTAATCTGGTGGGCTCTTAGAAAACTAGGAGTAGATGAATGGCTTGTGAAAGCGGTACAAGCCATGTATAGGGGAGCAGTCAGCAAAGTTAGGATTGGCAATGAGTATAGCGAGGAATTTAGCGTATAGGTTGGGGTCCACCAGGGCTCTGTTCTTAGCCCTCTCCTGTTCATCATAGTCCTGCAGGCAATAACGGAGGAGTTTAAGACCGGATGCCCATGGGAACTCCTGTATGCTGATGACCTCGCACTCATAGCTGAATCTATGGTAGAACTAGAGAATAAATTCCAAACCTGGAAGCAGGGACTAGAGAGAAAGGGCCTCAAAGTCAACATGACAAAGACTAAGGTCCTTGTAAGTAGACGAGAAAACAGAACCCAGATCCCCTCAGGGAAATGGCCTTGCTCAGTATGTAGGAAAGGTGTAGGTAGGAACTCCATTCTCTGCCCCAAATGCAAACAATGGGTACACAAGAGATGTAGCGGGATCTCAGGAAGCTTAATTAAGAATGTAGGATTCACATGCAGCAGCTGTGCTGAAACAGCAAGCAAACAGCCACAGGAAACAAGTACCACCAATCTCTGGGAGGGCCCTGTAGAAACAGTAGACAGCTTCTGCTACCTAGGTGACCGAATTAGCAACGGAGGTGGGTGCTCAGAAAGTACAATAACTAGGGTAAGAATGGGATGGAAGAAGTTTAGGGAACTACTACCACTGCTAGCTGCAAAAGGCTTCTCCCTCAGAATGAAAGGCAGACTGTATGATGCGTGTATCCGAACAGCGATGTTGCATGGTAGTGAGACCTGGGTGCTGAAGGTGGAAGACTTACGTAGATTAGAGAGAAACGAAGCCTGCATGCTCCGATGGATGTGTAACAGTAATATACGTGAACGACAAAGCATAAAGGAATTGAGAGAGAGACTGAGCATAAGAGGAATCAAATGCTGCGTGCAGGAGAGGCGGTTACGCTGGTATGGACATGTGATGCGTATGAAGGATGACAGCTGCATAAAAAGGTGCAGAGCACTAGAAGTTGATGGAAACCGCGGAGTGGGGAGACCCAAGATGACTTGGGATGAGGTGATAAAAGCCGACCTTACCCAACTACACCTCTCAAAGTCAATGACACACGACCGTGACTTCTGGCGTCACGCAGTAATACAGGGTACCCGACCTCCCATGGGTACATGCTGAAGCATATAAACAATATGCCCCCCCCCCACCGCAAGGTGGCCGTGGAGGTGCCACGGCAAAAAAGCACCCAGCCCACACTGTAAAGTGGACGTGTAGGCGCCACGAAAAAGCACCCAGCACTCACTGTAAATGAGGTTGGTGTTAGGAAGGGCATCCAGCTGTAGAAATCAAGCCAGATCAGTTCCTGTATGAGCAAGGCATGGTCAGCCGACCAGACACTGCCCACAACAGGACAACCCGTCTAACCCATGCTAGCGTGGAAGAACGGATGTAAAACGGTGATGATGATGATGATGATGATGATGAAACGTGTACAAAAGGGGTTTAATAAAACTCAACATAATATAAACAAAGATGAAGCAGAACTTAGTGTTGTTTTTCTTACACCTCCTTCTCTATCTCTTTCTCTCTCTCTATATATATATATGTATAAATGACTTCTACATGACTTGAACTGTTTCATTCATAAAAAAAAAATCACCAAGAAACAGCTCTAGTCCTATAAAAGTCATTTCTATAATAAAATACACAGTCCTATACTCTACTGTAGCCTTCGGTCAATCCTCTAATCTCAGAGCATGATGATCCATCCAAAATAGGTAAAATGATGAAGATGGTGATGAATGTATAACTATCAATGAGCACTTGAAACCTTAATCTCTAATGGAGTCGTAGGGGAGGCTGCCTTGAGTATTTAAAATCTGGCTGCGCATATCCCTCTCCTAGTTTGACTACAAGTAATTTCTTCCAGAGTGTGTGAGAGAAAGAGAGCGAGAAAGAGTGAGAAAGAGAGAAGAAGAAGAATTGACCCCATTGTTCAACTGGTACCTAATTTGGCTAAATTAAGCATAACATTTAATCCTTTTGTTACCATATTTCTAATAAAAGACACTGCCTATTATTTTCAAATATCTTTGAAAATAATCAAGAATTTGGTGGTATCTAGTAATATAACAACGTTTCTCAAAATAAAGCTGTTCGGAGCATAACTAAATAAAGGTTTTAACATGAAATTATGATGAAAGGCTTTAAATAAATTTGAGCACTTAAAACAAATGCTTTATATCTTAAAATCAGGGGCAGTTTTATGTGATTTGGTATCAAAAAGGGTTAAAATGTGTGAAACCCAAGCCAGAGTGGTAATATTGAAGATAAGAAAGAAACAGCTCACAAAATAAGCCTTTTTCAAGGAAAATATACATTTAGTATTAGGAATGTTTATGAATATTTATTCAAGAGATAACTTTTATCAGATAGAATGTCACATTTAATTGTTATTGGAGCTTGCAGGAACATGACGTATATATCTCAACCAGTTGTTGTTATGTAATGTCTCCAGGGCCTTTGTGAGTAGTACAGAGAAGGGAGGAAGTTATCCTGAGACCAGGGACCTAGTACAAATGACTGCAGCAGAATGAACAGCCCTAAGAGTATTCCAGAGCCAAATGGGAATGTTTATATACCATTTCATTTAATTAATGAAGAAGTTTGTCAGATTTATTAAAATTACTAATTATTTCATTACTAAAATTTTAATTTCTAATTCAGACACAAGGTAAAATTGGGTGATGGGAAAAGTTGAATAAATCAACTTCTGTAATTAACTGGTACTTTATTATATCATCTTAGGGAAGATGAAAGGCAAAGTTGACCTCAGTCGGATTTGAACCCGGAATGTAAAGAGCTGGAACAAATATTACAATGGCATTTTATCAGACGCTCTTCCAATTCTGCTAATCTACCATCACTTAAGTTAATATCTTATCATTTTCATTACTAAGATATTAATTTAACATTTGATTCTTATATAAGATTATGTTGGATAGAATCCTTTAACAACAGGTAGTTTTATTTTATAGAACCAGTTTGGGCTGGGCTGGTAATTTATCACCCAAAATATTTTTGTTTAGCTTCAGGTGAGTCTTGATTGATCAGACCTAAGTTCAAAAACATTCCAGCTATCACCATCCCATACATTTACATATTCTGGACTACATTCACTAAACATATCATTCCTATTTCAATATGGTAGAATGTATTTTGTGAAAATAAAAATGGGGGCTATTTCTAGCATATATGACTATATAAAGGCTTGCCCAATGGTACATATCTATTGGTATATCTCTTGAAGTGACACACAAATTTTGTTTAACTGATCCTGATTTACATATTTTTTCTATTGTACCTGATCTGAAATGCAGCTGAATGGAGTATCAGTGACCAGATTGTAGTTGATAAAATGAAGCTGATAATATGTCAAAAGAATGTGACACAATTTAAAACAAGATAAAATAGTGTACTTTTTATAAGAATGCCTTATTTAAAGGAGTGTATACAATCACATGAATGAAGTAATTAAATAATGTTGGAATAAATGAAATGAAATGCAACTGATAAATGAGAATGATAATGCAACAATATACCTCAACACATGATTTCAGTAACTCTGTCATTACAGCAATTATTGTATTATTACTGTATTTAGTACTGTATTGTATGTATATCATTGTCTATTTATATTTATTATGGATTAATAATTGCTATATTCATTTGCCCTGCAGTTGACATTTCATTGTATTTCGATGACGATGATGATGATATTGATGGTGATGGTGATGGTGATCATCATCATCATCATCATAATATAATAATAATAATAATCACCATCATTATTACTATCATCATCGGTGGATTGGCAGTATCAGTAGAGGGTCGGACGCCATGCTTTCCAGCATAGTTACATCCCTTTACGATCTGAGTTCAAATCCCGCCGAGGTTGACTTTGCCTTTCATCCTTACGGGGTCGATAAAATAAAGTACCAGTAATGTACTGGGTGATTGTTGGCCTTGTGCCTAAAGTAGAAACAATTATTACTATCATCATCATCTTCATAATTTTATGTTCATTTTCTATGCTGGCATGGGTTGGAGAGATTGTCCCATTCTAAATGGGTCAGTGAACCCATCATGCTCATATGTTCCATTTTGGCATGGTTTCTAAAGCTAGATGTCCTTGTTAGTGTCAACCACTCTACAAATTGTAGTTGTTGAACATCATAGTACCAGCACTACCACTTACAAAGTGTACTGGGTGCATTTATTGTGGTAACAGTACTACCACTTGCAGAGTGTACTGGATGCATTTTATTCTTTTACTCCTTTCAGTAATCAGAGAATCCTCATGCTAGTGCTCTACATCCTGTGGTTTTAGTTAATTATATCACATATTAAAATTTTGCCTAGCATTCATTTTATTAATCTTTATTTATCAAATGGCTAAATTCACCTTTACTATGTCCTTTTAAGGATTTACCTCCTGTTTATGAGTGAAAATCTAAAGGAATTCCTACCAATTTATGCTGGTATACAAAAAAACAGGTACATTACGTATACACACACACACACACTGACATATAAACATATGCTTATACAATGGGATTCCATACAGATTCTATCAACCAAATTTTACTTACAAGGCAATTGTCAACTTACATATATATATTTTTACTGCATTTAGGGTTTGGACTACATTTAGGGTTTGAGCAACATCTTCAATGGTTACAGTTGATTATATGAACTTTAGTCATTTGTCTATTCCTTATTCTATTATCCTCAGAGGAAGACATAAGGCAAAGTTCACTGATAACATAACAGTGAAATACCAAAAGGTATTTTAATTTGATGCACTGATTCCCGTATGAGCAAGACAAGGTCAGCCGACGTCTAACCCATGCTAGCGTGGAAGAATGGACGTAAAACGGTGATGATGATGATGATGATGATAATAAGGACAAAAGATGAAATCGAAAATGCAGCTGGAGTCTTTTTTTTTTTTTAAATATATTTATTTGGTTCCTTTACCGGTTTCGCAATTCTTCTGCTTTTCAAGAGTAGTGAAACCGGTAAAGTTCTCACTGCAAAACCGGTAAAGGAACCAAATAAATATATATTTAAAAAAAAAAAAAAAAGACTCCAGTTGCATTTTCGATTTCATCTTTTTTCCTTATACTTTCACTCGTGTAGGACACCACGGTTATTTTTCATTTTGTAAAAAAAACTAACTTTCTGATATATATATTTATAAACAATGGGTACACAAGAGATGTAGTGGGATCTTAGGAAGCTTAACTAAGAATGTAGGCTTTACATGTAGCAGCTGCGCTGGGACAGCAAGCAGCAAATGGCCACTGGAAACTGGCACCACCAAACTCTGGGAGGGCTCCGTAGAAACAGTAGACAGCGGAGGTGGGTGTTCGGAAAGTAGAATAACTTGGGTAAAAATGGGATGCAAGAAGTTCAGGGAGCTACTGCCACTGCTAGCTGCAAAAGACTTTTCCCTCAAAAGAAAGGCAGACTGTATCATGTGTATATACGAACAGCAATGTTACATGGTAGTGAGACCTGGGTGCTGTCTGTAGGAGACTTGCGTAGATTAGAAAGAAACGAAGCCGGCATGCTCTGATGGATGTAAAATAGTAATATACTTGAACAGCAAAGCATAAACGAATTGAGAGAGAGACTGAGCATAAGAGGAATCAAATGCTGTGTGCAGGAGAAGCAGTTGCGTTGGTATGGACATGAGAAGCGTATGAAGGATGACAGCTGCATAAAAAGGTGCAGAGCACTAGAAATCGATGGAAGCCGTGGAGTGGGGAGACCCAAGAGGATCTGGGATGAGGTGAAAAAAGCCGACCTTATCAAATTGCACCGCCCATAGGCATCACGCAGTAATACAGAAGACCCGACTTCCCCTGGGTACAAGCCGAAGCTGAAGCATATAGACAATATGCCCCCACCCCCTCCCACTGCAAAGTGGACGTGTAAGCGCCACGGAAAAAAGCACCCAGCACTCACTGTAAATGAGGTTGGTGTTAGGAAGGGCACCGAGCTGTAGAAAAAAGCCAGAATCAGTTCTCGTATGAGCAAGACAAGGTCAGCCGACCGGACTCTGCCCACAACAGGACAACTCGTCTAACCCATGCTAGCATGGAAGAACGGACGTAAAACGGTGATGATGATGATGATATATATATGGAGGCACATGGCTTAGTGGTTAGAGCATTGAGCTTGCAATCGAAAGGTTGTGAGTTCAATTCTCAGACCGGGTGATGTTTTGTTTCCTTGAGCAAGACACTTTATTTCACATTGCTCCAGTTTACTCAGCTGTAGAAATGAGATGATAGGAACTGGGGTCACTATTATTCCACTGCAAAGTGGTCGTGTAGGTGCCATGGCAAAAAAGCACCCAGCACTCACTGTAAATGAGGTTGGTGTTAGGAAGGGCATCCAGCTGTAGAAATCAAGCCAGAATCAGTTCCCATCCCACCCTTGCAAGCAGGGAAAAGTGGACCTAAAATGATGATCATGATGATGATGATATATATTCGTGAAGGCGCATGGCTTAGTGGTTAGAGCATTGGGCTTGCAATCGAAAGGTTGTGAGTTCAATTCTCGGACTGGGTGATGTGTTGTTTCCTTGAGCAAGACACTTTATTTCACATTGCTCCAGTTTACTCAGCTGTAGAAATGAGTTGCAATGTTACTGGTGCCAAGCTGTATCGGTCAGTGCCTTTCCATTGGACAACATCAGTGGCGTGGGGAGGGGAGACTGGTATGCACGGGTGACTAATGGGTTGATTGTGTCAGTTTGTGGGATATCATCCCTCATATTCCTTTATCACCAGAAATTGATTCGCAGACACACGAGTCTCCACTGAAGTTAGCCCCTGCCACAGGAAGACACAACAACGATGTTATGATATGACCCCTGCTGCTTATATGCAGATTTGCAACTGGGTGCTTCCAACTGGTCAGGTCTGCACATGTTGCTACTCCTCCATTGCCATAGGACATTCAGCTGATAAGATGACAGATGAGAAGATCACAAAGGAAACATCATTGGATTATAGTGGCAAAAGCTTGTACTACACAAGCACCACTCTCTAAGTTTCAATGATTATTGCCAGCTGACCAGTAATCACATCAACTGCAGGTTTTATTTCTTTTAGAAAGATGCTGTAACAAGAGCTTGGGGTCCTTCACTCCCAATGGATTTTCTTTTTACCCATCTATGGGCCACCACACCTGTAAATGTGTTGTAAATTCGCTGACTTTTTCATAAATTTAGACCAGGGACTCAATTCCATTTGAAAGCTAATTTGTTAAAAAGGTTATAAAATATATATATATATATATATATATAAAAAGAATTATTTAAAAGTTTTAAAAGTATTTTTAAAAAGTGTTTAAAGTTTTTTAAAAAGTCTTTTTTTTTAATTTTTTCATCAAGTATTTGCACAAAACATTACCTGTACAAATCAATTGATAAACAATTAGAAGAAAGGTATACTTACTTAAAATTTCCAATTCTGAAGAAAAAATTGAATTTGCAAAACTGGTGTTGACACTGTAAGTTTCATTAAATTCCCATTCAATTCCTTCATTGAAGGTCAGCTTTTCATTGTTATGCTTCCAAACCAAAGCAGTTTTTAAGATCTCACCCACTGAATCTACATGAAAACCACAGACTAATTTGAAAGATTGTCCTTCTTTCACAGTTGCAGGATGAGGTCTGATTACTAGTCTGTCATCAACTGATAATGAAAAGAAAGGAAAAAATAAACAATATTAGTAAAAGAAAGTAAATTTTTATTTTTTGTTGTGAATAAAAATTTAAAGAAGAGAAGTTTCGATATTTCATCAAATTTTCTTTTTGTATCATAGAAATCTTGGAATATACAACAAGGGACTTACCACAAAGCAGTATTTATTGCTATAATTCACATAAATATATATATATAATTTCTTAAGTAAGCATGTTTTTGAAATAGAAGCTTTCACCATATTTTTGACTAGAGAAATTCTAGTCTGATAGTGGGGTTAAGAACACTCTAAGAAATGGAAAAGATGAGTATTGACGTATGAGCATCAAAAATATAGCAAAAACTTCTTTTCTAATATATAATTTCTTTTTTAAACATAAAACCGGGAGAAAAAGAGAGTTTCTGTGATTTTATCGATTTTAATTACTTTCTGAATACAGCAAAAGAGATAAGCAAATTAGAACTTCTAGTGACAAAAAAGATGTAGATAAAATCTTACAATTTTGATGCACTTTCTTTTCAATAGATAAAATGTTTGTAATATTGCTTTACAATGGCGGAAATATTTTATTTCAGCTTAACTTTCTATAAAGTACTTAATTCTGGATTCAGTAACACTAGGTAGATGATTGAAAAACTTATGGTAAATTTCACCTCAAAAGCCTGGTTCCTATTCTCCAGTTAAGTGGAGTGTCTTGAAAGGAGAGATAATGAAATATCTGATGTGTACTGAGAACTAATAAAATCAAATAACTAAATGTATTAACACCCCTTGGGAAATTTTAATTCTGATATTTTAAATGAACAAATCATATAAAAATCCTTTAAGCCATTTGATACAAAACAACCTGAAATTGCCCCTAGTTTTGTGAAGTTCTATCATAATTCAATGTAAGAATCTTTATTAAGTTATGTTTTGAAAATAGAAAGGAATGGAGCCAATCATCAGATTAGACCAAAGAGACAATATTTTCATTGGTCTTGCCATTGCTGATATTATCTGCTGGTTGCAACTCTAATACCAGCTAAATAATGTAAAGGTTAACTTCCTAATTCTTTATTATTTTCAAAATAATTAGGAAATCAGTTTCTTTCATTATAATAGGGTAACAAAATGGTTAAAAATATAAATTATTTTTCAAAACACTTTTAAACACCCTGATAAGATATTTTGAATGAATATTGAATTTAAAACTAATTTCCTTTTAATATGATTTTAACTTGTTTCATGATCTAATTATTAATGGAACTGAATAATTAAAAAATAGAATTCTTTTCTTTTTTTAAGGAAAAAAAGATAATACTCTTTTTTTTTTTTTATAAAAAAAACAAAAAAAACTTGTCCCCATCGCTCTTACAAGAAGAAGAAGAAATTCTTAATAATAATAATAATAATTGTTTCTACTTTTGACACAAGACCAGCAATTACCCAGTGTATTACTGGTACTTTATTTTATCGACCCCGTAAGGATGAAAGGCAAAGTTAACCTCGGCGGGATTTGAACTCAGAATGGCAATGGCCATAACTCTATGCGTCAAAGCATGGCATCCGACCCTCTACCGATACTGCCAATTCACCGAATAATTGTTTCTACTTTTGGCACAAGGCCAGTAATTATCCTAGTGTATTACTGGTACTTTATTTTATCGACTCCATAAGGATGAAAGGCAAAGTTAACCTCGGCGGGATTTGAACTCAGTCCGTAAAGGGACGTAACTGTGCTGCAAAGAATGGCGTCCGACCCTCTACCGATACTGCCAATCGACCGCCTTAATAATAATAATAATAATAATAATAATAATAATAATAATAAGAAGAAGAAGAAGAAGAAGAAAGTCTTAATGTGAAAATTTATCCAAGTGTATATAATTTTCATTTTTTACTTGGTATCCAGGGAAAACAATATCTTATCAAGACTTCTATTCCCTAAATTAATATATTTACTGCTAAGCCAACCTTAGTGATAAGCATATGCAATAATTTTCCTGTTTTGTCTTTTCTTTCTCCAAAAAATATTAAATGGATGACAAGGGATTGACATACAATTATACTATATCACATAGTAATGCTTCTATTTTCTTCTTGCTCAAGACACTAGCAAAGCTCTTGGTTGAATAGAATATGAGCCAGAACATCTAGAGCATGAGAAGAAGCATCCTTGTGGTCACTCTAGCTGCTAGAATTAGCAGTCAATCCTACCCCCAAATAACACCCTACTAACTTAAAAAAAAGAACAATGTGGGTCTAGGACCATACACAGTCAGAGCTGACTTTGGGCTAAACAACAACAGCATAGAATATGGAACAGAATTATTAGTCTCTTAATATATTGCCCTAGTGTAATGTAACATAGCCAAAGTAACTGTTTGGAAGCCCCTCAACATTGTACCTATAATTCAAAGGGCCAGCTTTGTTACACAGCTGAATCCTCTAGATATCTATGTTTGGGTACATATATCTGTGGAATGCTCAGCTGTATACACATTCATTTCTCAAACAACCAGTTTTGTTGATCCTATGCAGGTTTAGCTAGCCTCCAATGAAGCTGCATCATAGATTCTCCAGTCTTATCACGAAAAGCATAACACTACTCAGTCAAATAAACAAACCCACAACTTTATGATTATGAGTCCAACACCCTAACCACTAGATATGCTTTCATGTTCATTAAGCAACTGGAACACTCATCGTTGAAAACGGTGGCAGTCCACTTCATTCCATATTGTCCTAACTCAAAGTTTCTGTGCTTTCACATTATTAATAATTCTGCTATAAAGAAGAAAAAAAAAAACACTATTTATTTCCTGTAAGTCAAATTTGCAGACTCTGGCACTGCACATAATCAGTATTTTTTATGTGAATACCAAAAGGAATAAATATATTTTCATGCACAAAATTACCTGTCATCATAATGTGATTGAAGACACTTAAATCAAATATAAGATCTGGTTGACATTGATTGCAAAATTCAATAATTTATTTCAATTGAGACAATGACCATGCATTATAAAAATGAAAACTACTTTCCTGCTTAATGCCAATATTGTCTTAAGCTATTGTAATAATAAATTCATTATTATTATTATTATTATTATTAACATCATTATTGATAATAATGGTATTGTTATTATTTTTTTAAAAATAATTTTTATTTGTGAAATCATAAAAAAATCATTATTACCATTATTAATATTGGCAGTATCGGTAGAGGGTCGGATTATGCTTTCCAGCATAGTTACGTCCCTTTACCATCTGAGTTCAATTCCCGCCAAGGTTAACTTTGCCTTTCATCCTTGCGGGGTCGATAAAATAAAGTACCAGTAATGTACTGGGATAATTACTGGCCTTGTGCCAAAAAGTAGAAAAAATTATTAATATTATGAATAATAATGAAGGTTTGTAATTTAGCAGCCATGTAGTTCTGTGATGCATCCCATGCACAGATTTCTGAAGCCACAAATACATGTGAGGGGACATTTGGCAGAGGAGACTGTGTAGAAGCCTATTATATATAATCATACATTCATGTGTGTGTGTGTGTGTGTGTATATACATGCGAAGAGTAAATGAAAACAACAATGCAAACAATACAGTAGAAAAAGAGTCTTGACACTCCTTCTTCATCAGAAGATATAAAGGGAAATAAAAGATGAAATAAAAAGATTAAAAGTCACAAGAGGAACTAATGAAAAAAGAATTTTTGAGAAAAACTATGTGTATTCAGTCATCAATTCCTGAGAAATGGTAGTCAGTGGGTGTCTTAAGGGAGATAATCCTTGCATATTTTGAGTGGACATGTGTGTGTGTAGGACATCAATATAAAAAGTATCAGAGAATGTGGAGACCGTGACGGTGATGTTCAGGGTGAAGAAATGGTGAGAAGAAGGGCCAGGGGAGAAGGAGAAGGAGTTGAAAAGGTGAAGAGTATAGTTGGTGTAGCGGATGAGTGAGGGGGTTAGAGACTAAGAGGGCAAGGAGGGCGTCTAGGTATTAAGAGAATATTTCAGTGAGGCAACTGATGGGACAGCCAGGATTTTGGGGTTAGTATCTTAGGGAGGAAGTAAATAGTGGGAGAGGGAGGTGTGTGTACAATAAGATTTTTGGCAGTGGAGTATGAGGTCAGAAGATAAATGGTGGTAAAAGAGGTGCTTGCGTAGCTGATGGAGGGCTTTACTCCTGTAGATGTTCAAGTCCCACACCACCACAGCACCACATTTATCAGCAGATTTAATGACAATGTCATTGTAGTGCCAGAGGGCTTGGCAGAAGTGAGGTTGGAAATTAAAGCAGGTCAAGGTGCATTGGCAGGTATCCTTGAAGGTATGTGCTGAAGGTGTCATGTGCTGAAGGTGTCAAGTGTGTCAAAGATCCGCATTCAGTGATCATTTTCTAAATTTCAAGGATAGAAAACCTGGCAAACAAAGTGTTGGTATGACTCTTCAGCCATGCCAACGACATGACACTCATCCTAGTGCTGTGCCATAATAAAATGTATTGAGTGCAGGAATATATATAAGCAAGATGCAGGTCCCTAGGCTGTCTGAGCACTTGATAAAGTACAAGAATGTATATGTAAGATGCAGATCTTTAGCCTATCTGAGAAGTCTATAGCTCTGTTTGAGTATTGATTTCTCTGTAATGACTCATCCAGCAGAGAGAATGAATGTAAAAATGTTGATGACACATAGGGCCTTATGCTTGAATTCAGAATTAAATGGATAAGAGAAAAATCTCCACCAAAATAGGTCACTGATTTATCACATATACGAGGGTTGGCTGAAAACTTCATAGGCTGACCAAGATACTCTCATGGAATGACCAAATGAATTTATTTTTCAACATAGTTCCTGTTTTAAAGTGTTTTTTAATTATCTAAAAATCCTTCCATCGTAATTTTATATATAAACCATTTGTATGCTCCAAACACCAGATTAATAATGAGAAAATTAGTTATATTACTAAATATCTCCAAATTCTTGATTATTCTTAAAATTATTTGAAAATAAACAGAATTTTTCATTGTGAAGACAAATGGTTTAGTGGTTATGGTATTGGATTCACAATCATGAAGTTGCAATTTCAATTACTTCCTTGAGTTAGACACTTTATTTCTCATTGATCCAGCTGCCAGGAGTTGCAACTGGTAGAGAGTATCAACAATATCAGGGAAACATTGTATCCTCAGCCAATCTGATGAGTTCCAACTCACACAGTTAGCGAAAGAGGTCTGTTGATTTAGATCATTTAAAAAAAATTTTTTTTTAATTTTTCATTAGAAATATTGCAATGAAAAGGTTAATATATGTTTTTATAGTCATACCAATAATTGTTTCTACTTTAGGCACAAGGCCAGCAAATTACCCAGTGCATTACTGGTACTTTATTTTATCGACCCCGTAAGTCATACCAATAATCTACTGTCTTCAGTTCTTAAAAAGTCTAGTCACAATTTCTTTGCTGAATAACTTGGCAAAAATCCATTTTCAAGAACTGTTACTCAAGTCTTTCTTTGACAATTTAGTCATGCATTGAACTTGAATGGCTAGAAACATCATAATCTTGTGAATTATATTAATATATATTCTATTAGTTTGAAAATTATAGTTACCAAACATCAATTTAACCAAGTTTTGAATACCTCTATATTGTTCTTAGAAGAATATATTAAATATACAGGAAAATAAATTCATACATATTGGCAGGGTCAAAATATTTCATTTATCCAGTTGTGCTTATTTCAAGACTAAATAAATTAGAACTATTATGAGTTCCTACTGGTGGTGATTTCGATATGTGAGAGGCAACTCCTTTTTCTATCTTTAAGCGTCTTCACCACACTTTCTATTATAAACATATATATACAGAGTGTCCCCAAAACATGTATACATACTTTGATCATCTGTAAAGCAGGGGCAAAGGGTGCATGCATGCATTTTAGAATCTTGAGTTGATTAATTATGTCGGTTGAAGCAAGCAGAATTTTGGCTGCTTGCTAAATCGTAGACACATAAAAAGATAACACACACACTAGATAACACTACATGCGGCTTTGACCGGGAGGGTCATTTAGAGGGAATGGGGGGCGGGCTGCACAGCCCCACTTTCTGCCATGGCAATTGGACTGCATGCCTTGCTTTCCAGGTTACTCTTCGCCACTACTGTACAGGCAATATTTATTAGAATGCTGTTGAAGCATGTATACATTTTTTTGGACACCCTGTATATCTTTGATAAGTACCAACAAGTACGAAACAGAGCTCTGTCAGCTTATCTCCCCTTGTTTGCTGAAAATAGAAGTAAGTGACATTGTCACTACTTTAAAACAATAGCATAAGGTTTTCAAAATGCTTTTAATTAAGCATACAGTGTATTGCAAAATACACTATATATACATTCATATATATATCGCTATTTCAGAGCACCAATTCTAATTTTCAATTTTTGGTGGACCAGCAACCACTCTGTATAATCAGTTCCTGATTATTACTGGAATTCTATAAGAATCCAACATTCATAATTTTCAGCAGACAGGATGAGTGCTGAGCTTTGATAAGTACCAACAAGTATGAAATAGAGCTCTGTCAGCTTATCTCCCCTTGTTTGCTGAAGATAGAAGTAACTACTTTAAAACAATAGCATAAGGTCTTCAAAATGCTTTTAATTAATCATACAGTGTATTGCAAAATACACTATATATACATTCCTATATATATCGCTATTTCAGAGCACCAATTCTAATATATATATATATATATATATATATACACACACAGATCATAATCATTAAATGTTTGCTTTCTCTGCTAGTGTATATATATATATTTCCAAAATCGCTGACTGAACACAGATGTACAAATACTTCAAAACATTTTTTTCCATTTCTTTCTCTTTTCACTCTCTATATTTCTATTTCTTCTTTTATTTTTCAGTCTATCTTCTGATGAAGGAAAAGTGTATCTGAAACGTTAAAACTCTTTCTTACTATATGAAGCATTAAACTAATATATTTCTTCATTGTAGTGTATTGTTTGTGTTGGTTTCAATTCCGTTTTCACATCCCTCTGTCTCTCTTTTTATATATATATATATATATATATATATGGAGAAAGAGAGAACGAGTGAGACAGAGAGAGTGAGAGAGAGTGAGAGAGAAAGAGAGTATGAGTGTGTGTATATCTAAATGTGCATGTATGTAATATAATGTATACAATCAACATGAAGTTAATCGTTAATGGTTCATGTAAAGAGACCCTAGTCTGGGAGCCAAGCTTTATGCATAATCTAGAGTAAAAATGGTAATTTATATAGTGTTTTATATGTTCTCTAGCTAAAACTGTAATATTTCCAGTGGAGAGGAAGTGTGAAGTTCCTGGCAATTAAAATTGAAACAAAAATCGTAACTAGATAATTCCTCATATTAAGTTGTAAATTCTGAGTAACATGCAACTTGAAATATTTATTGTTTAATATAATAATACATAACAGAGAATATAGTATTCTTTATGACATTCTAAGAACGTTTTAAGAATTTATTGACACATCATCAAATGAGTATTGTACATCATCCCAGCTTAAACTAAAATACTCAATGTTTCATCATCATTGAAGATATCTCCTGACAAACTCACATCCTCAACATAGCAAAGTTGCTTTCCTTTTCAGGGCCAGAAAATATTTCATTCTTCCCAACAACTACTAGTAGATAGCAAACCTGAAGTCTGACCTACAATGGAATATCTCTCCCACATCTGGGCTAATGTTGCTGCTGCATATACAGATATCTCTAACTGTATCCAAAGAAAGACAACTCAACTGTGGCATGTCCAGCCTCTGGCTCAAAAATATAGTATTCCCTCTCTGCCTTTTTTAATGCTACTACTACAGTAGGTTATACTTCCTGAAGCTTGTCCATTGTATGCTGCTTCCTTTTCCAGTATTTTCCTACTCACATGTTTCTCCTCCTTTCATCAATTATATTTTGTCTTAACCTTAAACTCCAGATGAATCACTTTGGCAGTCCTTTAACCCAGAACAACTACCTTTTGGAATTCCCTACCAGCCCATATTTTTTGTGCAGTTAACTTTCAGCTATTCAAGTGGAACAGGAAACATGTTGAGTTCTTGGAGGACCTGCAAAAGACATGGGTACATCCCCTTCCTCCAGAGGAAATCATTAAAAATAATGTGCAGTTGCTGTCTTCTTATCCCAATGTTTGCTGTGCTACAGTAAACTTACCTTTTAAAACAAGTTCAATACATTCATTATCTGAATGTTTGGCTGAATCACCCACTGAAAGCAGAGCAGCACCAGAGTTTAAAAAACAGGATTTAAAATATAACATCAGTGAAGCAATGTTGATACTTGCAGATGGCTCTGAGTGCAGATGAAATTTTTAGAAGTAGCTACAAATAGTGGTAAGGAAATTCGTTCAATCTCATTACATTTTAAGGATTTACTAAAACTGGATCACATGCAAAATATATGAGCTAAACTTAGGAAGTGAAGAGAATAGACTATTCTATGCAGGAATCACTTCTTTAATTATTTAATCAATAACAAATACTATGTAACTTATTTGGACACTTTTACAATCTTCATATTGAATGTGAAGGTATAACTACGAGGGTGGGCTGTAAAGTTCAGAGGCTGACTTTGAAGGAGGGATGCTAGAGCTATGAAATCTTGCATGCAATAATTTCAACTCTTCTTAATAATAAATGCATTGTTTCTTTCCAGGCATTATGTTGAAAAATAAACCTCATTTGGTCATTCCATGAGAGTATCTGGGTCAGCATATAAATTTTTCATCCTCTAAACTTTTCAGCTAACCCTTGTAGGTAAAGTAACTTTAAACATGAATAACATGTTTCTATAGTTAGCTATACATCTTAAAGTCTAATAATTGAGAGACAAGTTCAGCACAGATACGTTGAGATGATGAGGAAGATAGTAAAGAAGAAACAGAAGTGAAAAATCATAAAGAACACATATCTATACCTTCAACTGTTGTGTATATCAACCAGGTATATATATCTCCCTTATGGCAAAAAATGCATTTGCAAAATTACATCTGACCTCTAGCTAAAATTAATTTAAGGGAATGCATGAGATGACAAAAATAGATAACACATTATACCAATGAGCTAAGGACAATCTAAACTAGGAAATTTGCTAAAATGATTTAATCCATGCTGCAGGATTCTCAATCTGTCAGTTTTTACAAGGAAACATTGTCACATCATAATATTTAGCTAGACCCCGCCACACTCCTTCCAAAAAAATTAAATGCTTCATTA
>OZ024741.1:383922311-383957311 GCA_964016885.1 Eledone cirrhosa | reverse complement strand
CTCACAGTTAGAAAAATGATTGATGAATTTAGCAGCTGAAGTTGACAGGAACAACATATTTACCATTTAATTATTTTATAATCTTTGGAATATAGTTTGTGCATTATTTTAAAGCTATATATGTATGTATGTTGTGTTTATGAGGAATATATTTCTTACAATACTGCAAAGTCATATATATATATATATATATATATATATATATATATATATATATGCATATATATACATACATATATAAAGTGCATATAAGGAATTAATATTTGATTCTACACAAACTGAATGGTAAAAAAATGTTGAGAACAAAGAGTTTGACAACATTCCAGTGAATTGATTTATAGACTGTGTTATTCCACAATAAATTATAAAGAATATAGAATGAATATTTTTTTTCTTTTGAAATATAAGTAATTAGGATGGTAGATTGGCAGAATTATTAGAGTCTCAAATAAAATGCTTTTCATTCTGAGTTCAAATTCTGCCAAAATCAACCTTGCATTTCCTCCTTTTGGGCATAATAAAATAAAATACTAGTCAAGTACTGTGGTTGATATACTGAAGTACTGTTTCTTCAAATTTCAGCTCCCTCCTACAATGACACATCCATATTACTAATCCATCTTGTTTAGTTAGCTAAAGTCTGTTCTAAGCTGAAGGCACATCAGGCCGGTGCTTATCCCTGGTTGGCATTAACTGGCATTAATTGACTGAGAGTACAAGAGTCTCCCTGGATGTACAAGATTAACTCCCCAGCTAGCAATGGTACTCAGTCTACTCAATCATTTGCCAATAACCTAAATATAATTGTCCCTTTCCTACTCAATTCGCTACCATCTATCACTCTGTTTCTCCTATTGCCTCATATCTACACTCCCTCATCTCTTATAATCACACTCCCACAATAACAGAGATAATGTTGGTTCATGAGGAGTTTTTATCCTTATAGGTACAAAACAATCCTCTCTAGAGTTTGATTCAGGATAAAATGCACTCACTCCACTCTGTAAACTGGGTGTTATTAGGAAGGGCAGTAACTCCAAATAAGAACTGATCTGGCCTGTAATGGTTCATACAACTCATGTCAGTGTCAGCATAGAAAACGATGATGATGTATATGTATGTATATGTGTGTGTAGTCAATGATCTAAAACATGTATAAATTTAGTTTTATTTCCTCCATTTTAGCATTAATCTAGAGGCAGTTTAGATTATTTGCTGGAATTGTTGCAGCATGTTTGATAATTAGATATTTTTCTTAATTTAATCATGTAAACGTGAAATAAAAATGGTGGCTATAGTATCCTGTCTGACTAATTTTATTACAGTACAGTAAGGGAAAAGGCTGATTGAACAATCAATAGTTACTTATGTATTGATGGCACTGCATTGCTTCCCTGATGATTCTTAAACCTTAATCTCTCAGTATCTAGTTGTAGACATTTTGATACCAAACCACTTCTTACTAAAACTGCTTTTGTTTATTATAAATTATATATATATATTACTAAAAACCGTAATTTTATGTAAGAATCTTTGCTAAGTTATGTTCCAAACATCAGTTTGATAATGAGAGTTAGTTGTATTACTAAAACCCTTCAAATTTTTGATTATTTTCAAAATTATTTCAAAATCATAGGTAGTGTCTTTCATTAAAAATTTGGTGACAGAATGTCTCAAATGAAAACTATGTTCACAGATGCATCTTAGCTTTAAAATCGCATAATTTCAGAGGTTAATAGAAACTGCTCTAATATATGTTGCACTGGAAAAGGGTGTATATACTATAAATCCTATAAAATAATCACCCATTGAAGAGAAAACTCTAGTTGACACTATTTGGAATGATAACAGTAAATAAATCATTTGAAAATTAAGACTGGGATTGAACCTTTAATTGATGACATCAAGCACACAGCACATGAATGTTGGGTAAAACTAGTAAGGCAGAGAGTAAGAAAATGCAGCCAGAAAACCCAAAATATAGAATCCACTCAATCTACACCAGTAAAAGGGGAATTAATTTTATTTTGTTATCTGTTATACATAAACATAGGTCAACTATATTTTACAAACAGAGAGTTATACTAAAATGGAAATGTAAAAAAAAAAAGATAAAAACAAAATTAAGTAAACAAAAATGAGGGAAAGGGTAAAGAAGGATAGATCTGGCTGTAGAGGAAAGTAGAGGAAAGGATTATAAATGCCATAAATGAAAGGAAACAGTTGAAAAAAAGGAGGAAGGGGAGGGGATGACAGGCTTTATGCCTAGGGTGAGGCTGTGTTTCAGCTGCACCCCATGGACAAAACTGCAAAGGCATTTTCGTGGACAATGACCTGTGATACCTGCTGCAACAGCCACTTCACCTCACAGGGCTCCTTCCTCAGAGAGGCTACTGATGTTCTGATTTTATGAAGGAGCTTGGCTGCACAGGGCCCAAGGATCCCTAAAGTCTCAACAGTGACCAGTGCAAAGAGGAAACGGCTAGACAAGCCCTGGTATTTGCTTGTCTTCTACTCCTCTGTGTTGCGGGCTGCAGTACCAGGGTTTGTGACTGAGGTGACTAAGTTGGAGGCAGAGGACATGTCACAGCATGTGGAATCTTAGATGGCGGATTTATCTCCTTCGAATGGGAAGAGGGTAATTTCATCATGGCACTTGTCATCTCTGTGGTCAAGGCCTGCTGTCTCCAGTTGTGATGGGAAGCCAGCTGCATCAAGCTCCTTTTCAATGTGTTGTTGAGAGTGGCATGTCAGGGGAACCAGGTGGCATGACAGTGGGTGCAGCCCCACAACGACATTTGTGTGGCTCATACACGTGGAGGCTGAGGCATTGGGCTACTCCAATGTGAGTGCACTTATCATCAAGAAGGATACCATATACATCTAGCTCTATAAAACAGACATATGTTAAAGGTAAACCAGTAAACAGAGATACACCACAGATACACTAACAAAGCATACATATACACCAAAGATAAACAGTCATAGACATACACCAAAGATACACTAACAAAGCATACATATACACCAAAGATAAACAATCATAGACATACACCAAAGATACACTAACAAAGCATACATATACCAAAGATAAACAGTCATAGACATACACCAAAGATACACTAACAAAGCATATATATATACCAAAGATAAACAGTCATAGACATACACCAAAGATACACTAACAAAGCATATATACACCAAAGATAAACAGTCATAGACATACACCAAAGATACACTAACAAAGCATATATACACCAAAGATAAACAGTCATAGACATACACCAAAGATACACTAACAAAGCATACATACACCAAAGATAAACAATCATAGACATACACCAAAGATACACTAACAAAGCATACATATACCAAAGATAAACAATCATAGACATACACCAAAGATACACTAACAAAGCATACATATACCAAAGATAAACAATCATAGACATACACCAAAGATACACTAACAAAGCATATATACACCAAAGATAAACAATCATAGACATACACCACAGATACACTAACAAAGCATACATACACCAAAGATAAACAGTCATAGACATACACCAAAGATAAACAGTCATAGACATACACCAAAGATACACTAACAAAGCATATATACACCAAAGATAAACAGTCATAGACATACACCAAAGATACACTAACAAAGCATACATACACCAAAGATAAACAGTCATAGACATACACCAAAGATACACTAACAAAGCATACATACACCAAAGATAAACAATCATAGACATACACCAAAGATACACTAACAAAGCATACATATACCAAAGATAAACAGTCATAGACATACACAAAAGATACACTAACAAAGCATACATACACCAAAGATAAACAATCATAGACATACACCAAAGATACACTAACAAAGCATATATACACCAAAGATAAACAGTCATAGACATACACCAAAGATACACTAACAAAGCATATATACACCAAAGATAAACAGTCATATAGACATATACGAACACATGAATAAGTTTTTAATGTAAGTTAAATATTCTTTTATCCTTTCAGGCATTATCAACAACTTGTGTTTTGATTTCTCTCATACATATTGACAATGTAAGAAAACATTTAATGTTTGTTGACATCTTTGCAATGACTTACTGGTAATTAAAAGTAAATCAAATAAAAAAAATATAAATATTTTTCTAACAAATTCTTTGACAAAGTGCCATAAAATCTTAGTTGTGTGTAAGAATGGTGAATGTTTGAACTTCTTTTGTTTATTTTTTCATTGGATTAAGTAAATAATGGAATTTAATTCTATATATTAATATCTCTATATTACTCTAGTGGGTGTGTGTGGCCTTGTGGTAAGGGTTTTGGACTTATGATCATAATGTTGTGGGCTTGATTCCTGGACTGGGTTGTGTGTTGTGATTTTGAGCAAAACACTTCATTTTACCATATTCTCAGCTGAAAATGGGTATTTAACCCTGTGATGGAATGGCATCCTATGTAGGGCAAGTCTTATACCCTCAGTTGCTTCACACCACTGAAAACATGATAAGCACCAGCCTTTCGACTTTATACTATATTTCTTTATACTGTAACTGCCACCTCGCAAAGTAAACTCAGTTAACCATGCATGATTAAACTCTCTCTTCAAACAGTTATACTGTTTGAGAAGAGGATCTGTTGTTCATGTTATTGTGATGCAACCCTAGACAACTCTGTTATAGCACAGATATTACTAACAAACAATTACCATGCACAGCAACCCAATGTTTAACCCTTTCAATATCAAATTACCAGATGCTGCTCCTGGATCTACAACACAAAATTGTTTGTTGTAAAGTGATTATAACTATCTAAAGCCTATTATCATTTATTATGTCTCATTGACCAGCTTAAAAATGAGGAATTTATTTCTTAAATCCTTCCAAATTCTTCAATATAGTCAAATGATTAAAAAAATCATAGTCTTTGACCATACAGCTATCAGCTGAACAATATAATCATAGCAAACAGAACTGACTGATGTATTGAAAAGGTTAAATCTATGTGGCTGCTTGACCTGCTACAAATAACTGTCAAATATGCTTAAAAAAATGCCATACTGTATTAAAAAGAGTCAGGTTAAATTATACCAGGAAAAGATGGGATGGTCATAGCTTGAATATCTTCAATCAACGGTCGCCAACCTTTTGGACCTCATGGACCACTAAATTCATAATTTTAAATTCCTCAGATCACTAATATGAATTGTTTTAAAAAGATAAATCATCATCATCATCATCATTTCATTTTACGTCTGCTTTTCCCTGCTTGCAAGGGTGGGACGTGAACTGATTCTGGCTTGATTTCTACAGCTGGATGCCCTTCCTAACACCAACCTCATTTACAGTGAGTGCTTGGTGCTTTTTTTCCATGGCACCTACACGACCACTTTACAGTGTGGGCTGGGTGCTTTTTTGCCATGGTACATCGACGACCACTTTGCAGTGGAATGATAGGGACCCCAGCCCTATCATCTCATTTCTACAGCTGAGTAAACTGGAGCAATGTGAAATAAAGTGCTCAAGGAAACACATCACCCGGTCTGAGAATTGAACTCACAACCTTTCGATTGCAAAGCCAATGCTCTAACCACTAAGCTATGTGCCTCCAAAATACATTTGTCAAATAATGATCAGAGAACTTCCTTTTTATTAAACAATACTGAAGCATACGTGCGTCATATTGTCGATAGATGATACATATGTGGATGATAGTATGTGGAAGCAGTGCAGGCTGTAGCTGCAGAACAGCAGTCTTTCTTAAAAATATAGCGGCAAAGATTGTGAGACAGTTGACTTGGTTTCATCAAATACAACGCCAAAGTCAGTCACATCACACTTGCGATCACCACAAATAAAGGACCCAGGGTGGCTACCTCTGATACCCATGCAAATGACATATCAGCAGCCACCATTGATACCCCAAATGTCATACAAGTGCTACTACTAAATGTCAAACGCCTGGTATAACTGAACAATTAGATCCAATTAGAAAGTAAAATCAATTAAAGATGTTCATATTTTTTTCAATTTATGGGGAAATTCCTGGCATGTTTACATGCCTACATATTAGATATGTGTATATATTTACACACGTTGGTTCAGTCTCGGTTACACGCTCTGTATCTATACAGATTTATCTATCTATCTATCGCCCCTCGAGTGCCTTCAGGTGCTCATAGCCCTCTACCAAGCGGAAACAGCAATCAGCGGAGACTCCACTTCGACATTCTATAGGGGATTAATGGAGGATAAGGGCGATGACGTTCTCAGGGAAACTCTAGGCATCGAGGAGGACGAACTGACCAGTCTGTTCGGGAGGATTTTCCATCCGGGGTCTATGGATAACTTCCAGAGGTCTCTGGCCTGGCAGTGCTACTGTGGAGCTCTACCAGTTCAAGACAAAATTTACAGGCACGGACGCCCTGGCAGAGATCCTGCCAAAAGGATGTTAGTTAATTACTGAGGGAAAACATTTTTTAAGGGTGTTATAAAATATATTTTTACCAAATACTATTTTTGTTAAATTATTAATAAAACATAAAAATTGCAAATAATGTCCAAATTTTTCTGCAGACGACCAATACTTTCTCTCGGACCACTGCTGTCTTAGATGATAAGACTGCTCACTAATGACTACTCCAGGGCTAAACAGCAACAAATACTAAGGTAAAAACTGCTTTATTGATTTTATTTTTGTTGTAAATGATGACTACAGGGTTATGAACATTTCTATGACTTTTGAATAAGAAGAAAGTAATATAGACTCTAGGATTGTGTACTTGTAGATATTTTGTAGTTGTCAAATATTGATTATATGTATAGTAACTACAATTCTATTGCTGTTGGAAAATATATAATTGAGATGAATATATTCCTTTTACAGAAATATGCAAAAAGAACTCCAAAAAGAAAAGAAATTACAAACTTTCAAAAATCTCTTGTGATACATTAAGAAATAGTCTATGAGGTAAAAATATGGTGCGATTGTTTTATCTGTCCATTATCTAATGAGAATACATAATGTACCAGCCATTGACTTTAACTGAATTTTCGCAACAGATCCATCCATCCATACATATAATATAACAAATGTGGTATGAATGAGAGGAAGAGAGAGAAGAATACAAAGACATTAACAGTAGAGTGAATTAGGGAAGCTAAACTTGTTCATTTAGAAATTATGGTAGCATTGCAATGCTTACAATTGAAACAAATAAGAAATGTAAAGAAAGTCAAAAGTAAGAATAAATAATTATATTACAGTGCACTACAATACATTACAACACACTAATATATATATAACACACTGCAACTGTTTAAGGTTAGATAGGCTGAACAGACAGAAAACACAATTGTGAAAATACAATTGATAATTTGTTGATATGCATTGGTGACTAAACAAATTGATCATTTGAAGTAGGAAGAGTAGCACTCATCCCAATTTTTGGGGCCTCAAATACTGGTGGGAGGTTTTTTTAGATCAGAGATATGGCCTTAATGCTTGCAATAAAGTCAGCTTTTCTTTGCTAAAGGACAAAAGGGTTAGGTGATGGTGTTACACAAAGTGACAGATTATGTCTACCATACAAACATACCAAAAGAATAGGAATAAAAAATAACAAGTACTAAGTAAATCATCACAATACACCACTAGAGCTAGACAGTGAAAAATCCATTAGAAAAAAATTAGAATAGTAGAGTAGAAATAACAGAATAAGAAGCACTTGTTATGTCATACATTAAAAAAATCCAACAGAATAAAATAAAAACCATAATAGTTACGTAGCAATAACAATAATATGAACTTAGTATGTCATCTCAATATAACACAGGAGTTATACTGCTACACTTCCAACAGAAAAAAAAATGATGTAATATGCTATATAAAATCATCTCAGTACCTGTGAGCAATGTCAGTAACTAATTTGCTGTATTGTTGTTATGCTACTGGCTTGACTGTATTAAGGTTGAAGTATTCAGCAATGCTGTTTCTATTGTTGTTAGTCCATTTGTATGAACTAAGCATTTTATTTCTCCAAAGGTTGATTTCTCTCATGTCTATTCCAGATAAAATGTGTTTAGCCGATGTATTTTGCATCATAGTTATTTTTTCATTTTTTCTATTCTACCAATTGAAAAATGTTCACAAAGCTTTTGTTGTTGGATAACCCCATTCAGGTTTATTTGAATAGACCTATGACAGATCTAATCAATCATACAAAGCATCCAATAAAGTTGACCAATCAGAGACAGTTCCTCTTTTAGGGCATGATGACCCAAAATTTAAACCTGACAATCTCTAGTCTGTTTAATATTCAAATAGTATTTTAGGAGATTAGGGACTAAAACCTTGTCAGTGGAATTTGGTCAACAGAAATTCCTCCTCTTAGGTAGAAGATTTAATCCATCACCCAGTCTAACACCCTCACATGAATCATATGGGTCTTTTGATGCTTTATATATACGTATATACACACAGGCATATAAATATTATAAACAGACTTGGTCAGTTTTTAGAAAGCATTTTAATGTCTTCTTATAACCACATTCCTTGACTTTGAGTTGGAATGCTGCTGTTGTTTATTTTCCTTTCCAAATCTCTAAGTTCATTATGTCAGCAAAAACACAAAATAAAAGCAAAACATTATCATTATTTATTTTGAACCTAAAACAAACATTCTTATAATGCTGGAGCATATCCTAGTTTCCATATTTTAAAGTGTTTTTGACCTACTAGAAAACACTGAGAGAACCCCTACTTCACATAATTTCCATAAGAGTCTTTCAAATAATACACCTCAAGCACTAATGTTTTTATCTTTGATAATATAATTCTCTGATTTTATCAATATTCAACTACCAAAACACCTTTGTTTTTAGTTTTGAATCTGCTATTTATAAATTGAATAATCCTAACAAAGTGAGTTTTTAGAACTTGTTGACTGATTAAAATAAATTTTTGTTTTGAGAGAAATCTAATTTAGTGTTTTGCCAAGAATAGTTCTTATCTATTTTTTTTTTGTACCAAATTCATTCTTAAACTAGAATTTAAATGCTTTTCAATGGTACCAAAGTGTAAGGTATATCAGATGCGAAAGTATTGTTCATTCTATAGAAAGAAAATTGCAGTGGTTAATTGCTTACATGCTGAAATATTGGGGAAACCCTGTTGGCTTTATTTTATGTACTTAAACAAGATGTAATCCAATTAAACTAAGTACATTCCCATTTTACTGAGTAGAAGCAGTCCAGAATGGCATTCCTTTCTAAAATATATGTAAGTCTCCAATGGTTTACACCTAACCTGTTATAATTGGAAGTTGGAATGGGTTTAGGCAGTTCCAATATTTGAAACTTAAAATATGTAATCATCATTTAAATCTGTCTAGAAGGTTGTTGATAGGATTTTTGCAGCTACATTGATGAGGTTGAATAACACTAAAGAAGCTGATTTGAGGGCATCTAATTGGCTCCTTCAACTTAACATGATTATTCAACACAAATAATTTGTTAAACGTTTCCATTATCTCATTAACAGATGCTAATCAACTTCAATCTAGTAGTTATAGAGTTCAGGATATGCAAAAGTTACTTCAGACTTTAAAGATTTTGCACCATTTTATAAGCTATTACATTCCATAAGAGAAATGATTATCAATAAAATAAATATTTATTTTAGAAAATCCTACAAATATTTATATTTGCAGAATGCATTCAACTCAATTTCTGAAAACATGAGGAGGCAACTGCATTGAAAAAATAATCTTTTTGTCATGTTTTCCTTTACTATGATGAAACTACTATTCTAAACATGTCAGCCTATGGTATAATAATATTCCAAGAATACATTCATTTAACCATTATTAACATCCAAAGAGGGTGGTGGATTGGCAGTATTGGTAGAACATCAGACAACATAGTTATTAGTTATGTTGACTATCGATGATGAGATACTAGTAAAGATGCCTGGTGGTATTTATTCTAGCTTTTTGCTCACTGAATTCAAATCACACTAAGGTCTGATTTGCCTTTTATCCCTTCAGGGTTGATAAAATAAAGTATCAGTGAAAGATGGTGGATTGGTAAAATTGTTAGAGTATAGGGATAAGATGCATTGCAATATTTTATTTTGGCTCTTTGCATTCTGAGTATCATGCTGTTGCCTACTTGAGGGCATAGATTGAATCCCTTGCTTGGTTTAACACAACTATATGGATCTTGAGAGTTTTTAAAGCAGTCCATTCTGTTGCAATCATTTGGACCAGGTCTCTGGTTTAAGGATATGTTCCCCCTTAATCCTAGCTGGTTTGGAAGCCATGAAAAGTGTTATAGGCATTGTTTCCACCATTCCTGACTAAACAGCAAAATAAAAGTGCTAATGTAATATTTCTATTCAGTTTTAGACCATAAATCATGGAAAATATCACAGACAGAAGCACTGTCTAAATGCAATATAAATTACTCTTTTTGCTAGGGTTGATATAACGTGAAAATAAAAACTATTCATCATATTCCAATAATACATATTGTATTTGAACTTCAAGAAGAATGCCACTCATGTCAACATGGAATATGTTAAAAGTCAAAATAAAAGTATGATGCTGACAAACAACTCTACATATCTCCATACCAGTGGGAATACCATTCCTATTAGTATTCTGATGACATATTCTGCTCAAATCACTAAATCACATCCATTTATGGTAGAAGACAAATGAGGTATGTTACTTGTGGAATAGGTCATAGCAGCTTTCACTTTATCCAGTGACTTTCATCTATCCAAAACATATGACCAATAAAGCTAATGCTGTTGCCAAGTCGCCAAATATACATAAAAAAATAAAATAAATATATTCTACAATATGATTAAAAAGATGCATTAGTAAATAGCTTTTCTCCATTTTTAGTTTGAAATATTCCAGAGCTATAAAATTGATTTAGAGAAGCTATTTTCCAAATAACTTTTTTTTCCCAGCCATTTTTCCCAGCAACATATATATGTGAAAGATAAACAAAAAAGAAGAGAAGGCAGAAAGTCATAAATAAATTGACCATTCTTCAGAAATATTGATTATTGTCAATCTTTTTATTCTCATTCATTTCGATCCAATAAAGGAAGTGATTCTAAAAGATGAAAATATTTCTGAAATGGCCTTTAATTTCCAAGATTTAAAAGCTTGAAATGAAAATTTTGAAGGTGATTGTAAGAAATCTATGAATTATTTATGTTATAGAATGGTGCTGCTAATGTTCTGTACTAATGGAAGAAAACAAAATCGAAATTTTATTTTCGTTTCTCCCTCAACACATGTTTTTCTGGCACTTGATATGCTACAAGAGGAATAATATATGTTAAAAAAACTAATAAATCATGCTGTTTTATCAAAAGAGTGTCTTTGAACCAGTTTTTGTTTTCTTTTGCTTTACTAGAGAACTGATCAAAGAATGTAGAGTTCTTGTGGATAACAAGAATGTTCCAAGAAATCCCATTAGATATAAATAATGATGAATGACTTATGTTACATTACTATTCCAGTGCTTGACACAAGTTACAAGTTGTGGTTAGCAGATAGGATCAAGTAATAAATTGATATAGAAAGCTCTATGTTGCATGTAAATCCTTATTATGTACTGCTACAGTTTTACTAACCTGCCCATCAATTTTGAAATGTAGCAACTAGAGTAAATACATGTATTGTTTAAACCTTAAATCTTTTCACATCAAACCACCTAAAAACACCTATGGTTTTACAACACTTAGCTGTCTATTTAATGTGCTTATATTCATCTAAAAACCTTCCACTGTAATTTTCTGTGAGAACCTTTGTTAAACTAGACTCTAAGCATTAATTTAATAATGAGAAGGTTAGTTAATTTAATAAATTCTGAATTATTTTCAAATTAATTTGAAAATTATAGGTAGTGACTTCTTATTACCTATATGGCAATGAAAGGGTAAAAAATTGCAACTAATTGAACTTGTCTCAGACTTCAATGTACAAGAAGTTAAAATAATTACATGTCTATTTTTTAAAGTATATTCGTAATGAAATAGTGCTGGTGACATAATAAAATACACCCAGCCCACTCTCTAAAGTGGTAGTGCTGGTAGTGTGACAAAATGCACATAATATGCACTATAAGTGGTAAGTGCTGGAGCCATGACAAAATGCACCTGCCTACCCTGTAAGATGGTAGAGCCAGAGTCATGATAAAAAGCTTCCAGTATATGTTGTAAAGTGGTTGGCATTAGGAAACACATCCAACCACAGAAGCCTAGCCAAAAGCTGAGCATACAAGCAAAAAGTGATTAGTTGACCAGTCTAACCTCAGAACTTCACAACCATCAAAACCATGGTGATGATGATGATGGTTCAATGATAATTTTCGACAAATTAAGATTGAAAATTAACTGTTTCAGAAGATATGATATATTGATACTGGTTTAGAGAATAATGGTTTGAGATTGTTGAGGTGTAATATATTTGATAAATAGTATGTCAGAGAGATTAACTACCAGAGATTAACTGAAAGGGGCAAGTGGAGATGGCCCTAAAGATAAGGTACTATAAAACATTGAAAGTGTTAGTTATTCTAAACATATTGTTGGCACTGCTTAATGTCTACAATTAAAACACATATCTTTCAATGGACAAATACACATAACCTTAAACAGGTATTATAGGATTGTAATTCAGCAGCAATAACACTGAAACTGACAACTATGATAGTTTGCCAGCATGCAGTGCTAAGTTCAATTCTCTCTGTATTAAAAGGCCATCATCTTATCTAGGAAAACATTATTTCTCAGCTGCTAAGTTTTATGGAAACTGGAAAAGAATATTAGTATTAGATTTGGAAACATTAAATAGTGTAGTAAGTAACTGGTAATAATTATAGCAATTACTAGCAAATACATAAACTTAAACATCCTGCAGTTTAGATAAGCTATGTTTATTTAGAGTGTCAGCACGAGTGGGATTTCATCCTTGTATCAACATTCCATCTTTATTCTGAAGTATGATATTACAAAGTTTACAGCTTTAACCCTTTTATTATTAAATAATAAAGAAATCATTATGATATTTCTAAGGAAATGAAAAATACAGTCTATGATTTTCAAATTATTTTGAATACTTTATAACAAACATGCTTGTATCATAGAACCAGATGCAGTTTCAGGCAATTTGGTACCAATTTGTTTTAAAGCTAATTTGATCTTATATTTAGGGAAAATGTGGTTTCACCCTTGAGAAAGCTGAATCCATTCATGGAAGCTCCCTAAACAAAATGAGTGAACAGGGTGGTGAACCAATTAATGGCCATCCCATTGTTATAATATAAAGAAATTAAAAGAAGTGCCTATAAACCATAACTAACAGAAAATCATATGGGCGGTAGATTGGCAGTATCGGTAGAGGGTCGGACGCCATGCTTTCGAGCATAGTTACGTCCCTTTACGATCTGAGTTCAAATCCCGCCGAGGTTGACTTTGCCTTTCATCCTTACGGGGTCGATAAAATAAAGTACCAGTAATGAACTGGGTAATTGCTGGCCTTGTGCCTAAAGTAGAAACAATTATTTCAAAACATGAATGGAAAAATTTGTTCATGAAAATCTGTTATAAAATATAATGGCTCATGATCTCAGGTTAGGTCTACTTGATTGTAGCTCCACTGACTTTTTGTTCATTCAAGTATTTGTATGTTCTGACTAGTATTTATTCAGTTTTTTTTTCTGACTACTTATTCTGAGTTGTTTCTGTCTCATTCTTTCTGATTGTTATCAACATAAAAAAAAATGATCTTGCTAGGAACTGAAGCTGTCTAACATAGTGGTAATATTGAAAAGATTTCTTTTTTGACAAATAACATATTGAAAGAGTTAATTGGCAGATGCTACTTCTAAAGTAGTTGAAAGAATTGCCAAAACTAATGAGCAAATAATTTTGTAATATATATGGAGGCACATGGCTTAGTGGTTAGAGCATTGGCCTTGCAATCGAAAGGTTGTGAGTTCAATTCTCAGACCGGGTGATGTGTTGTTTCCTTGAGCAAGACACTTTATTTCCCATTGCTCCAGTTTACTCAGCTGTAGAAATGAGATGATAGGGACTGGTGTCCCTATCATTCCATTGCAAAGTGGTCGTGGAGGTGCCACGGCAAAAAAGCATCCAGCACTCACTGTAAATGAGGTTGGTGTTAGGAAGGGCATCCAGCTGTAGAAATCAAGCCAGAATCAGTTCCCGTCCCACCCTTGCAAGCAGGGAAAAGCGGACGTAAAATGATGATGATGAAGATATCTATAGATATATATGACAAACTAAATTATATATTCTTATTGGAAGAGAGCTATATAAACAATTCATAACTTAAGAATAACATTTTATATTTTATCAGGGTAGGCCAAAAGAAACCTATTCAAAATTGTTAATAACTTTATTAATTATTGTCGTTTTTCATAAAACATGTTTTATTTTGAACAGTATAATGGTAGGAGTACACTTGAGTGTTAAAATGCTACCTTGGTACAGGGGTTGTCTACCAGTGTTTGTAATCGTCTGTGTATATCCTCAACTGACTTTATCAGGAACTCAGGGAATATGTTGATCAGTACATGATGAAAGGATTCCTCCAATTGAGTCAGAGATTTTGGTTTTGAGCTATAACCTTCGCCCACCCTACAGGAAAAAAATTGTGTGGTGTTAAGTCAGGCCATTCATGTGGATCTCAACAACCTAGCCAACATCCTGGAAATTAGGTATCAGGCTGCCCCTGGACAGTGCATGCAAAAGAAGGAGGGACCTCACTTGATGTTGTCTCAAGTTGTCAGAATAGGCCAAAAGATAACTCATTTTCAATAGGGAGTTTCTTTCCAGCCACCCTGTATATAGTTTATTCCCAGATTAATAATAGATTATCTATTGGTTTCAATGTTGAGTATTAAGTTGTTCAATTAATCAT
Source organism: Eledone cirrhosa (assembly GCA_964016885.1). NCBI lineage: Eukaryota > Metazoa > Mollusca > Cephalopoda > Octopoda > Eledonidae > Eledone > Eledone cirrhosa. The sequence continues at coordinate 383,942,307 of OZ024741.1, read as the reverse complement.
ATCAGTGGCTGAGTATTCCACATATGGTACCAATGTGCTTGTATTCTAGAATACAAACTATTTATTTTAATGTGTTTATATTTATCTAAGTGACTTCCATTAAAATTCTATGTAAAAGCCTTTGTTAAGTTATGTTTCAAACATCAGCTTAATAATGAAAAATTATATTATTGAATCCTTTCAAATTCTTAATTATTTGAATATCATAAGCAGTGTCTTTCGTTAGTAATATAACAAAATTGTTAACATAATTTTCAAGCAGAATCTGCATGTCACAATAATATGTAACATGACAAGATATTTGAATTGCAAGTATATTCTGCCTGATGGGCTTCCACACAGGTCCCATTTACTTAATTTCGCATACAAGGTTTTGATCAACCAGAGGCTATGTATGGTAAAAGATAGTAAACAGTGGGATCGAACCTGAAATCTCATCATCATGAAACACATTTTTAACCATGCAAACACGCCTTTGTCCACTACCAGATAAATGATAACCAATCATTAATGTGACTTTTCCCTCTCTATTATCTTTGTTAAATAAATGTTTATTTGTTTGAGATGAGCTGTAGTGAAAATTATAAACTTTTTGATGGCTGATCATATCTTTCAAGTGTATAATTATAATATCTATGCTACATTTGTTTATTGGTTTAATCTCCAAATATCGTTATTCCTCGATATGTTCTAGACTGGATTCAAATTAGGGTGTGATATCTAAACTAAAGATAGCAATTACCTTAACCACTAAGCTATACTTATCAATTAATCCAGTGATTAAAAGAATAAGGATTAAAGATATTACTACTTTTAGTTTAGAATTAACAACATCAAGTTTGAATCCAGTTTATGACCATGTATATATCCAAGAATATAACAACTGATGACCAAAACGAAATCAAACTGATAAAAAGGTAGTTTAGGTATAAACATTGTATATGTACATTTTAAAGATGATGTTAATAGCACAGAAAATTATAATCTCAATTAAATTGATATATTAAATTCGAATTCGTTTGGAATATGAAGTGAAATAGAGTTCTCTGTGAGAATAAGCTATTAGGTCAATCATTGACCATAATATCATGATAACAATCCTTACAAGAATTTATGATCCTACGTTAGACACATTACCCAGCTTATCTCTCTCAAATTTTCACCACTCTTCATGAATTATTATTGTAAAAATACTTGGTCCAACGTTTTTTTTTTATTGTTAAGTCATTGAGGGAATGGGAGCACACACAACCCTTTATATTATCAGAACTATCAGGACTTGTGAGAAGAAGTTATCCTCAAACCAGAGTCATGGAGGAAGGCTTGCAACAGAGTGAATTTGCTAAAGATTAATTCTACCATTTAAGAACTTCTCATGCTTAAACTGTTATTCTATTTTATCCATCCCAAAAGAATAAAAGATCAAGTTGGTTGTAGCTGCATTTGAACTCAGAATGTGGAGAGCCAGAACAAACACTGCAAGTTAGCTTGCCAATTAACATTGGAAAATATCCAAAACATGTAAACTCATGCTGGCATGGATTTAGAACTTCATAATAGTTGTTTTAATTTTAAGAAGTGACTGTCTTTATGTTATTGAAAAAGCATTTACGAAATGTAATTCTAGTTTTAATTTAAGTGATGTTTTAAATAGATTCATGCAGTCTTTGAAATAGATTCATGTAGTATTTCAATAGATTCTCACACTCAAACTAAAGCAGAATGAAGTAACTTTGTAAGTATGTATTGATTGTCACTTGAAATTTGTGAGAGAGAAAAAATATAGCCTCAGTCCAGTTTAGATATGGCTAGTGTAACCAACACAAATAGAAAAAGATACTAAAATAGAAAGGTTAATAGTACAAATATGTCCTGGAGCGTAACTAACTATATGTAATAAGATTTATGTTAATAGGAACTTAAAAAACTAAAATGTATACACTCAGAAAATCAATATCATGAGAAGACTATTAAAAGTTTTATTCAAATATATTCTTTTTTGATTAGTCAGTCTAAATATGACAGTTAAAGTTATTGATACAAAATATTATGAGACATTGAACTCTTTAATTTAAGTCAACATTTAGTTAAAAATATAAATTGGTATTTAAAGAATACTAATCAACTCTCAATATCATTATCATCCTTGTCGGCATAATCAATATCGTGTTCTAAAGAAGTTTATTAATGTTAAACTTTTGAATAATCAATTCTTAGCAGTTTAATTAAACAAATGTTTACGTTGTGTGATACTAATTAGAACACAGCTAGAATATCACTGGAAATCTAAATTTCTTACACTGTTGTCTTCAGAAATTGTTAAATGTTTCAAAACTAGAATTGAATTGAATCTATTAATGTCTTTTGAGAATATGTATTTTTTGACCTGATTCACTTTTCTAAATACTCTATAAGATCTAATCCTCATCACCATCACCACCACCATGTATGATTTATATAATTGATTCTGGTTTTCTAGTATGTATTCTCAGAGAACTGTAGTAATAGATTATGATAACCACATATAATGGGTAAACAAAATATCTATATAAAGAGGCGCTAGATGATTGTAAACACTAAAAGAACAGAATAAGATGTTATATAAGTAAATGACACATAAAAGCAGAACGTTTTAATGTTTGAAATATAATGTACTCTATTGAGGAGAGAGAAATATATGCATTAAAATATTTGTAAATAGAAAGAAGTATGGATGTCTAGTGCCAATAGATGATATGTTCTATAAATAAATGTCATAATACAAAAAGGCCAATATTCTGTATGCTAAAACATATTAAACACTGACTTGGACTTTAAATGGAAGTCCCAAATTGATATAATAATTAAAAGCAATTGTGAAGTATCATTCTTTGAACCAATCCACAAAGAATTTATACTTGTTTGAAATCTACATTGTGACATAGCTTTAGCAAGTAACTAAACAACATAATTCCCAAACCCTAAATTTGATAATTATATTGTCACATATTCTTTTAAAATATTTGTGTTGGAATACATAAAATGTTTGTGTTAAAACATGCACGAAAATTCTGTCATATCAAATATTTAATATAGGTAAATATTTTAACAGAACAGCTTCAAAGCCACATCAGTGAAGTGTTTTAATATCCAAAATCTAACTGAAAGCACTCACCTATTACTATCCTTACATTATATGTTATCATTATCCCTATTGCTTTTATCATAATTTATAAAGAACTATTACTGTTCTAGTACCAACAGTTTTTTGGATGGGGAAAGTCAAATAAATTGACCACAGTGCATTACTGGTACTTTATTTTATCGACCACATAAGGATGAAAGGCAAAGGTAACTTCGGTGGGATTTGAACTCAGAATATAAAGGGCCATAACTCTATGCCACAAAGCATTATGTATGATGCTCTACTGCTACTGTCAATCCACTACCCTTATGTCTAAATTAAATTGATAACTTGTTATATCGTCATCATCTTGATGCTTATTTTATTGCATGCTTTCTCTGCATTACCAAGAACAGCTCTGTGTGCCTTTCGATATGTGCAATGTTGTTTTTGTGTTGATTCTATTGTATTGAGAGTGCTCTTCAAAATATGTGTTCAGTGCCTAGTAGTGCTATTTTCTGTATATTGTATATATTTGTAAGTCCTGGGGATTTGTAAGTCTGTCTCTGTGATTTTTATTATTATTCCCAGAGCAGCTCCTAATTATAAGGATTGCTTCTATTCAATCATCCACATTCAAGTTATTTATTTATATCCCCAGATATTTATATTTGAATAATTTCTCGACTTTCTTGATAGATATATTGTCATCTGTGAAGATGGATATGTTTATTTGTAGACATTTCTTTTATTTTTGTTGTGGTCTTTGACTATAATATTAGGTCAGTTGATCTTATTGTCTGAGTATTCCAGGATGTAGTTTCTTTATCATGCTCTGACATCGTTTCTGTTGGTATTTCATAGTATTTACACAACTTTCAGTGTATATAAATCCTAATGCAATCATGATTGTGGATATATTTGCTTTTAGTTAAAACTGCATAACCATAGACAAAGTGGTTAATTGATTTTCCCCACCATCATATATTCTGCAGTTATGTACTTTATTATGTGGTTTTTGATCTTGTGTTGCAATTAAGTATTTACCAGTATTGGCTTTTACTCCAGTAATTCTTAGCTAGTTTTGTGAATTTTGCTAGTCTAATTCCTCCCTGTTCAGTTTTTCTTACCATCGATGTAGTATGGTATTCTGGAGATTTGTTTTCAATTTAGATTTATCTTTTTTTTCTGTTTTAGTTGTTGTTACTTCTATTTTGCCCCTCTTCATAATTATCTGTCAAGTCAGCTTGTTTTGAGCTTATTGGCTTCTTTGAAGAGAGAAAACAATTTTTTACTACATTCATGATACTTGGCTATTTCTATCAACTCTCTATTATCCTTCATTAGGTATTTTTGTAATCCTATTGTTGCTATTTTATAATAGTTTTCTAGTTGGATAAGACCCTTATTTCCTTGCTTCATGATAGGTATAATCTTTCAACATCTGATTTTGAGTGCCATATTCTACATGCAACCACTAATTTTCTTGTTTTTCAGTCATGTACTATTAGTTCTTTTAGTATCCAGCTAATATTATTGTTTTTATGTTTTCCTCTTCTTTCGGTTTTGTTTCCATTCCTTTCCGAGTGTTTTCCCAACACCTTGGACAACTATACTATAAATATTATTATCATTATTATTGTTACCATCATCATCATCAATATTTCTGTTAATATCAACTATTATCATTCCAAAAATAACAGTCATTATCTTCATCATGATATATTTTACTATGAAATGCCAAGATATGTTATTACGCCATTCTATTTTCTGTTTTCAGATATGTGAGGGTTATATATGAAAAGTATATACATATATATATGTGAAGGTGAATGGCTTAGTGGTTAGAGCATTGGGCTTGCAATTGATAGGTTGTGAGTTCAATTCTCAGATCAGTTGATGCATTGTATCCTTGAGCAAGACACTTTATTTTTCACATTGCTTTAGTTTACTCATCAGTATAAATGAGTTGTGATGTCACTGGTGCCAAGCTGTATTGGACTTTGCCTTTACCTTGGACAACATCGGTGGTGTGGAGAGGGGAGACTGGTATACATGGGCAACTGGTGGTCTTCCACAAACAACCATGCCTGAACATATGCCTCGGAAGGGAAACTTTCTAGGTGCAAATCCCATGGTCATTGGTGACTGAAAGGGGCTCTTCACCCTTACATATATATATATATATATATATATATAAAACTTATATCAATATCTTTGAATATATAATATCAATAAGGTATATTAGTCAAGTGTAAAGAGCATATATTTTAATATAATAACCAAGTTATATCTTTTTCACCACACTACACCACACCAGACTACCCAACAAAATAACAGAGTTCACAACTCACACAGCAGATGAAGAAATGATTTAACTCTTAACATCTTGTAATACTTGCAGAAGATATCTAGAGAGAAATGCTTTCTTAATTAAAATGTTTATAGTATTATTACTAGCAAACATCATTGTGAAAATTTGTTTTAAACTAAAGTAAAAAATTTAATTATAAAATGATAGTCATAGTGTTGCTTTGTATGTTTCAAGCATGTCTTATTAATGTGGCTTCATGAGGCACAGGATGTTAAAAGCTGGATGTTAGGTTCAAAACTAGACATTAATATCCCATTTAAGAGAGATAATAATTCATCAGTTGCTAATTGCTTCTTTTTTCCCTTTGTTTTTATTTTAATTTATAAGAGAGAAAAAAATAATTCTAAGGATTACTTTAGTAATAGTCAGCGAGAACAACCTTTAAATCCACTTAAATGTCAGAGGAAATTTGTGGAAGAGCGGCATACTTAAAACAGATGAGCTAAATTTCATGACATGTGAACTGCTTTTGTCAGGTGTAGACACCATATCAAGTTGTTCATTGCCTAACCAACCACTTCTTCTAATATAAAACCCATTTGACATAATACTGTAATTAAGTCATTCTGCAGCCTGGTTTCCAATTAGTTCTGATCTTCAGTAGAAATCGTTTTCTAATCAGAAGGGAATGATAGCAATCAATTTTCTTTCAGGTTCTAGACACCAATCAATCTGAGAAACTAATTATTTTACAACTGACAACTCATTAAGTACTCCCTTTACTTGTTGGCTATTTCCTACAGATTGTATTAAATAAGAAGTGTAGTAGTAGTCACTTCAACAACTGGTTTATTTTAATGCTTTCTTAGCTGGTTTTCATAATGATCTTAAGTTTATAAAGATATCTTTATTTTCTAAATTAATTATTTTATCTTAATTATAAATGTCCTCCATGAAACAATTGAAACAGCAGGAATCCTCTCTTTTAAAGAACTTTAATTGAATGCAGCATTCATTTCTATACTATATTAATTATCACAATTTACCTCTGTATTTATTAATTTAAGAGAAAAGAGAATCTGTCAACTAAGAATATTTAAATTCCAGACTGTTTGGTATTAAAAATGGCTTAGTAAGCCATTCAATCTGACAACCTACAGCCACCAGGGCTCTGCAATGCTTTAATGTATTCATAAACAAAACTTGTCATGTATTCATCAAATTAGATTACATTACATTTTGTTTTAATATAAAATATATAAATATATCTATTGGACAGGAGAATAGCTATTCAATTGCAGATGAGTAACATGATTTTAAATTCAAAATTACTTCAAAACAATTTATCGGCGGAATTTACTTTTATTCCACCCCATTCCCCACCATTATTATTCACAATTCATATTAATCTTTATTCATCCTAGTTTGTTTTTGTTCTAGATAAACTATGTATGTATTTCCTTTTATCTGGTATGACATATTATCATTTTTGTCTGAGCTAAGCTTAACATTGAAATTCATGTGGCATCCAGGCATGGCTGTGTGATTAAAAAGCTTGCTTTGCAACCAAATAGTTTCAGCTTAAGTTCCAATATGTAACACATTGGGAGAGTGATTCTACTATAGTCCTGGGCGAACCAATATCTTCTGAGTTAATTTCACAGAAAGAAACTGTAAGGAAGCTTCCCACACACATACATATATATGATAATATATATAAGTTCAAAATTTGCAAATGGGACAAATGCGAGATTGAAAGACTTGAAAATGGACACATGGAGAATGTACACACACACACGCACGTGCACCCCCCACATATATATATTCATTACACATCACTTATGAAAACTAGATGGGAAATTTGTTTATGTCTTTCAGAAACAATATGTCGTACTGCATACATCCTATATCTTACTTAGAATAAAGTAGGGGTTGGCAACAGGAATGCATCAAGCCATAGAAAACTTGCCACAAAAGATGTGTCCAAACCCTTGCAAAATGGAAAAATGCTGTTGATGATGATTGAATAATTAATTACATTAATTACATTATTTTATTAGTTTTCTTTTCTAGCAGTATAAGTTTTTTCTCCATAAATGTTATCTTCTTAAATGTTAACAAACTAAGAGGCTAATTTTATCATAGTGTAACTATAGCAACACCTATGATCAAGAAACTTTACAGTCAGTACCCTCACTCGATTGAGACTGTTGATTTCAATAAAAATTAATCCGCATTAATTAGTCTGAGAGTAGCAGGCATCTTACTTGGGAAACTACCAAAATCAAGGTTTTCCTCCTTTATGATGACATTAATCAAAACATGGATTATGCAAGTTTATCTGATTCTTATTTTACCAGCTATGTCTTCTTAGCACACAAGGATGTAATCCATATTAAATAGTTGGATCTCAAAGCAAAGTTTTATAGTACAGCAATGCAACTTTTCTCTCCAAGTTAGTTACCACTAAAACTATAACTTCTATGGCTACAATTGAAATGGATTAACTATTAGATGATGATAAAAACATCCTTTTTTGATAATAAAATAATGATTTCTTTATTAGATAATAAAGAAATGAAATAAAATAAAATAAAAACAATAAAAATAAATTAACTGATGTGTAAAATTTCCTTAAAATCGAATTGAACTCTGGCTTGCTGGAAACTAAATTGTAAAGTAGTTTTATTTTATTTCCAAACATTTATTTTACTATATTTCAAGTAGCAACAATCAATGGATAAAGTATTTTAAATATTAATTAGATTGCAATATTTTTTATTCTCCTCTAAAAAATCATGTTAATTTTTTTTACGCAATTGAAGGAGTGCATTTGTTATTTAATCAAAGCTAGGAGTAATGAAACTGAGGAGGGAGTGTGAAAATAGTTAAGTGCCTTAGGAAAGGAAACCAAACATCTTCATTAAAAATGGAATTTTATAAACAAAAATATATGAAATAAATTATCATTGAAAATTTGAAAAAATTACAAAATGGTGCAAGAGAATTTGATAAATTATAAAAGCAAGTAGCTATAAAAAAATTATTTATTTATTTATCGCTGAAAATTTAAAGTCATAAAGATACAAATTTTCCAAAAAGATAAGAAAATCACTTAAAATGTATGATATTTATTTAAGTAATGTCAATAGTTGGTATGTTTATGTTTATGAATAAAGCAGGGTAAAATACAGTACTGACAAAATAGTAAGGTCATGCAAACTATATACTAACAAAGTAAAACAAGTAGAATTTTAGAAAACTAGTGGTAGTTTACATAAACAAATAGTAAGTTTAAAAAGTTCACAAATGGAATAAGTTCGCAATCAAAAAGAAAAGAAGACTTATGCTTCAAACAGGATTCTTTCTTGGAGAATGACAAAATACATTCTTACAAAAATGTTTTGGGAACTATTTACACAATTTTAACTTTAAGAAAATAAAACACTATTTCCTACTCCAATTCCACAGAAAAACACACGAACACTTAAGATAATTACCAAAGAAACCAAAAAGAAATCACTAGGCACAGGTTTAAAGGATCAAATTAGTCACTATATCTGAGGAAAATTATTTTAATTTCCATAGCACTAACACAGCATAATTGAGAATAAAGGCAGATATAAGCCCATATATGAACAGAAAATTGAATATATAACTTACACCTATGCAGGCTTCCTATGAGGTTGTATCTCATAGGAAGTTTCTTAGGTGTTTTAATGATAGGGGCCAACAGCCTTTCCTGAAAAGCAGCATAAAGCATTTTGTTCAAAAACACAACATGCTGCTCAGTTCAGGATATGAAACAAAAACCTTATGATTGTGAGTCCAGTACCCTAACCACTAGTCTTGGTATGAGTATTTAAAGCTGAACAAATGTAGTTACCTCAATAAACAGAGTAGGGACAGCAAATGAAGTCCAATGACCTTACATACCATCATGGCTGGTATTAATAAGTGATAACAGTAATACACGATTGAAAATCAATGTGAAAATTATCTTATGAATCCTGGAAGTAACTGTAGTAAAATTAATTGTGGTGTGGGATTTTTCATATATTAGTGTACCTATGTATATACAGTGTAGCCTATATGGTGTAATTTTCTACAATCAGCATAAATCCCTGTATAACATGATGGTATTGAAAAGCTCTGCTTATTGTGGAATGTGAAGAAAACCTAAACATTTTTATACCATATGCTATATAATAAATACATCAGGAAAACCAGGTTATATTGCTAACATATGACAAAATTGTATTCCTTATCTAAAATAAAAATTATTTACAAGAGAAGGAAATACAACAATATTGTTGTTTAGCCCTAGCTCTATAATGAAAGGCATTAAGAATGTGATCTTCCTAGCGATTTCTAAGGATTACATTATCAAATGTATTATATTTTATATAAGATGGTGGCCAGTGACTTGAGGGAGATTTGGTTGCTGTTTCTAGCAGGTTAAGCAGCTGTATAGAAATATTCTTGTCAGCTTGTATAACAGTGTTTTACATATGTTGTATGAATAAAGATTTGTATATATCACACCTGTATACAAACTTCACAACAAAATAACAATGCCTTTTTTTTTAACACCAATCAATAATCTAGCAATTTGTGGTGATATTGCTGTGTCTGTTATCTAGCACAGAAATACTTTGACTAATGTCTGTATTTCGTGTAGTGGTGGACTTCAACTTTAAAATCTGTAGCTGAAAGATCTTACTACCAACTGTTTTATGATTTGTTTTCAGACACATTAAGACATTCATGAAAATAAAATCGGAAATATGATCAAAACCTTATTGGACAGCATAGTGGCACTTAAATTTAATATCCCACTCAACTATTATGCTATTAATTGCTGGTAGCCAAGAAAGTGTCCCTGCATATTTAGAATATCCAGAATATCTGCAATAATGGTGGGAGAAACAGTGTTTATGTAATAGTGGGGTTGGGGAAGAGAATATATATATACTTATGTGAAAATATATAAATTAGTACAGTAGATGATAGAGAGATAAATAGACAAAGGCTATTATGAATCTAACCAACTGAGAATGTTGAAAGCAATAAAGAGAAACAAAGCATAAATAATGGGAGGAAGTAAGAAGGAGAGGGAATGAGAAAGTGAAAGACAGAGGGAAAGAGAATGAGAGTGAGAGAGAAAGAATGGGGTGGGCTCTTTAAAAGATTTATAAAATATGCAGCTATTATAGTTTGTGTAGAGAACCACTTGTTGCGCTAAATTTTTTTCTGCTGCTGTAGAGTGTTTAATAAGACTTCAAAGGTTATATCTACACAAGAATGGACCAATGCTGATGTCAAGCACTGGGGTTTCACATTGGTTTCACATTACCAGATAGTAATATATAACTGGTTTTAAAAATTGGATGATGTATATTTGATAAGAAGAGGCTTGTAATGTTTTGAATAAAAGAAAATGATCCATAGATAAAATAATATAAAACTGACATTTATTGGTTTTAATATAGTAGCAAAGGTGGATTGGCAGTATCGGTAGAATGTCGGATGCGATGCTTTGCAGCAAAGAGTTACGGCCCTTTATGAGCTGAGTTCAAATCCCGCCGAGGTTAACTTTGCCTTTCATCCTTATGGGGTCGATAAAATAAAGTACCAGTCACGCACTGGGGTCGATTTAATCGACTTTCCACTCCCCCCAAATTGCTGGCCTTGTGCCTATATAAGAAACCAATATAATAGAAAAGGAATTTTGGAGTGGAAAGTATCAAATAAAAAGAGAAACATGTTAGTATGAAACTGTATTAAGAATGAAAGAGACTAAATTGACATGACACAAATGAAGGCAGGGTCACTTTCATGAAAACTAACTATTTTTTTTTCTTATAGTTTAGTCAACAATACTTTTCAGGGTGTCTGAGGCTGGTGGCTGAAGAGAAGATGTTCTCAAAATGGGAACTTGGTCCAAAAGCTTACAACTGCTGAATATCATGTGCTAAGCTACGTGATAGACTAAGTCTACCATCCAAAAATTATCAATAGGATTTCTCACAGTTTCTGTCAACTAAGTTTCACTGAGAAAGCTTTATTGAACCAAAGGCTATTAGAAGACACCTAAGGTGAAGCATAGTGGAATTGTGGCTGATACCACATATTTACAAAGCAAGCTTCTTAACCACACAGTTATACCTGCATCCTTTGAACCAAACTAGCACTGAAAAAAGAAGGAATAGTAGGGGAGGCAGAACATGTGAATGAAAGAAAGTGAGAACCTTTTATTGGCTAGTTTGTGCACTTATCACTGGCTACCTGATACAAGCATACATCGGTGAATTGTTCTTAAATACACACATACAGCACTTAGAATAGGCAGAGGATATTGATAGAAATAAATGGATACAAAAATGTTTACAATAGTAGAATTATAAATGCACGCAAATTAGTTATCCTATTTTTTTTTTCTTGAAAAGGTGAAAAATATTTAGGAAAAGTGTAAAATACAAAGAAATATATTTCCATTAAGGTGTACCAATTCTTGTTCTATGTATTATAGAAATATATAACATAAATGTCCAAATATGAACATATAACAAAAAATAGATGTGATTGAGAGGGTAAAAAATGTTATCCAGTCTTGATATAAAAGATGAGTGCACAGATGTTAAACATGTGTTATTGATTTTGAAGGGCTTTTTTCCTCGCACAGCACATTAATTTTAGTTTTCTCAAGGGTTTTCAATCAATAAGATTTGAACAGGTATGAGCAAAATTTTGCAGAATTTCACTCCTTTTTCAGAAAAAAACAAAACAAAAATTCTGATAAGTTATAAACACTTCTGCATTCACATAGTGTTTTTGTAATTATTGATAAAATTGATAAAGATATGTTCGATAGAATCAAAATAGAAGTAGAAGGCTTGAAAATGTAATTAAGAAAAAAGAATGTTAAATTTCGATGAAAGAGAAAGAGTAATTGTTCTGTTTTATATATTAGAGTAAATGTAAAATACACACATGTAAGGATAGATATATGTTTGCCTGTATGTGTGTTTATATTTAGATATATATATACATATATGTATACGTATGTAAATGCATATATATATATATATATGAATATACAAATGTGTATGTGTTCATACAAATATATATATTTAAGATTTATATATCTATAATATATATATATATATATATATATATAAAGAAAAAGAGATGAAATCGAAAATGCAACTGGAGTCTTATTTTTTTTAAAAATATATATATTTATTTGGTTCCTTTACCGGTTTCGCAGTTCTTCTGCTTTTCAAAAGTTCTCACATCTGGTTGGTCTCTGAATGTTACTTGTTTTATATGGAAAAAGTGGCTCGAAATGCCAGGTTTTTCGAGAAGTAATTTGATTGGTTTGTCAATAATTATAATAAATTTTGCGCCAGTTCGCGTTACAATAGTTCTTCAAATAAGTGGGGGAGGGGGGGGGGGGGTTGTCACAGGTTGTTTTTTCATATATGAGTGTTTGAATTTCTTTTTACTTGAAAAAAGGAGGCTCACGAAGGCTTTTCTGGGTTGGTTATAAATTAAATTATGGCTGTCACGTGAACAAATTTTCATTAAATTTTTGTGCCCTTATTTGGAAATCCATTCTGTAGCCTTTTTAGAGAATTTTTTGATTTCCAAATAAGGGCACAAAAATTTAATGAAAATTTGTTCATGTGACAGCCATAATTTCATTTTTAACCAACCAAAAAAAAGCCTTCGTGAGCCTCCTTTTTTCAAGTAAAAAGAAATTCAAACACTCATATATGAAAAAACAACCTGTGACAACCCCCCCCCCCCCTCTTATTTGAAGAACTATTGTAACGCGAACTGGCGCGAAATTTATTATAATTATTGACAAACCAATCAAATTACTTCTCGAAAAACCTGGCATTTCGAGCCACTTTTTCCATATAAAACAAGTAACATTCAGAGACCAACCAGATGTGAGAAAAACCACAGACACTCGATCTCAACTCACCTTTTGAAAAGCAGAACTGCGAAACCGGTAAAGGAACCAAATAAATATATATATTTAAAAAAAAAATAAGACTCCAGTTGCATTTTCGATTTCATCTCTTTTTCTTTATACTTTCAATCGTGTAGGACACCTCGGTTATTTTTCCTTTTGTAAAAAAAAACCTCACTTTCTAATATATATATATATATATATATATATAACAACATTTAATATAGAAATGGCTTCTACAGGACTAGAACTGTTTCATTCGAAGGAAATCATCAGGAAACCCTGTAGAATGTATTCTTACTGTGGTCGCCTGAGATTGAACCCACAACTCACATACACGTATATACATGTATACACACACCCTCACACTTGCCCCCTCACACGCACATATATATGCATACATATTTATACATTATATGTATAAATACAGGGTGACTAAAAACATGTTTTGTGTCATTGTATATTCATTTTCTATCTGATCATGGGAAACACATCTGAGAAGACATCAAGACCCCAATGGGAGAGCCACCACTGGATTGTCTGTGTGAGAGTCTACCATGTGAGGCTCCTACAGATCCAGGAGCAATTTCATGCATTTTTTGGAATGAACAAATATCACTTCAGAGTCAATGTAAAACGTAGGTGAAGAAGTTTGAGACCTATGGGACAATGGAGAACCTCAATACAATGTCTGAGGACCGTTCTACCCACTCTGGATGATCTAGGAACCATACATAGGTACACAGGAAGTTATTGACATGATCCAAAAGTTTGTTGAACAGAGCTCAAAACAATTGCTGCACAGAAGCCAATCCTTGAGTCTCTTCACAGAAACTTGCAAAAGTGTTGTCATAGAGGATCTTAAGAAGTACCCCTACAGAATACAGACTAAACAAAAGATTATCGTAGCTGATAAGACCACTACAAAGGCTATGGTTGAGAAAATTCTACAGAAGATGGAAAACAACCCAAATTTTCTGAATCTGCTGTGAAGCTCTGATGAAGCCCACGTTTACTTAGAGGGAAAAATCAACTTTAAGAACAATGTGTTCTGGGGATCAGAAAAACCTACTGATGTGGCCGTGAAATGTTTCCACTTGGTTAAATGTACCATCTTGGTTGCCAATTCTTCTTTGAAGAAACTGGTGTAACTGCTACAGTCACAAAGGAAGCTACAAAAAGTAGCAACAGACGATGTATCCATCTCTAATGAATAAATTATGGTTTCTACAAGATGGAGCAAGCCCTCGACATATCCAATGAGTTGCGAGAATGGCTAAAAAATAACTTTGCAAATCGTGTGATCAATATGAAGACTGATTTTGAGTGGGCCTTATGCAGCCTTGATTTAACCCTCCACCAAATTTCTTTCTTTTGGGCTATCTGAAGGAGAGAGTATAAGTCAACAAATCCAGGACCATCACTGAACTAAAGGAAAATATTGGGAAGGAAATCAGAGTCATCCTTCAGTCTATTTCTAAAGACATTCACTATGAACCTCAAAAGTGTATGCATTTAAATGTGGATCTCTTGGATTATGTGGTGTAGCTCTGGACAGATACATCAAGAGATAGTGAATTTTTGGTATGTTGTTTTTAATGGTTTGAACTAAACATATCTGCACTTACATCAGGTTTTGTTAAACAATGAGTAATGTAGACGAAAATAAAATTGGGCCAGTTTATTTTTAGCCACCCTGTACATATATCTAAATGTAAATTATATGTATATGCATATGTTGTCCCAGTCCCACTGTGCAAGAGTGATAGATAGATGTGCATATGTATATAACAAATGCTGCATGGAAGAGTAATTTAAACCATTTATAAAATACACAAACACTGTTAACTTTACTTCTTTTATTGGTTGGTGTTAAAATGTTTATAGCACTGTCTTCAAATTGGTCACTGACACAGTTTCACTACACAATCTCAGATCAAGCCATTTGCCTAGGACACTTCAGAAATAAATGTATCATCATGATCATCATCATTATAAAACATCCAGTTTCCATCCTAGTAAGGTTTGGACAGGTCCTTACAGATTGAGTCAGTTCTCAAACAAAGCTACTGATCTCTCAGATGGATTGGGGTGTATTTCTCACTTACATATGTTCCTGCATTCTACTGAATACTCAGACAGGCTAGGGTTTCCCATTTCATTTACATATATTTCCATGCTCTACTGAGTAAATTTGATCATGGCACAAGCACTAGAGAGGTTTTCATATCTTTGACAATGTTCAAGTGTCCTCCCAGCCCTTTGAAAGGTTTTCTATGGATGGTTGCCCTTCTTATCATCAGCCAATTTATATAATGCACTGATTTCATTTATCATATAGATCGCCAAAACTAAGGGGGTATATATAAAACAGTAACTCAAAGAGTGATTATGAAAATCACCACAAGTTTGTTTATATAATGTATAATAACAATATATTGCCAGTTAGCTTTAAAGTCATCATCATCATCATCATCATCATCAACATTTAACGTCAACTTTCCCTGCTAGCAAGGGTTTGATGGGGCTACATGGATCAAGTAAGTACTGAAGGGGAGCTACTAACCTCATAGGCAGGTTGAGATGTCTGTATCTCATTTACGTATGGTCATATAGGGTGCAGAGGAGAAGTTGTCATGTCTTTTGACACAAGCTGAAGGGTCCTCTCAACATCTTGTTTGTCAAGCTTTCTATGGTTGGATGCCCTTAATAACACCAACCACTTTACAGCATGTACTGGGTGCTTTTAGTGTGTAGATCGACAGCAATGATTTGATCTTATGAATTTTATCTCACTCACTTGTTTTTTAACTCATTATTTATGCATATATTGGAGAAGAATTGGATTGGCAGTATCGGTAGAGGGTCGGACACTATGCTTTGATGTATAGAGTTATGGCCCTTGCCATTCTGAGTTCAAATCCCGCCAAGGTTAACTTTGCCTTTCATCCTTACGGGGTCAATAACATAAAGTACCAGTAATGTACTGGATAATTGCTGGCCTTGTGCCAAAAGTAGAAACAATTATTTATGCATATATGAAACTTTGCTAATGTTATTTCGTATGCAGAACACTCCTCAGTGGTATCTTTCCTCAACCGTATTGTTGATATCCAAACATTGCCATTATTTGTATATATACTGATTCAACTGAGTTGAATATGCTTGACTAAGGAGATCTAATAAGACTGAAATATGTTTGTTGATTTCACCAGTTGACTGTAAAGACAAAATTCTTCCTCATTTGCATTATCTTTACTACCTGGTTTTATTGGCGTTATTGAATTTTAAACAATCCCAGAGCTAGATTTGTCTAATTAAAGTAATGATATTAGTTGATAGAAGTTTAAAACTCACTATATAACAGATGTAAGACTCTACTTGAAATATATTTAGATGTAGAATTTTCCTTTAAGGTAGTTCACATCATATATATTGTAGACAATATAGAAGTTCAGTGTATTGTGTATATGTGAATAGAATTATATTTAATTGGATGTCTTATATCTGTATGAAAATATTCTGAAATTATTAGCTTACAGCTACTTTTTATTGTAAATATTGCTTACAATTAGTGAAGTCATAAAAATCTTATTCAATGGTAATTTTTCTCAAATATATATATTTGTTAATCTGACAGCAATAAAGATACAGCTGAATTTTATAAGAAGTTTAAATGGATATTAAAAATGCTTTGACAATTGAAATAATTACATTCCACTTGTTTAATTGTTATTATCAATTTTCTCAGAATTTCTTTCAAATATTTTGTATTTTTAGTTCTTGTTTTAACTAAATATGTAAATTTAGGAAGTGAAGTTTAATAACTTGCTTAAATTTCATAATTTAGTTGTGTTAAGCAATGACATATCAAATGATATATTTTAATATTAGTGCTGGCTTTTATCAGTGTTATTAGTAAAATAAATTTTGTTTATTCAGAATAAATTAAAAAGAAATTTCAACTGAAAAATAATTAGATGATGTTGAAAGAAATGTGTTTTATATGTTTAAATATTGGCAACTTTTACTCAAAATATCTTCTTCACATTCCCTTCTCTTTAATCAGGAAGGAATGTAATGACTCACCTTCTTTTCCTCACCACTAATACTAGTAGAAAGGAGAAAGGTTTTCTTAAATAAAAGATCTTCTTTGAATGCTAGCAACATATAGGGCACCATTAAAAACAACTAAGTTCATTGCCCATCACCCAAGTAGGCTACAATCAAAGTTAAACTCATATCATAAAGATCCAGAACAAATATTACAAAGTACCATATCTGATGCTTTAACAACTTTGCCAGTCCACTGGCATAGACTGGTACTTTATTTATGCTCACTAGAAGTGTGAAAGGCAAAGTTGAACTCAACAGGTTTTGTACTCTGAAGTGAAGGTTCTAAAATAAGTACCACAAGGTATTTTGTCCAATGTTTTAATACCTCTACCAATTCTCTGTTTATTCTGACATAATAAGAAACGACATTCTGAGTTCTAAAATTCCATAAAAGTAATTTGTGGGAGGCAGTTTGGGTTAATACAATTTATTTGGCTGGAGTATGGCACAAAAGAATATAATTTTTAGTAATGTAACAGGAGGCCAAACAAAATGCTGGTTTATAGGATTGAACACATGCAAGAATTGGCATTCCATGTCGAGAAAATGACTCGTGATATTTTTTTTCTCATCCCATCTAAAGTCAAGTAAATCTGTCTTGAATTTTATCCTAAGATCTGGTCATTGTTAATATGACAATGAAAAACAAAACTGCTGCTTCATGGCAACACATGCTAGGAATGCTATTCCTTGTTTAGAAAATGATTCATTATATTTTTCTTCAAATCCTATTAAGTCAACTAAATATTCTAACTCTCCTGATTTGATAATCTAATCAGCTAAAAAATAGATGCTTAGTACAAATATTTACAGACACATAAACATGGATTTGAATTCCAACAAACCAGTTTCAGACAATATTCTATAACAGACCAACACCCTATACAGTGGGGAATTCTATATTGAACCTGTCTAATTGTATGAAAGTAAGGATACATTCCAGTCTGGATAAAATGCTAAACAAATATAATAATCACAAAATTACTATACTGTTTTGTTAATGAATCACACAGTTGTATGTTTAGGATATAATCTATGTGATGGAATGAATTAGTATCTATGCATAAACATGTTCTCATTCACATGCATGCATCCATTTATGCATACACACTCACACACATACACAAAAAGAGGAAACAATGTGAAAGAAATAGGATATTAAACATTCATCTAATCAACATATGCTAAGTGCTCTTATGGTTTTACATTGAAAACTAAAACTGTGCAGAAGCAACATTTTACTGAAACATTTCCTGAAAATAAACAAATTTTAATAAAACTTTATAACAATTATTCATTGAGGTGCCACAATTTTTGTGCTTGTGTAGGGGTTTGTGACTAAATTTCTAAGGATTTTCAAATCTTTACTATGTAAGTATATACACTATATCTACTCTACTGATAATTCTAAACTAGTGTTTGACTGACACCACAGCGTGGAACTAGTATCATTATTTTGATTGTTTTGCTGTTATTTATCCCAGGTCAGCCCTAATTGAACAACTCAACAATCAGAAGCATTCCAAACTGTGACCATATTGTCTTTTTTCTAGGACAACTTTATCGAATGTGTTCATTTTTTTTAATGATGAGAGAGTTTGATTTGAGGAACATTCAACAACAGTTTTGAGAAGGTTAAACGACCACATAAATGCTTCATTATTTTTATCCTAATATAAGATGTTGTCAGTTTTAAAATTCAGGACAGCAGTTTTTAGCAATTTTCTCATATTGAATCCTTGAATTCCTGAATTCAAACTCAATGTGCTACCTCAGCTTATTAAAAACAGTATTCTAGTATTGCAGTTCTGAGACTCTATAGAAGATGATAAGAACAGTAAACTTAAAAAGAGTTATAACTAATTTCACAGTTTGTTACAAATTTTCATGTGCATTTAAAAAAATTAAATCCATTTTTAGTCTGCATATATTTCACTTCCTTGATTGCTTAATCCTTTAGGTAGCAAACTACTTGAAACCATTCATGGTTATATAATACTAAACCCTTTGTTTTAATGTGATTATATGTCTATTTAAAAATCTTCCATTATAATTTTATGTAAGAATTTTTGTTAAGCTATGCTCCAAACATTAGCTAAATGAGAATGTTAGTTATATTACTAAATTAACCAAAATTCTTGATTATTTTCAAAATAATATAAAAAGTAATAGGTAATGTCTTTCATTAGAAAGAAAGGACTAATAAAATAGCTGTAAAAGATGGCTAAAGTCTGTTAAAACATTTTATCTCTTAGAGCAGTAAAACCAATTTTGGGGATTTAATTACTGCTTCTATAAGTGTATAATCATTTTTCCTAATTCTATATGATTTTATAAACTAAAATTTGAAAGCCAGTAGACATGTCATACATAAAATCATGCTTTTATCTAGTCAACCCACAACTGTCTTTTATCAATGCCTAAAGTTATTCATAATTTCTAATTGAGCAGATTATTATTTTTCATAAACTAGGCCTTCAAA
>OZ024741.1:383893648-383901148 GCA_964016885.1 Eledone cirrhosa | reverse complement strand
ATATATATATATAGTTATACAAACATCTATGTAATTAACCAGGTGCATGTATGTGTATATATGCATACAAGTTTTTCTGATTCTGCACTGCACTGCCTGTCCCCTCTACCTTTCTAATTTCTCATTCTTTTTCCGATGAAAGACTAGAATCCGAAACGTTAAGACCCTCTTCCTACTATTTCAAGCGTTAAACTAATATATTCCTTCCATATACTGTCCTGTTTCTGTTGTTATTTTTGTTACTCTTTTACACACACATACACACAAACACACACACACACACACACACACACACACACACACACACACACACACACACACACACACACACAAGCACACATACATATATATATATATGCGAAAAGTAAACGGGTAAACAATACAACAAAATGATAGAGTAAAATCGAAGAATGAATATATATATATATTAGTTTAACGATTGATATAATAGGAAAAGAGTCTTAACGTTTCGGACGCTAGTTCTTCATCAAAAGATAGAATGAAAAGAGGAAGAAGCGGAGAAAAGGAACTTGGAGGGAGAAAAGTGTGTGATCAGTTAGCCATATATATAGATATGTACAATTAGCAGAAAATGCACATAACACGAACGAACAGCAATATACAACGTTACTTCGTCAGCCACTTTGTTGGCAGTGCAGTTTCGTGAACTAAGATGTTACTGTCCTTGAGATGCCAATTTACATAATAGATAAGAGCCTGCTATATGGTGAGATACATGTGAGACGATAACAAAACAAATACAAGATTTTACGGGTCTTTCGATGAAAGGAGATAAATACGTGAAACATTATAACTAGAATTATATGGACAACACACAGTGCATATATGTATGTATGTATGTATGTATATATATATGTATGTATGCATGTGTGTGAGTGTATGTATATATATATATATATGTGTGTGTGTGTGTGTGTGTGTGTGTGTGTGTGTGTGTGTGTGTGTGTGTGTGTGTGTGTGTGTGTGTGTGTGTGTACACATGTACACATGTATCTGTACATGTGTACATGCAGTTATTAGATGCAGAATTTTTGGAATGTTTTACATACTTTTACTGTTCCATGGATTGTAATTGTAATTTCCTAACTTCCTAACTTTCTGTTTCTGTGAAGCCCAGCAAGATTTGCATTGAGGCAGTTACTAACATATCCCAGTGCCCCAATAATCACAGGTATAAATATGTATGTATGTATGTATGTATGTATGTATGTATGTATGTATGTATGTATGTATGTATGTATGTATGTATGTGTGTATGTGTGTATGTATCTATGTATGCGTAAAGAGATAACATTTAAGTACATAATACACACAATATAACAATTCTATTGTAACACAAAGGTGATAGCTGGCAGCAAAATGACAGATTCGATGTAAACTAGAAAGAAAAATTTCACCTTGTCTCACTCCCTCTTCTAATAGTCAAACACACGCACACAACGTCTCATTTTTTTTATCGCGCAAGCAGAGACAAGTTACCATATGAAACCACATTAGCAAGACATTAAAAGATCAGTTTTTAAATATATTGTAAATTTCCACAACGATCTGTCCACTAATGAATATATTATAATCATTTGAATTAACAAATCCATTAAAAAAATATTTTCTACTAAATTATAAAAGGTTGTTAAGAGTTAAGATACTATGAAAGAGTATTCTTAGCTATTGTTATCCTCACACTATGGGAATGACTAAATAGAATTATTATTAGTTTCTGACGGCTGTGAGAATTATAATAAAGGGAAAAGAGCAAATGTATTGAATGGAATACGCAACTACAATGCTGGGTGCAGTTTCATGACTTGAATTATTATAAAGGGTCAGTTGTAGAAACACAAACCCTACACCCTTCAAGAAGCTGGCGGAGATACAACGGAGGAAAAGGGGATTGAAAGTAGAATAAAGTGAGCAGAGGAAGGATGTGATTAGGAAGAGAAAAAGGTGGGGAAAATAAAGTGCAGGTCAGCGAGCGTGTGAGTGTATGTGTGTGTGTGTCGGGGGGGGGGGGGCGTATGTGTGTGTGTGAGCGTGTGTGTGTGTGAATGAGAGAAGAAGACGGAAGGTAGACGGCGACAAACATGAGAGATAAATTGAGGGAAAGAATTGGGGATGCACAATGGGAGAAGCGATCATTATAGGAGAAGAAAGAGAGTAAGTGTTGGAGGGAAAAAAATGTATATATATATAAGAGAGAGAGAGAGATGGAGATAGAGAGAGGGAGAGAGAAAGAGAGAGATGGGAAGAGAGAGATAAGAGATGAAGACAAAGTTTACTCAAATGTTGGGCATCCTTATTGAAGTGTTTTCATGACAGCATATATATATATATATATATATATATAATGAAAAATTGAACATATATATATGAGGATAAAAAGGAAAGAAAGCTTCTGTGATAGATGTGGAGATATAGAAAGGTAGAATGAAAACTAGAAGGAGAGGAGTGAAAGAGAGAGCTTACGTATTCTACTCTTTTCAATTAAAAGCCTCCTCTTCTTTAAAAATAGCCAACAATCAGAAAAAAAAAATTATAGCTATTTTAACAAACTCTGAAAAATAGGTGACAACAGCACATCAGCTCCCCGAGAAGTTAGTTTACCCGCCAATCGTTTAAAGGTGTAAGTGGGGATGGACATCGAGGTTTACAATAAAGCAATGTGTTGGAGGCTTTTGTATGCAACATACATGCGTACAATATATATATATATATGTGTGTGTGTTACATAAATACGCACATTTACACACACACACACACACACACACACACACACACATATATATATATATATAGAGGGAGAGGGAGAGAGAAGGGTAGAGTTTGATAAAGATAGAGAGAGAAAATGACCGTTGCGTAAATAAAGGAAACGTTTGAAAGGAAAAACGAAAAAAATAATGTATTGAATGACAGAAAAAGATAAGGGAGTGAATGGAGGAGAAAATAGTTCACAGAATATAGCAAGACTCAGCACAGTGTAGGAAAGAATGCGTCCCTCAAACAACCTGTTGGTTTTATTTTCTATTCTATTCACAGAAACAACTTATTTTTATCGAACAAACAGGATGTGTACAGAGAAATTGGTCACAATTAGAACTTTTGTTCAACAAATATAAAGTATATATAGCAACATAATATACCAGTTGTTAAGCGCCAAGTCAGCTCTGACTGTGTAGACCAAGGATCAAAATGTCCCACCCACAACTACCTTGTCGTTTTTGTTTTTTTCAAACATTGAATTTAAAACTAATTTATCAAACGTCTCCTTCCTTTTGTAAGAGTCTAGAGTTTGACCTGGTTTGTTATTTCTACCTAATCGAATGGCCAAGAGGAGTTTTCACCATTGCGAACTTGTAAATCAAGGGGTTTTAACTTTTTAACGATCCCTGAACCCCGAATAATTTTATTTATATGTTCTCATGATCGCCAGTATAATTTCAAAAGATGTTAGTAGCCTTCGTTTACTTTACATATAGATAACCATGAATAGTAGAGGGGAGAAAATCATAAAGAATTTTCATATTTATTTTTAGAAAGCTATACTAGATATCTGGTCCCTTAACCCAGGATTTTGGTTCCCATAACTCTACGAGTTGGATAATCTTGATAAAATCTTCACAGCTCTAAATCATTGCTGTGTCTATTCACACATTCATCAAACGGAGAGAAATGGGAAATAAATAAGCTCGTAACTGTAAGTTAATGCTAACAGTCACTGTGTGGTTGGTCACTATTTTGAAGTCGTATGTAGTTATATTATACTGTTATATTATTACATTTCCCACTCATCTCAAAATCGAATCAAATAGTTTTAGAGAGTTAGTCTCAAGTGTCAATTGATCTAAAATTACAATTCCACTTAATAAACTATAATTGCTGCATTACTGTAATAACTATCATTGCAGTAGTTTTGCCTCGATTACAATGAAATTCCCCTCCACTTTGACAATATCTCAATTGTCTATTGTAAGGCAATATGAAGAGAGCAGATGGTTGTCTGGGAAAATATATTGCACTTAGGAATAATTAAAAAATATAGCCTTAGTGCAGAAAGATATAATTGTTTCTACTTTTGGCACAAGGCCAGCAATTACCCAGTGCATTACTGGTACTTTATTTTATCGACCCCGTAAGGATGAAAGGCAAAGTCAACCTCGGCGGGATTTGAACTCAGATCGTAAAGGGACGTAACTATGCTGGAAAGCATGGCATCCGACCCTGTAATGTAGATGCATACACCAGATCCGGTACATACATACATATATATATATATACAGTGAAGGCGTGTGGCTGAGTTGTTAGAATATTGGGTTCACAATCTTGAGGTTGTGAGTTCGATTCCTGGACCGGGCAATGTGTTATGTCTTTGAGCAAGACACTTTATTTCACGTTGCTCCTTCTACCTGGTGTTGCGACCGATAGATAGTACTAGCAACTGGAAGACCGACGAAAAGCATTTGTTTCCTCGGTCCGATTTGACGAAAGTCGATCGATCCTTATTATATATATATACACACACACATAAGCGCTATCATACTTGGCTATGTCAAATTCAGTTGATGAAATTTTCTTGGTTTTCCATGTCAAGTATGCTTGCTCCGCTCTTTACTATTAAATTTTCATGCAGCAGACATCACTGAGAAATTCATCACCCCAGTCATTCTATATATCATACAATATAGATAACTATGTTTTAATTTAATAACGTTAGAAAAAAATAACACTCAATGCATTATGTTGAGTATATATATTTCATTTTTAAAGTTGAAAGTACTCACTAGTTACTGTGGGACCTGAGCTCTGTGGCTGATAAGTGTTGTAAAAGAAATTTCAGCGTACCCTTTCTCTCTCTCTCTCTCTCTCTCTCTCTCTCTCTCTCTCGCTCTCTCTCTCTCTCTCTATATATATATATATATATATATATAAATTTATATGTATATATATGTTCAATTCATATATATTAGTAGCCAAGTATAACGATGATTAGCTTAGAGGAGGTCAAGAAGTAATCTAGTTCGCAGAAAAATAATCTGACTACCTACACGTACACAGAAACATACGTAACCATATAGAAAAAAAAACCATATGCACAAATATACGCAAACACACACACAAACACACACATACAAACACATACACTGCTATTATTTAGATAAGACTTTAGGCTTGGAAGTTGAAAGAGAGCACATCAATAGGTAATAAATCAAGTAAGACTTGTTTTTATGGAACAGAGTCTGTATCACGACCATAGAAACTGTCCTAGACAACAATAATGTAGGCATGCCACCAGTCATACTATCACTCTTTCCTTTTCTTTCTCTCGCGCGTTCCTTGTAAGAAGACAGTCAAACTCTCACTCGCTTTAATGGTTTCTAATTAATCACAAGACCAAGAATTTTGATGGTAGAGGAAATAAATGATACTGGCCACGGTACTACCAGGACCAGATTTAGACCTTGCTGGCCCGGGGCAATTCAGGTTTAGGGAGCCCCTCATATAACAACACACACACACACACATATAACAACACACACACACACATATATATATATATGTATAAACAGGAAGAAAGAGAGAGAGAGAAAGGGTCTCTGTTCGATGAGTAGAGTCCAGGACATTCGTCCTCCCCCAATCCCCGATAAATTCGACCTTGAGTACTACACCGGTATTTTATTTCATTGATCCCTGAAAGATGAAAGACAAAATTGACCTCGGGGAGATTTGAAACCAGAATAAAAAATACCGTAACGAAACACTGCAATGCATTGCACGTACTGCACTAGCTACCGTCCTTCTCACTGGTAGTAATGGTATCTCTAACATACACACACACACACACTCACAAAGACACTCGTGCACACACACAGACATACAAATATGCGCAAGGACACGCACACATGAACGAAAGAAAGCGAGATAGATAGAGGGGGAGTGAGATAGATAAAGTGAAAGAGTGGGAGCTATCGAGTAGAATAGACAACTATAACTATAAAGAAATATATGAACATCGATTACACGGCACCCACAATGAATGATAAAGATGAAAAAAAGTCTATTGGGATGGAGAGTGCCACCAGTTGCTAATGAGACAAGTGTGGACGAGTCTGATATAAATGATATCGACCGAATCACATAAGACTCATGTCATAAATCAGTTAATTAGTAAGTTAACAGTAGTAGTAGTAGTAGTAGTAGTAGTAGTAGTAGTAATTGTTTCTAATCTTGGATCAAGGTCCGACAATTTGCTTCTTGGGTGGGAGGGAGGAGGGTAAGTCGATTATATCGACCCAGTACGACGTGACAAGTATTTTATTTTCCCGATCTCGGAAACATGAAAAGTAAAGTTGACCATGGTGGGATTTGAACTCAGAACGTAAAGATTCGTAACAAAATACCTTATATTTTGCCCAACCCTCTAACGATTCTGCCTATTCACCAAGGGATCAAACAATAGAAGTGTTACAAAGGACTGAATACTCGTCAGTGTAGGTGGTGGGGGTTACACAAAACGTGTAAAAACTAGAAATAACAAAAAATACGAACAAAGAAAAATCACCAGTGGTTGGCGGGGAATTACCTAGGGTCACTGAAGGAACTCCATAGTGCCCGAATTAACTGACTCTCTAGAGCAAGTACTCTCTCTCTCTCTCTCTCTGTCATTTCCCTGCCCAGACCCGACCCGACCCGTCAAGCAGGCTGCGTTCAACACTCACGCAATTTTCAGTAAAACTAATGGATAGCAGCACACCCCTCTTAACCACACGCCTATACAGCGTGAAATACAGTGTGACATTCTGTGATAAGGCAGCCCCTCTCAATTACATGTATATCCCATCCAACGATCTTCCAAACAATTTCTGTCAACCCAATTTTATTCACAAGGCATAGGCCGACCCATAGCAATGATAAATGACAATTGACCAAGATGGCACGCAGTAAGATCGAACCTGACATCTAATAATTATGAAGCGCACATTATAACCATTCGGCCATGCTGCGTCAGTACATTTATCATAGCTAACAGACAGAGGGATAATTGTTTATAGCATAGGACAGGGTCAGCAATTTGGGCAGAAGGATTTAATCCATTAAATTTACCTCAATATTTGACTGGTACCATTGAAACATTTCTAACCTAGACGTAAAGGTCACAGATTTGGGAGGTGGGGTGTAGTGCATAATATTAACTTTAGTACTTGACTGTTACTTATTCTATCATGCCCAGAAGAATGAAAGGTAATGTTGTCATCGATAAGCTTTGAACTCAGAAAATAACATAAATATAAAATAAATATAAATGGCTTTTATTAAAGCAATCAGTCTCAAAATAAGTAAAAACCAGTAAGAAGGTGTAACGGTTTCTAAGCAGAAACTCGTCAGTCCCAACACATTTTACAGCTATAATCAACGAAGAATAACGCGGTGGGTTTAAAGAAGAACGCAACACTTCTTCACTTAACGCGCCAGCAGAAAGCAAACTTT
>OZ024741.1:383886148-383888648 GCA_964016885.1 Eledone cirrhosa | reverse complement strand
TTATCCACCCTGGAAAGATGAAAGGCAAAGTTAGAACTACGGCAGGATTTGGATGCAGAATGTAAAAATGCCGAAGCAAATTCCGTAAAGAATTTTGTCCGTTGCTCTAACGAGTTTGCCACTTGACCACCTTTAATAATAATAATAATGATTTCTTTATTAACCACAAGGGTTTACATAAAGTAGACATTAAGGACAGTGCAGGACAATACAGGACGGTACAAATGGGCATTTCTGCGTGTAAAAAACAAAAACAGAGGATGTAACAAAAAAATAACAATGAAAAATTCCCCAATAGGGGAGAGACTTCGGAGGGACATTTGTGGAGAAAGCCCAATAAAAGGCCACAGTGACCCTGACCACCAAGGCAAGTGCCCTCTCCCAGTTTTCCACCTTTAATTTACAGATACGTACTCAGAGTAGGCCCATTAACTCGGGCCATTCTTGCTTCTCTCACCCATCTTTCAACAAAATGCTGGGAAGAGAGCACTTCCCTCTCTGCTCTGATTTTCCTTTTCAAATGAAATTTGAAAAAGTCAATCAGGGCATTTAATAATAATAATAATAATAATAATAATAATAATGATTTCTTTATTGGCCACAAGGGCTGACATCAAGAAACAGGCAGGACGGGATAATAATAATAATAATGGTTTCTTATATAGGCACAAGGCCAGTACATTACTGGTTCTTTATCTTATCGACCACGTATGGATGAGAGGCAAATTTAACCTCGGCGGGATTTGAACTCAATATATAATAATAATAATAATAATAATAATAATATTTATTTTATTTGCCACAAGGCCATCGAATAAAGGGGGACATAACAAATACAGATTTCAATATGAAGGTGGAGATATACAGTCGGTTGGGTGTTAGGGAAGGATGATGTAAAAGTATATTAGTTAAACTGATAATGATGACGATGACGATGCTGATGATGATGATGATGATGATGATGATTGTGATATTTTACACAGGTACAAAGCTCAGATTCGTGTTGGAGAGTTATGTATATATAGTCGAGTTTATGGACTGTCACTACTTGACAATAATCATTTAAAATTAAAAAAAAAAAACGAAGGTTGTGTGGAAAAAAAGAAAAGTTTTTTTTTAAATTTACCTTTAGCTTCTGCCAACATGGAGATGAGTACTCCAAAGATGATAATCTTCATTGTAAATAGTTCTAGTTTTGCCATTATGGTGTAAAGTATAGTATAAAGCCGATTGTAGTTGCAGAAACGGTTAAAGCGTGCGAGCCAGGTTAATGAAAAAAAAAAAGAAAAGCCAAAAAATTCCAAAGGGTGGGGGAAAGTAAAAATCAAGGTGATATATATAGAGAGAGAGAAATTAAGCGTTATTTCACTAAATAACTGCTGCCTTATTTATGCTGACTTAGTTTCATACGAAACCTCCAAACGTTAAAATTATTGCTTCGGTTACACTAACAACACACTCCACAGTATGTGTATGTGTGAGTGTATGAAATGTATGTGTATATATATATATATATATATATGTATATATATTTATATATATATATATATATATTGTGTCTATGCACGTGTATACTTTTCTCCGTCTGTGTGTGCGCGCGAGTGTTTGTGTGTGTGTGCGTGTGTGCTTGTTACGTTTGTATGTATGTATATATATTTATGTGGGTATGTATGTATATACATATATATATGTGTATATATATATATATATATATATATATATATATATTGCTTATGTTCTCTCGCTTCTATCTTGCGTGCAGCTCCACTCGCCTCAACTGAATGGCGCTTGTCAGTCTGCTATTCCTACCACTTTTACCTCCTACTGCTGGGACATTATCGAACATTCATTTACTCTCTCTCTCAGTATATATATATTTTTATGTCTCCCTCTCCGTATCTCCCCCTCAGTCATACTCTCTCTCTCTCTCGTTTACAATGCTTTTCCTTCTCTTTCTCTCTTGTTTACTCCACCTTCTCTCTCAATTTCTTTGCTCTTACACTCACTTTAGCATCTCATCATCAGTCAATAATCTAGCCTCTTAGCATCACTATCTTTCTCTCACCTCACCTCTCTCACTCCCTCTCTCTCTCCCTCTCCCCCTTTCTCTTTCTCTCTTTCTGCTTGCTATTTCTCTCTATATATTTCTGTTCAGCTTCATTCTTCACCTCAATTTCTCTCTCTCTCTCTCTCTCTCTCTCTCTCTCTCTCTCTCTCTCTCTCTCTCTCTCTCTCTCTCTCTCTCTCTCTCTCTCTCTCTCTCTCTCTCCCTCTCCCTCTCTATCTCTCTCTCCACACACACACAGACACACAGACACACATATATATACATACATGTATATACGAGAGAGAGAGTGAGAGAAAGAGCAAGAAAGTAACGAAAATAAGCGCTGCATCTCTCCCACTTGTTAATTGTTTTTTTCTAAAATCATTTCTCATTCCCTCTCCCTTTAACACAATACAATGTTATTCAACACAACTGTTGTCTCACCCCACTCTA
>OZ024741.1:383821148-383881148 GCA_964016885.1 Eledone cirrhosa | reverse complement strand
CATCTCTCACATCACCACCACTACCTCACCTCTCTCACATCACCACCACTACCTCACCTCTCTCACATCATCGCCAACATATCTACCACTTCACCACATCTCTCACATCACCACCACTACCTCACATCTCTCACATCACCACCACTACCTCACCTCTCTCACATCACCACCACTACCTCACATCTCTCACATCACCACCACTACCTCACCTCTCTCACATCATCGCCAACATATCTACCACTTCATCACATCTCTCACATCACCACCACTACCTCACATCTCTCACATCACCACCACTACCTCACCTCTCTCACATCACCACCACTACCTCACCTCTCTCACTTCATCGCCAACATATCTACCACTTCACATCTCTCACATCACCACCACTACCTCACATCTCTCACATCACCACCACTACCTCACCTCTCTCACTTCATCGCCAACATATCTACCACTTCACATCTCTCACATCACCACCACTACCTCACCTCTCTCACTTCATCGCCAACATATCTACCACTTCACATCTCTCACATCACCACCACTACCTCACCTCTCTCACTTCATCGCCAACTTATCTACCACTTCACATCTCTCACATCACCACCACTACCTCACCTCTCTCACTTCATCGCCAACATATCTACCACTTCACATCTCTCACATCACCACCACTACCTCACCTCTCTCACTTCATCGCCAACTTATCTACCACTTCACATCTCTCACATCACCACCACTACCTCACCTCTCTCACTTCATCGCCAACATATCTACCACTTCACATCTCTCACATCACCACCACTACCTCACCTCTCTCACTTCATCGCCAACATATCTACCACTTCATCACATCTCTCACATCATCACCATAATCACATCACATCGCCAGCACTATCTGACAACTCTCACTTCATCGCCAACATATCTACCACTTCATTACATTTAACATATCATCACCAACATCACCTTCACTACCTCATATCTCTCACATCACTATCATCATCACTCCGACCTCACCTCATCTCTCTCGTCGTCAACATCACTTCCTCAACTCACATCTCGCATACAATCTCTAACATCACCTATCTCCACGGAATCACATCATTTTCATTGTAGTCTTCATTATCAAAGCTATAAATCTCTTTCATCGCATTCAAGCTTCACCTCTCTTTTTATCTTATACTCTCTCTCTCTCTCTCTCTCTCCCCCCCTCTCTCTCTCTCTCTCTCTCTCTCTCTCTCTCTCTCTCTCTCTCTCACTCTCTCTCTCTCGCTCTCCCTCTCTCTCACTCTTTCTTTCTTTTCATCACCACCATAACTATCACTGTGGTCGTGCCCTTGGCAATGGAGACTTCTGGTGTCCTTGGCCCTAGAGCTACCTCCCTACTCACCACCATAGGCGCTGAGCTGGCCAGCCGCAGGTGGGAGCGAGATGGAATGGTTCTTCCAGCGCATCTCCCTTACCGTCCTCCGGAGTAACGCCTTCTCCATTCTGTCCGCCGGGGCTGTGGGGCGGCCAGCACGTGGAACCCTATTTGCTCACTATACAGAGAGATGGGGGATATGACGGTGGGAGTTCGACTCTTCTGTGTTGGGACACATTGCACCTGTCAAAAGTGTATTTTCATACCTGTATATGAGTGAAGAATAAATTATCACTACCTGACATCTCTCATCACCATTTCTAACATCTTTTTCTTCACAATTTATTCCTCATATCTCTCTCCTCAGTGTTATCCTCTTCATCACTACCTCTCATCTCTTTCATCACCATCTCCAACTCTTGATCTTGTTCCACCTCCTGTTCCTTCACTTTAGCCTCCTCCTCCTCCTCCTTAAGATCATCATCACCATCGTCGTCATCATCATCATCATCATCATTATCATCATCATCATTATTTCACATTCTAACGGGGGTGGATTGGCAGTATCGGTAGAAGATCAGACGCCATGCTTTGTAGCATAGTTACGTCCCTTTACGGACTGAGCTCAAATCCCGCCGAGGTTAACTTTGCCTTTCATCCTTACGGGGTCGATAAAATAAAGTACCAGTAATGCACTGGGTAATTGCTGGCCTTGTGCCTAACGTAGAGACAATTATCTCACATCTCCCTCATGATTATTACAATCTGTTCCTCACGTCTCTCATCCTCATCACTACTTCACATCGTCTCTCTCATCGCCATCGCCAACATCACTTCCCAAAGTCACATCTCATACATCTTCGCCATTATCACCGACCTCATCGCAACCACAGATCTTTCATTGCAGTCGACAAAATACATCTTTTTCATCGCAGCCACAACTCCCCCCTCTCTCTCTGTCTCAGTTTCTCTTACTCGCTTTTTTATCACCGTTGGTGGATGTGCAGTATCGGTAGAGGCTCGGAGGCCATTATTTGTAGCATTGAGTTAAGCCCATTTACGGTCTGAGTTCAAATCGCGCCGTGGTTAACTTTGCCTTTCATCCTTACGGGGTCGATAAAATAAAGTACCAGTAATGCACTGGAGTATTTGCTGGCCTTGTGCCAAAAGTAGAAACAATTATAATTATCACCCTCACATCTCTCATCACGATTGTCGTCGTCATTATCATCGCCATTTATACCTCACATCTCTCTGACCATCGTCCTGTCAACCTCCTTTCTCTTTCCTTACCATTACCATTTCACATCTCACCCATTATCCCAACCCATACCTCATATCTCTCATCATCAACATCATCATCAACATCATCATCTTTCTCTCATCACCATCAACATCAGTAACATTATTTTCATTTCCATCTCTATCATCACCAGCATATCGATCTCACATCTATTTCATCATTAACATCACTACATCACCTCACTCTCATCTCCACCACCATCACCATTTCTACCTCCCATCTTTCTCAACGCCGCCATCATCACCAACAGTGACATTATCCTTATCAACATCACTATCCCACTCTCCTCTCATCATCAACTTCAACCCACATCTCCCTCATCAACACCATATCTATCTCACGTCACCGTCATCACCGTCATCACCGTCATCACCGTCATCACCGTCATCACCGTCATCACCGTCATCATCAACTTAACAACTCAACCTGAAATATCTTCCTCATCACCACTTCTTCACTTGGTCATTTAAATAACAATTATCGACTTCATCACCATCATTGTCATCATCACCATTATCACCATCACTTCTCTCACATGGTCACTCCAATCGCCACCACCACTACCACCACTACCACCACTACCACCACTACCACCACCACCATCACTATCACCACCACCACTACCACCACCACCACCACCACCACCATCATCATCAATCCCGTGCCCTATCACTTGTTCTCTCATTATCTTTCCTATATACATCTTTACACATGTTATTAATATCAACTCCATTTGTTTCTCTCTCATCCCACACATCACCTCTCTCCTCTCTCATCCCACACCTCTCTCCTCTCTCTTCCCACCTCTCTCATCCCACACCTCACCTCTCTCCTCTCTCATCCCACACCTCTCTCCTCTCTCTTCCCACCTCTCTCATCCCACACCTCACCTCTCTCTTCCCACCTCTCTCATCCCACCTCTCTCCTCTATCTTCCCACCTCTCTCATCCCACCTCTCTCCTCTCTCTTCCCACCTCTCTCATCCCACCCACACCTCACCTCTCTCTCCCACCTCTCTCATCCCACACCTCACCTCTCTCTTCCCACCTCTCTCATCCCACACCTCACCTCTCTCTTCCCACCTCTCTCATCCCACACCTCTCTCCTCTCTCTTCCCACCTCTCTCATCCCACCTCTCACCTCTCTCTTCCCACCTCTCTCATCCCACCTCTCTCATCCCACCTCTCAACTCTCTCTTCCCACCTCTCTCATCCCACACCTCACCTCTCTCTTCCCACCTCTTTCATCCCACACCTCTCTCCTCTATCTTCCCACCTCTCTCATCCCACCTCTCACCTCTCTCTTCCCACCTCTCTCATCCACACCTCACCTCTCTCTTTCCACGTATCTCCACTCTCTCCCACTTCCATCTTCTCTCTCCCTCAACTATCCACTCTCTCCCACCTCTCTCCTCTTTCTCTTCTCACCTTTCTCCTCTTTCTCCCACATATCTCCTCTCTCTTCCCTCATATCTCCTCTCTCTCTTCCCACATCTCTCCTCTATCACCTCACCTCTCTCTTTCCACGTATCTCCGCTCTCTCCCACTTCCATCTTCTCTCTCCCTCAACTATCCACTCTCTCCCACCTCTCTCCTCTTTCTCTTCTCACCTGTCTCCTCTTTCTCCCACATATCTCCTCTCTCTTCCCTCATATCTCCTCTCTCTCTTCCCACATCTCTCCTCTATCACCTCACCTCTCTCTTTCCACGTATCTCCGCTCTCTCCCACTTCCATCTTCTCTCTCCCTCAACTATCCACTCTCTCCCACCTCTCTCCTCTTTCTCTTCTCACCTTTCTCCTCTTTCTCCCACATATCTCCTCTCTCTTCCCACAAATCTCCTCTCTCTCTTCCCACATCTCTCCTCTATCTTCTCACTTCTCTCCTCTCTTCCCCCTCTCCCCCTCCCCCTCTCTCTATCTATCAATCTACCTGTATGTGTATGTATTCATTTGTATGTGTATGTATATATGTATATATATGTTTGTATGTGCATATATATATGTATATATATATATGACTCCTCTTTTCTCTATTTTTTTCTGTTACTTGCATACCCACGCTATCCATAGACATAAACACACACACACGCACGCACGCACACACACACCCACACACATTCACGCACACACACACATGCACGTACACAGACACATACACGCACACACACACCTACACTATATCTGCCAATCCATCCACACGCAACACACTCCACCTCTGTCCCTCTATCTATACAAGCAAGCTATATATACTCATATACACACATATATACACTCTCTGCCTGTCTGTCTACACACACACACTAACTTTATCTACATACATATACACCTGTTTACTTTTTCTCTCTATGTCACTCTGTCTGCCCATCGCTCTCTCTCTGTCTCTCTGTCTCTCTCTCTCTCTCTGTCTGTCTCTCTATCTCTCTCTCTCTTTCTCTTCCCCTCTCTCTCTGTCTATCGCTCTCTCTCTCTCTTTTTCTCTCACTCTCTGTCTGCCTATCGTTCTCTCTCTCTCTCTCTCTCTCTCTCTCCCTCTCTCTCTCTCTCTCTCTCTCTCTCTCTCTCTCTCTCTCTCTCTCTCCCTCTCTGTCTCTATACACATACAGAATATCACCCTGTCTATCCACATGTACACACACACTCTCTCTCTCCCGTTTTCTATCAATCCATACACGCACACACACTCTCTCGCTCTCACTGCATCTGTCTCGTCATACAACATACATGCTTTCTCTCGCTCTATCTCACTCTCCTCCTTCCTTACTCTCTCGCTCCCCCTCTCACACTCCCACTTTCCCTCTCCCTCTATAAGCCTAGATGAAATGTTTTTCTCTCTGTCAACCCACTCACCGCCACACTCCTTTCTCTATCTCATACCTTCTCACGTATACATATATTGGGTCGTCAACTATGAAATTTGTAGAAATTTGTTTTCTTTTCTATAAATTTCTACAAATGTTATACTTGTCGAGCCAATATATTTCTCTCCCGTTCTCTTCACTAATTTCTCAGCCACTGTCTGTCCCCATCTCTCTCTCTCTTTCTCTCTCCCACTCTCTCTCTCACTCTCTCCTCCATGTCCTCATATCGTTCATTTACTGATTGCTGTCATTAGACTGCGACCATTCTGGGGCACCGCTTTAAGAGGATCCAATCGATCATATCATCTCCAGTACTTTTTTTATGTTTATTTTATCGATCTCTTTTTGTCGTTCCATCTCTGTTGGTACTCCCCTCTGCCTCTCTTTCTTCATCTCCTTTATTTTCTTGATTTTTTTTTCCTAAATTGAGACAGGTAAACCCTATTGTTTATAGTTAGTATTCTTTTCACCTTAGCAAATCTGATCCCTTGCGATTTGAACACATATATGTATATATCTGTGTTCGTTTTTCTTTTATATTCAATTATAATATACGCCTCGGAGATATCTCTTTTTTAGAGCTATTTTATTGTAAGAGACTATTTTGAGTTCCTAACTCAATATATACCTTTGGCATATTCGGCTCCGTTAATTTGTTGAGCTATTTCAAATGTCGAATAAACCTGGCTTCTATTTTTAGTGGTGTAAGTTTGTGAGACACGCTAAGATACCATGTGCGTTATTATATATATAGCACACTATTCAGTCCTTAATATACATAGAAGTGTCTAGTATACTAATTCATCACCCACTTATGAGAAGAATTCGTAATTCTATTGACAATTAATATTGCCAAACAGCACTAAGCTGTCTGGGTGATTGGTAGTTACCACAATTCCGGTTTGTATTTATTTTCTTGTTTTTTTCTTAAATTGGGACAGGCAAACCCAATTGTCTATAGTTAGTATTCTTTTCATCTTAGTGAATCTGGTCCCTTGCGATTTGAACACATATATGTATATATCTGTATTCGTTTTACTTTTATATTCAATTATAATATATATACTTATATATATATATATATATATATATATATTGTTATACTTTGGGAGGGTCATGTTGCCAATAAGAAACACACGCACCAGTTGCTTTCACTTCAATTTAATTTATTAAATATTTATAAATTTACAAATTTATAAATTTCTGGTTGGTTGGTTGGTTCCACAACCAGATAGTTGTTTATATATATATAGTCATAGTTCTTTCGTCACACACTCTGTGACCTCTTCAGTGACTGGGGATTTCTTTCTTCGTTTCTGTGCCTTTCCTTTCTTCTATCCTACGCCATTTTGTTTGACAAACAAAATGGCGTAGGATAGAAGAAAGGAAAGGCACAGAAACGAAGAAAGAAATCCCCAGTCACTGAAGAGGTCACAGAGTGTGTGACGAAAGAACTATGACTATATATATATAAACAACTATCTGGTTGTGGAACCAACCAACCAACCAGAAATTTATAAATTTGTAAATTTATAAATATTTAATAAATTAAATTGAAGTGAAAGCAACTGGTGCGTGTGTTTCTTATTGGCAACATGACCCTCCCAAAGTATAACAATATCGGTTTCAACACACGATTTCAGATAAAGAATCTTGCTAAACAAATTCAGAAACGAAATATATATATATATATATATATATATATATATATATATATATATATATATATATATATATATATATGTATATGTATATATGTATATATATATATATATATATATATATATATGATGAAATGCCTGGGACGGCTGGAGGGTCACTGATGAAGGACTTACTTTTTCATATGCACCACCATTTGCAACGCGCAGCCATCATTATTATCATATTTATATATATATATATATATATATATATATATATAAATGAAAGTATATGTATTATTGTGAGCGTGAAGCCAACAGTATTTCATAATATATAAGTGACTATAACGTCATCACTCTCTCTGTTAGTCTCTTCCTCACACTTTCACTCACTCACTCTCTGCTACTCCCTCACCATCACTTCCTCCCGTTTGACCTGTGCGAAATTCTTTCCTCGCTCACATTTCGACTAGGTTGGATGGTCTTTATTCTCTCGTCTACGATGTCACAGAACTTATGTTCATCGATTTCAGGGACTTTACTGTCTCGCTCGTTCCCCCTATTTACGTGTCCCAACGACCTTCTTTAGCCGTTGCTCGCACCAACCAGAGGTATATGGTCTTTAAAGCGATGAAATACCAATGAAGGCTGGAAGATCACTGATGAAGGACTAATTTTATTCATATGTAACCCATTTGAAACCACGCAGCACGTCATCTTTTCATATTGTTTATATATTTATATATATATATATATATATATATATAGTAATAATGGTTTCTACTTTTGGCACAAGGCCACAATTACCCAGTACATTACTGGTACTTTATTTTCTCGACCCCGTAAGGATGAAAGGCAATTACTGTTGGCTTCACGCTCACAATAATTTCTATACTTTTCATTTATATATATATATATATATAAATAAATGAAACGTATAGAAATTATTGTGATCGTGAAGCCAACAGTATTTCATAATATATAAGTGACTATAACGTTAAAATCGAAAAATAGTTAACGTAAGATGTGGGAAAATAATTCAAACTCAATTCAAAAAGAGTCAAGACCTAGATTTATCGAGAGAATTTTGTGAAATCCAGGGAAAAGTCAATAGAGCCTTAACTCAGAATAAAATAAAGTCTAAATACTCATCCTTCAATTTGGAAAAACTACAAATGCTCTGTATAGTCTTAAAAAGACTATTTCGCGAAACTTTCAGTGGGGATGGTCACGGTTGGAATCGTTCATCAGCAGAGCTCAAACACGATAACTCTAATACCACTGTAGAATATGCCAAAAAGGGAATTTAAAGACAGGCTAGTTCACCTCGTACGTAATTATGAAAAATAAATGCACATGGAGAGACATGGCTGGTGAAGTCAGAATGAGACGAATATCTGTTTACATGAAACAACAGTAAAACACATTCCGAAAAAAACTCTACAAGTGTAAGGAGTTCAGCAAAATAGCAATATTTTCGCGGTTTTTTAAAAGAAAGACGGGGATAAGTCACAAATAATTTAAAGCACTCTAGGAAAGAATTCCGAGTAAAAATATAAATGATTATTATTTCGTGGGCCGAAATGCGATTCTCGATAATTTATATTTATATTAATCTCCAGACTCTAGCTATTGACCAGTTATTTTTCTTGATTTTTTTAGTTGATTCTATTGACTGATGAATAGTTTATGTTAATTTTAACCCTTCTGTTGAGAACTCTATTCGATTTGTGATGTGTTTGCATTCTTGCAATAACATACACAACTGAATTCATTCGCCTGATATAGGGGTTGCCTCCCTTGCCGATCCCCACGTGGGGTCAGTAATAGTCAGTCCTTGTATTAACATTGAACTAAAACCTGTTGAGAAAGTGGCTTCCTTGTTCAATCATCTTACCAGAAGCCTAACATTATTTATGTAAGCGGACAGTATTTGATTTAGGAGCCGCAGAAACCCAAATGCTGGATTTTACCAACCTTCCAGGGGTCCGGGTAAATTTTCAATCACAGATATTTTTTATTTGTTGACCCGAATTACTTGATCGTTTTTTTGGCTATGAGAATGATTGTTTAACCATCGTCTCAGTGTGTTTGGCCTTTAACGTTTGTTATAGCTTTGGTTCATCTGAATCATTGAGCACTTGCCACACATCTCGGAGGTTGTTTTTCGTTATTTCGTGGGCCGAAATGCGATTCTCGATAATTTATATATATATATATATATATATATATATATATATATATATATATATATATATATATATATAAACGGGATAACAGATTATTGTTATAGTTGTAGTCCAGCTAGGGTACTCCAAGTAGTAGATGGTATCGACGTGATTGATTAACAGCAATGTGATTAAAAACCTTTTTTTGTATAGCAAACCGTGTCACTCTTCTTTCTTGATATATATAATTCAGTGAGAATCGTATTTCGGCTGGTAGAAAAAGCGAAACGAAACGCAAAATCATAGAAATGCTGGCAAGCGTTCAATCGATAAGAAAACTATATATATATATATATATAAGTATATATATGTGTGGGGGTAGGTGTCGAACACTTGCCAATAGACACTAACCTAACGTTTATTTGCCTCTAATATTTACAATGAGATGAGATATCCAGCAGCACTGTTAACACATACGGATCCGTCCTCACCTCCATCCCAGCTTCTACCGCTCTCTCTTTCTGTCTGCTTGTCTCTCTCTCTCTCTCGCTCCTTCTCTCTCTCTCTTTCTCTCTCTCGCCCCCCCCCTCTCTTTGTCTCCCTCACATAGCAATAACACCAACAATGACCATGTAACTTGCACACATGTCAATGCAACTGAAATTACAAAGAGGAAAATGCATTACACACACAAGCACGCACATACACACACACTACACGCACACACACGCACACACTACACTCACACACACACACACACACACACACACACACACACACACACACACACACACACACACACACACACACACACACACACACACACACACACAGATGATGATTTTAGAAGAATCATTGACTTACGGTCAAATTTCTACCGTTTCAGTAGTAAATGAGAAATATATATTCCTTTCTCATGTAGAAGCCTAACCGTAGGGCAGTGAATCCTTATAACATCTACACTTTACTTATACGAAATGGATATAGATAAATGTGTGTGTGTGTGTGCGTGTGTGTGTGTGTGTGTATATGTGTATATATGTGTGTATGTGCGTATATATATGGTATTAGGTTTGGTGCTCTGAAATAGCGATGTATACATGAATGTATGTATAGTATATTTGGCAATATACCGCATGTTTAATTAAAAACAGTTTGAAGACATTGTGCTTTCATTTTTAAAGTAGTGACTATGTCACTAACTTCTTTATTCGGCAAAAGAGTGGAGAGAAGCAGATTCAGTTTTACGCTGTTGGCGATCCTTTGCCGAAAATTATAGAGGCTGGATCCTTATAGAATTCCAGTAATCAGGAACGGATTATACAGAGCGATTGCCGGTCCAGCAAAATTTAAAAATTAGGATCGCCAACAGCGGGAAACAGTATCTGTCAGCTTCTCTCCCTTCTTTTGCCGAATAACGAAGTAAGTGACATACTTTTTTTCCTTTTCAAACCAGCGTGAAACGAATAAGAATTTGTGTTATTATATATGTGTTCGGGACGGTGGATTGGCAGTATCGGTAGAGGGTCGGACGCCATGCTTTGAGGCATAGAGTTACGGCTCTTTATCGTCTGAGTTCAAATCCCGCCGGGGTTAACTTTCATCCTTATGGAGTCGATAAAATAAAGTACCAGTAATGCATTGGGATAATTGCTAGCCTTGTGCCAAAAAAAGAAACAATTATATATCTGTTCGTCTTCTCTCTCTCTCTCTCTCTCTCTCTCTCTCTCTCTCTCTCTCTCTCTCTCTCTCTCTCTCTCTCTCTCTCTCTCCCTCTCTCTCTCTCTCGCTCGCTCTCTCTTTCTTTCTCTCTTTTTATATATATATATATATATATAATATAAGTTAAAACAATGAAATAAAATTTCAAGTCATTAGAAAAATACTTCACTGCTTTACGATCGTTTGTAGGTGATAATAATACATCGTACCCATATTTCGTTATCGATCTATGTAGGGTTAGTTACAAAATATCAGATAAGGAATATATTTACTTACATGTATATCATCAGCTGTTCTCAAAAGCAATGAGAATTTTATTCAAAATCAGTAGTAAATTGAGTTCTATGACCTTATTTGGAAGTAGCTGAAGAACAAGCCAATCAACAACATTTGCAACATATGGATTACATTGAGTTCTTCATGCAGACTAGACCCCCTGTATATATATATATATATATATATATAATATTAATAAATGGAAGCTATCTTAATAAAACCATATTTATTTTATTATATATATATTCAAGGGTACCAGGCACCAAAATCTTGGTACGCACTCTCATATAAAATACAAAAGCTGGTTTACAGATAGTGACATATTCAGACTAGAACTTAATGTTGTGAGTTCTATTTGAATAGTAATATTCAAATACGTATATATGTCTGTGTGTGTGTA
Organism: Eledone cirrhosa; assembly: GCA_964016885.1. Classification (NCBI taxonomy): domain Eukaryota; kingdom Metazoa; phylum Mollusca; class Cephalopoda; order Octopoda; family Eledonidae; genus Eledone; species Eledone cirrhosa. The sequence goes on along the minus strand of OZ024741.1, from coordinate 383,869,412 downwards.
TATATATATATATAAGTATATATATGTGTGTGGGTGAGTGTCTAACACTTGCCAATGGACACTAACCTAACATTTATTTGCCTCTATATATATGTGTGTGTGTATATATATATATATGTGTGTGCGTATGCATGCTTATATATACATATCTATATACATATATATATATAGTAGAATAATCGAGTATCGAAAAATCGGCGCACGAGTTCACGATAAACAAAATTCGACATGAGTGGCAGAGGGCTCAATAATTCAGATAAATCAGAGCTATGACTATCGTTAAAATACCAACACACAAAGATTATGTCTAAAATCACCCATACGACCGAAAAATTACGATCAGGAAGATTCGGGTCACTCAGATAAAATATCAATAAATCAATAAATCATATGAATGTAAAAAGCTTACCCGGACCCACTAGAAAGATGATAAATCTAGCTTCTTGGGTTTCTGTAATTCCTTAAACCGCCCCCTATCAGCCCACATAAAAATATATAAGACTTCTAGAGAGCGGCGGACGGGAATACTTTATCAACGGGCTTTGTCCAAACGAATAAAAAAGCCAACCCTAGTTGAGACGCACATGGTATCCAGCAAGGGAGATAACCTCTATATCCGCGAAAGATATTCGGGAATGTGGGAAATCACATATCGAATAAGAGTGCTCAATAGACATGTTAAAATAAACAGGAGCTATTCATCATTTAATAGAATCGACAAAAAATGAACAATAAAATTAACTGGTCAATAGCTAGGTCTAGAGCTAAATATAGTAGAATAATCGAGTATCGAAAAATCGGCGCACGAGTTCACGATAAACAAAATTCGACATGAGTGGCAGAGGGCTCAATAATTCAGATAAATCAGAGCTATAACTATCGTTAAAATACCAACACACAAAGATTATATATACATATATATATATACATAAGCAACCGGGAAAATTTGAGATTTAAAATGTAGTCGTCGCAAATTAAATCTACATTCGCGTATTTTAGGGGAGCAGGAGGAGGAAGACGACACCGTCAGTGGATTGAGCGAGATGCGAACATGTTCTCCACTCACAGCATGATACTCCTGCAAGCCTTGCTGCAGAATTGTTAACTTTATTTCTCTGTGGCCTTATCCCGGTATAAGTTCCTGAACCAAAACTAACGATGTTGAATAGTTGGCGTTAGTTAGCCGTACTAGTGTAATACTGAGAGATGAAAACTCCAATTTATCAGCATACAATAACACACACACACACACACACACACACACACACACACACACACACACACATATATATATATATTGCGGGTATGCATATATGCATGTGTGTGTATATATATATATATATTTATATATATATATATATATATATATATATATACAAATTTTAGTACAGCATTAACGAAGCTTTAGTTTGCGGCCAAGCTAACGAGTGCAAATTCGGTATGTAGCTTTAGCACTCGATCGGGAATAGTACCCCAGAACAATAACAATACGTTTAGGCAGCTTAGCAAATCAAATATAGCGATCGGCAGTCCAGCCGCATTACCACAGCAACGAAAATGGTTTGACTCAGGAAAAGTACATATATATACATACATATATATACATACATATATACATACATACATACATATATATATATACATACATATATACATACATACATACATATATATATACGTCTCAAGTTAAGTGATTATTTTAAAGTAACGGTACAGATTATATATATATGAAATTTGAAATGTAGTCGTCCTTAAGTATATGACTATAATAGCAGCAGACCACTTTAAATAACAGTTGAGGAAATCGGGTAAAATATACCCAGAGACAATGACATATATAGAGGGACGCCGAGAGAAGGAGAGAATCTATTAAATATAAATCTATGGTGTTCCTGGCCACGAATTGTATGAATATCCGGTCTACAGAATATGCATTTCTATTTATATCATCATCTGCCTACACACACACATACACACGCGGGCGCACACGCACACTCACATACTCTCTCTCTCTCACACACAGACACACATACTCACTCACACACACACACACACACACACACACACACACACACACACACACACACACACATATATATATAAACCTTGGAGAAGAAAACCCTTTTAATATTCACACTCTACTTTTCGTATATATAGATGAATAATTTTCTTACTGGTTTTATCCAGTATCATTCTAGCTATCTACCGATATATATATATGTATATATATACAAGTTAATATAAATTGTTATACTTTGGGAGGGGTCATGTTGCCAATAAGAAACACACGCACCAGTTGCTTTCACTTCAATTTATTATAATAAATTTATAAATTTAGCAATTTATAAATTTCTGGTTGGTTGGTTCGTTGGTTCCACAACCAGATAGTTGTTTATATATTGTCAAAGTTCTTTCGTCACACATTCTGTGACCTCTTCAGTGACTGGGGATTCTTTTCTTTGTTTTTGTGCCTCTCCTTTGTTCTGTCCTACGCCATTTTGTTGGGACAGGCGTAGGACAGAACAAAGGAGAGGCACAAAAACAAAGAAAAGAATCCCCAGTCATTGAAGAGGTCACAGAATGTGTGACGAAAGAACTTTGACAATATATAAACAACTGTCTGGTTGTGGAACCAACCAACCAACCAGAAATTTATAAATTGCTAAATTTATAAATTTATTATAATAAATTGAAGTGAAAGCAACTCGTGCGTGTGTTTCTTATTGGCAACATGACCCTCCCAAAGTATAACAATATCGGTTTCAACACACGATTTCAGATAAAGAATCTTGCTAAACAAATTCAGAAACGAAATTAATATAAATTAATATATGGTAAATACATGTGTTTGTATTGTAAATGACTAAGTTAGCTAGAATGAAATAAACTAATTCAAATAAATATAGTTTGCCTGTCTCGATTTAAAATAATAAATCAATAAAAACAAACCCATGTTGGCAATTATACTCTTTTACACTTTTACCTGTTTCAGCCATCCGGCTGAGGCCATGCTGGGGCACCGCCCTTGTTGCTACACATTTTATCTCCAGCCTCTATAGGTTGGCCACTGGTGTAAGAGGGAGATTGTTGCTGCTGCCCTTAGGTTTCCCTAGTGCCGTGCTGTGGGCTCATCCGGGATCCTGGATAGCAAGGTGTCGAGATATTTCTTGAAGACATCCACCTCCACGTCATGCAAATCTCTCAGATCCCAGTCTATTGCAATACCTGCTCCTTATTCTAGATGTGGAAGACGAGACCTTTGGCACCACACAGTGACGTCCTGTTCGACGGTTGGTCCAGCTCCCATTGCCAAAGTTTGGTGCTAGTCCCTCCAGGATTTTCCACATGTAGATCACTGCGTATCTCTCCCGTCTTCGTTCCAAGGAGTAGAGGTTCAGTTCCTTTAGCCTCTCCCAGTAGCTTGTCTCCTTCATCGTGGCAATTCTCTTGGTGCAGCTTCGCTGGATTGCCTCAAGCTCCGTGGTTAGTTTGACACTATGGGGTGACCACAACTGGGAGCAGTAGTCCAGACGGCTTAGGACAAATGTCCTCCATAGTGTCAACATGGTGTCTCGGTCTCTTCTCCGGAAAGTCCTCAAGATCCAGCCAGCGAGTCGTCCGCACATTGTCGCCACTTTCATGATGTGTGAGGAAAAAGATGCATCATCATTCATGTCTATGCCCAGGTCTCGTATCGATTTTGACACGGGGATATCGGTCCCTCTTGGTCCTGTGTAGATGTGTTTTACTATATTTGTGTTTGCAGGTTTGTTTGGAGGTTTGTATTGTAGAGCTTGGAATTTGCCAGCATTAAACTGCATGTTGTTTTCTTCCGCCCATTTGTATATGGCATCCAGATCTTGTTGTAAAAGAGCAGCGTCAGCCGGGTTTTTGATTTCCTGTGCTACCTTAGTGTCATCAGCATAGCTAGTGAGGGATGTTGTTGTATGTACTACAGAGGGCATGTCTGAGAAAGCCACCAAAAACAGTAGTGGTCCCAGGACTGTCCCCTGGGGCACCCCACTTGTTATTGGTGTTTCTTTTGAGAGGGCCCCATTTGCTGCGACTGTCTGGCTTCTGTCCTTTAGGAAGTCATGCAGCCACTCACCTACTTTTCCAGTTATGCCGATTCCGTGTAGTTTGTGACCTATCATTCCGTGGTCGACCTTGTCAAAGGCCTTCGCAAAGTCAAGATATATCACGTCCACATGTGAGCTCTCTAGTAGTTGTTTCAGTACCCAGTCGTATTGATGTAGCAGCTGTGTAAGGCAGCTTCTTCCTGGGCGGAAGCCATGTTGCGTGCTAGTCAGGCGGTCATTTTCCTCGAGGAAAGTGATCAGTTTCTTTCTGACGACTCGCTCCATGACCTTACTGATATGGGACGTCAGGGAGACTGGTCTATAGTTTTTGGCCTCCGCTCTGCTACCTCCTTTATGGATAGGGCATATTGTGCCTTCTTTCAGCTCCCTGGGTAGTACACTGCTAGCCAAGGAGCTTCTGACGAGCATCTTCAGTGGAATTGCTAAGGCCCGCTTACATGTTTTTAAGAGAACTGCTGGGAATCCATCAGGTCCAGCAGCTGAGTCTGTTCTAATTTCATCTATCCTCCGTTATGTCTATGTGGTTGATGGTCGCCATTTCTTCATGTAGTGTTGTGGCATCAAAGAACTCCTCTGGCTTCGTTATTTGCATGTACCTTAGTGGACATGTGAACACACTTTTGTACTGTTCGTTCAGTATTTCACATATCTCTTGGGGGTTTTCGGTTAATGAACCGTCCGTATGGAAGAGTGGCCCAATCTTGCAGTGTACCGAGGCAGTTTCTTTTGCAAATTTAAAGAAGGCATTAGGGTGTGTTTTAATGTTTTCTATGGCCCTGTTCTCTTTCTTTGCCCTCTCATTTTCATGGGAAAGTTTGAGTGCAATCTCTGTGCCAAGTAGTGCACATTTCAAATAAGATTCCTTCTTGTTTTTGTTTTCTTGTTGAGCATTCAACTGGTTTGAGAGCTTGGTTCTACGTCTCATAAGGATTTTCCTATCTCTGGGAATAAGATTTTTGTGTCTGTTTGCCTTTTTCTCCGGGACAAACATTTTGCATATAGTGTGTATCGTTGTCATGAAGTGTTGAAATTGTGTGTTAGGGTCTTGTGTGGCGGTGTTTTCACTCCATGTTTGCTTCCGGATTTCTCTCTTAATCTTTTTCCAGTTAGCCTTGTAGACGTTAAGGCTGGATAACATCCCGGAGCTTCTTGGTGGTTTTGTCTCTGTTGGTTCTCTCGGACCACATATCATTAGCTCTATTAAGTTATGATCCGAGAGAATTGTTGGTGTCACCTTTACATTGTGGATGAGCACTTCGTTGTTTGTAAAACAGAGGTCCAGGACATTTCGCCTCTTGTTGGGAGGAGTATTGCTTGCTCCATGAACAGCCTGTGTGTGAGGGCCAGCAGAGATTCCGTGTGTCTCTGTTCTATTGACGTCATTCCAGGGAGGAGGTGGCCCTCAAGCCATTTGACCTTTGGTAGATTGAAGTCTCCCAGCAGTAGAATGTATATATATATGTGTGTGTGTGTGTGTGTGTGTGTGTGTGTGTGTGTGTGTGTGTGTGTGTGTGTGTGTGTGTGTGTGTGTGTGTGTGTGTGTGTGTGTGTGTGTGTGTTACTACTGTTTTATTTTATTGATCCCGTAAAGATGAAAGGCAAAGTTACCTCGACGGGATTTGAACTCAGACTTTCCAAACAGGTAATTCTATGCTGCAAGCATCGCGTCCACCCTTTCAACGTTGATGCCAATCCACCGCGAAATAATACCACAACAAAGAGTCGACAGACAAATTGCTGCAGTCATTCCACACTAAATACATTAAAAAATATTAAAAATAAATGAACAACAGACTGAAAACAGAATTACGACAAAAGATATTGTAAAATATGCAGCAGATAAACGGTGGAAAGCTGGAAAAATTTAGATTTTGTCGAAGGAATATAATAGGAATGTATGTATATGTGTGTATATATGTGTGTATACATACACACACACACACGCATACACACACACATATATATATATATATATATGTGTGTATATATGTGTGTACACAGACACACACACACACATATATATATACAAATATACACACATATACAAACACACAGACACAGACACAGACACAGACACACATACACACACACACACACACACACACACACACACACACACACACACACACACACATATATATATATATATATATATATATATATAGGAAAAGAGTCAGGACTCCGATGGCCCACACCGGCCGTTTCGAATCACTCTACTACCCTAAGTATCAAGTACTTTGGTGCGTTATGGTCCACCTGGTTTCTTACCACACTTTCCTTGTTATATATATATATATTTGTATACATATATATAAGGAAAAAAGATGAAATCGAAAATGCAACTGGAGTCTTTTTATATAAAAATATATATTTATTTGGTTCCTTTACCGGTTTCGCAGTTCTTCTGCTTTTCAAAAGTAGAATTGAGATGGAGGGTTTGTGGTTTATTTCACATCTGAGAAAAACCACAAGCCCTCCATCTCAACTCTACTTTTGAAAAGCAGAAGAACTGCGAAACCGGTAAAGGAACCAAATAAATATATATTTTTATATAAAAAGACTCCAGTTGCATTTTCGATTTCATTTATTTTCCTTATACTTTCACTCGTGTAAGACACCTCGTTTTTTTTTTCATTTTGTAAAAAAACCTCACTTTCTAATATATATATATATAGTTCAAGAAATATTAAGTCAAATACACGACATTTTTATTAATTTCTAATTCCTATATCAAGAGGATATCGAGCATGCGAATATTTTTTTAAGCAATTTAACCATTATTAGACTATTTACCTTGTTTTTCCGATCTATCTTTTTTTTAATAATATTGATTAATCTCTATGTGAACGAAAGGAATCATAGTAGAACACATTAACTCAAAAAGTTTCCGCTTTTGTTTTTGCTTTTGTTTTTGTTTTTGAGTAGTGTTTGTAATTAAAAAAAATACATAGAAAAGAAAAGCAATTCATGGAAGATCACCGTGGTGGCTTGTAAATGTTGATTTCTAACACAGCGACATAACTAAATTTTAAAAGAGAAAACTAGACGATTTTTTCATCTCTAATATTATTATTGATTGGCACGTGGTCACACATTTAGGCGGGGGTACACTCGATTGAAATCGATACCTGTACTTGAATGACTGTTTCATTGACCTAGTGAGCAACCGCCTTATTTTATTTATTTAATTTGTTTTACCTGACGTTATCAGTGGAGAGAGGGAGACATTGTACTTGTCCTTTTTAAGACTTCAAATACAGGTAAAAGGTCAGGTGGAATTCATCCGCACACAACACTTAACCCAAATTCTTGTAATAGAGTAGATTCCGCTAAATTACTCAAGGGTCAGATGATGGTTTTAAATCCAAGTTACAGGTTAAATTTACATAAGGAATTGGCTGTAGAGCGTGAGGTAATCATCTAGTGACTCGAATTCGCGACACGTTCTTCGATTCTTTGCTAAAATACGATATGCTCACCGCTCTTAAATATAAAGATTTTCTATAGTTCAAAAGCAACACATATTCTGGTCTCTTGGTTTTTGAGGTGTGATTCCGTATCTTTCTGCAGCAGTTGCATTGTTTCGCTAAGAAATCAAGACACGAATCTGGTCACCGTATTTATCATTGTCATCACTGACACTTATGTGGTTATAATTATCGTCGTTGTAGAGATGTTTTCGGTTTCACAGTCAGAATTACTGATTTAGTTTGCATCGCTAATACCATTAGAAATTAGAACTGTTCCTCTGTCATTTATATAAAATCGTGACATCATTCATTTACTGGTGTCAGATGAATGTTTTCTCATTTTGATGTCATACTTTCTATTTAAAAGTAGGGACATCCTTTACTTAACAAACGTACTTAATTCTGTTTCTGATATTTGGTTAACTGTACACGTTATATATCAGTATGATTACACTTTTGATTTAAGAATAGATTTTTTAATACCTTCTGAAACCCGAAGGTCTCTAAAGTGTCAGTATTTGGTTTCAGTTTCATGGCGTTAAGTAGACAAGTGTAGACAAGTGATAAACATTAGTTAAATAGGATTCCCGTCAATTGCAGCCAGCAATAATTAGGATTAGTTTAACATTGATGCAGAATGTTTATGGGTATATTTCGTGTTCCTTCAATTAGTAGATGTCGAGGGGTAAATTGTTAAAGAGGACGATTAATCATTCTGCTATCTGCTACACAACTCTAAATCGGGAATAAACAAGATAAAAGAGAAAACGGGTGTTATGCAGGGTACTTACTAAAATCTATTTACCAAATAATTTAACTGAGTAATGGAATTTCGAAGATCTATCAACAACTCACACTCTAGAGGAAAACTATATGAAATATTGATTTTTGAAAAAGCAAACACAACAGCGAATTTTGAAGCGAGGAGTTAAGAGTTGATTAAATCGACGAATGTGTTACTGGCATTTGTAAGATCGAACTTGAATAAATGAAATGTAAAGATGAATTCCAGAGAAAATTGATTTCGGGTTCGAATCCTGAACAAGTTTCTTTTACATATATAAACGTCGGTGAGACAGCCGAAAGTCCAGTGTTTTAGAAAGAAAATGATCCATGATATTTGTTCCGCCTGAGCTATATAAACGTTCCGTTATTACTCTCGCCATTGTAATGGCAGTGATTGACCTCTTGGAATCTTCTAACTCGTGGCGGCATTGTTTTAAAAATGCAATAATAATTTTAAAATAAATGCAACTAAGCACTCTATGTGATCTTCGTCTGTCTCGGATACACTACCACAAATTCCTTCCCCCCCCTCTCTCTCTATCTCTCATTCTAACAGTCCCCAAAATATGAACAAGCGATCAAAGTGAGAATCAAGGTAGGAATCAGTGTTACTTATCTATGTTCATTTAATAAAAGCATATCACATTGGATTAATAGAACATTCATGGCGTCGGACAAAATACCTAGCAATATTAGAGTACAATCTTTAAGTTCTGATTTTAAATCTTGCCAAGATTAACTTTTTCTTGTGTTTTCCTGGAGTCGGTAAAATAAAGTACCAATCAAATATTGGAATCCTAGATATGAATAGAATTATAAAATGATGATGCAAGGTAATAATAGTTCCACTCCTTTACTTTATTTTCTAGACACCATCCTTAATCTATGCCTGGATAAAGCTATTGTGTGGTCGGTTTAATTAGATTCAGAATCGTGCAACTTTACCGATTCTCTTAAGAAAGTTAATAATTATACAAACAATAACAACAACAACAATAGTAGCAGCAGCAACATCATCAGCAACATCTAGAAGAAGATGAAAATCAGTAACAACATCAAGAGTCATCGAAAGATCTCTAGAGTGACGCTCAGCATGGTATAAATCAGGCATGGGCAACCTTTTTCGAGAAGTGAGCCGCATGAGATATGGCTCATCATCAGGCGGGATGCAAGCGCTAATTTACATTCGTGCCCACATTAAAAAAAGGGCGGTAACTCAGGTTCTTTTGATTTGTTACTTCAGAATTCGTACAGGTTGCTTTCCTCGATCATAAAAATGATAGAAAGATAAATTACGACTGAAAAGTTGGGTAAAAAAATCAGAAAGATTTCACTTAGGCGAACCATTCAGAAAGTTGCGTGGGCCGCAGGTTGCCCATGACTGGTATAAATTATATTCTACTTACTTGAAAAAAATCTTAATAGCAATGGAACACTGCTATATTAGCACTGACCATAATCTAACAGCAGCAACAATAACAACAATAATAAAAATTCGTTCGGTTTTGATGAATATTTTTGGATGTATCGTGTGAATTTTTACGAATAGAACTAATCAGCCATGAAAAAGTATTAAATATATTTGAAACATGTGATAATCCTTTGTTTCATTATTTCGGTCACAGATCCCTATTCTCTTCATAATTTCTTTTACTCCTCCTTTATCATGCCAGTTTTCAAACAACTTTCAAACAACTTTCTTCAATCCCCAAAATATATCAGGATTCAAGAAGTCTGTTTTAAAGTCCAGCATAACACCAACATCTTCAGGTGTGATTATTTCTTGACCAGTAATCGGCCTATTCATTTTACATATTTTAATTTGAGCTACACACAGTCACATCTTTTTCAAAGGACATCATATTGTCGTAAAAAAGTGGGACAGCATACATTAGGTAATACCACCCCCAAAATGATAAGTTTGTCACAGGTGAAACATATTTGGTCAAAGGTCTCATTGATCAGGGCTGACATTTGTCCTCGCGACAACAACAACAACAACAACAATAAGTGCCTATGAAATTTGTATGTATTTCTAGATTAATGCGATGTCAATAAATGACACGCGGAACATCTATATCTAAAGCGAAAAACATTTCAAGGGTGAGGGTGGTATGTCCTTGATATTCATATTTCTTTCTTATATATGTACAGCTACCAGCACATATTAACAATTGCTGTTACCATGAAATTTAGTGGTAAATAGTAGATCTATATTCATATATCTATTTATCCCGTGTTACTGTTATCAGGAAAAAATGTCCTGCGTTTATTTCATTAGACATTCTAAACTCATGTCCGTAGTACCGGGGCTGTGATCTCTCTATGCGAAGAAGTAATGATTCTGAAAGGAGCGACTTTCTGCTTTTTGAGCTATGCGTCCTCTCAAATAACGTTACTCCAAAGAATTTTCAAAGGATGACTACTTTGGCCGTTTCGAATCGTGATTATATTTTTTCCGGTCATAATTCAAGAGTCATGACCATAGCTTGGTCTTGGCACGTATACCGAATTGAAGATAGCGAGGTTGGCTTTACCCTCACCTCACTGTCTCTGATAACCGAAGATGAAAACTGTTGCTTCATTGCATCAAATTCAGGAAATATTGCACTTAATGCAGCTTCCTGCCTTCTACCACTAGTTTTTAAAAATATATTTATTAATTATATATTTAATGAAAGAGAAGATTTAGAAGATATTTAAAAACAGTGTACAAAAAAAACAGTGTCTATAATGAATATAGAGCACATAAACATAGTTTGTAGGATACCGCAATAATTGTGTCATTATTTTCAAAATCTTCTTAGCTAATAAATGTATAATGAATTGCTACCCACCATCAAACATAAACACCCCTTTCTCACACACACAGAAAAAAATATGTTATTTCTAATTTGTAATTCTAATTCAATGAAACTAGAATACAGAAGTATATTGTCTAAAATGGAAGCCATACACAAGAATATATTCATAAATGTATGTAATCATGCTCGAAGGAACGAGACGAGATGGGATAAAACTGGAAATAGTATTTTAAATGGAGACTTTTGCCTGTGATAAATAAATCTAATCATTGGAGAAGAAAGCCATAGAATTAATTATACAAGCCAAATGTGTGTTCACAGAAAGAATAGTTATATACATTTCGTGGCGATGTGGGATAGATAATTAAGATAGTGGAAGAAATATTCAACTAATGACATTTCCAATTGTTCGGAGTGCTATAGGTATTCAGATAAAATCGAGTTATCAATTTGTTTGTGTTCAGATATGGAATAAACGGTTGAAAGAACTAAGTCCAGCGGAAAAAGATCTGAAGTAATACCAAAATGCAATACATTGATTAGCTATTGAACTTTTTTTCCATAGAGATTTTTATTGATGTATTTAGGGAAAAAAAATCTACTTTTGATGCCCCTTGTCTTGTGAAATGAATTGAGATCAGAACCATGACCAAATATAATTCGCGGAAGCAACAAAAGAAAACAAAAAACAAAACAAAAACAAAACAGACTATCAATCAACAATCTGAAACTAATATAGTGGACTAAATAATTGAAGTGGTTTGATAGAGATTAAAGAGTTCTTGCCACAATGCATTAAGCGTCTAGTTTCATTTCTCTCCATCATAATCCTACAGTCAACTCTAAATGGTGGATAAAATATCATCTGCAAACACTAACATTGTATCCTCGAAATAAAATGAACGATATTGGAGTGAAATGGAACTCAGTTGGTTTCGACGACGTGTGGTCAAGTTTATTCAATCAACGGAACAACCTGTTCACGAAATTAACGAGTGTGTGGCTGAGTATTCCATAGACACATGTACTGTTAATGTAATACTTAGGGAGATCCATTGTTAAATAGTGTGTGACAAAACCGGGTATAATTATGGGTATAACTCAGTGTCTTGAACGAGGGCAGAACGCATTGACATGAACTAAAATTATGATTTTATGAGTGTATGCCGAGCACTCAAACCGCTAATCTACGTGAGAATTGATAGTTTCGAACTAAATGTCAACCGGTATTAAGTTTTGCCTTTCTATGTTTTGACTTCAAATCTAACCGGAATCGACTTTAGCCACCACAGTTGATAAAATAAGCACCAGTCATATACCGAGGCTTTAATGCATCCATTCAACAGTGTGTCAATGTAATGAATCAATATTTTGGAGGAGGCAGTATACATCAAACACCATCTTTTCTTCTTCAATCATCAAACACGTTATGTCTACGGCTTAGTAGACCTTTATAAACTCCATAAAGTAAACAAAATATATTGATATAATGAAATACAAAACAAAAAAACAAACAAACTGTGTACGGCACTATCAATATACGTTCAATGGGATGACGGGGAAAATGTTATACTAAATGTAAATGCTAAAATAGAAATAAAATATTTTACATCGTGTATATAATATGACAACGACGAAGGTGGAAACGACAACCTTTACGATAGGTCATATATTAATATGATTTCATACATCCACATATTCTTTGAACATGAACGTCACCTATCCTGTATAAATACTTGTGAAAATGAAAAATCGTCAATGATAGTTAAATAAAATTTTGTAAATATTAACTTCATATATTATGTCACCATACAACTTTGATCTTTACTTGTTATAATATTTTTCACATTATACATGTATAACTATGATAAATTTAATAACAATATATACATAGAATAGAAATATACACCGTAATGAAATGAAAAGGAAAATAAATAGATGCGAACTAAAAGACTCTCAGTGGAAAATAGGTTAAACAGTGATGTCATAGGATGAAAGTAGTGTTATAAAGGAGGGTGAGTTTGAAAGCAATAAAAGAGATAACCTTACGTCCATTACTTTCTCGTAATCCCGCCTTCTGTGACGAATAGATTAAGATAGAATCTCGGAATGTGAGGATAAACACCTAGCATCTGTCTACGTTAGGTAGAATAGCAGAGCCCGTTAAAAGTATCAATATGAGAGTTCTCTAGTATTTCCCATCACTGGTTGTACATACTCACAACAGCTGCGAGACAACGAGAAAACAGCTGGCATTTTAATGTCTTTTACCTTGGTTCTAGCGTGTGAATAAAACAATGTTTTGACAGATTCTACTCAGAAAAGACATCAACATTTCAGGTTGTTTAACATTTGAAACTTGTTAAGAATCCGTGACATCAGTAGCCAGAGATATTGATTCAACAGTAATTATAGATATTCTCGAAACCCTATATTTTTTGGGTATATATTTTCATAACGTATTAAACAGCAATTATAAATTAGATACCTACTTCTCACCCTCTCTCTCACTTTTTCTCACCCTCACTCTCTCTCACCTTTTTCACTCTCTCTCCCTGCCCCCTCTCTCCCAACAGCCACACACCCACACAGGCACTATCTCTCAATTTCACTCTCCATCTCTCTGATAAAATTACAATTTTAACTTCGCTGTGAAAAATAAACAAAGTGTTTATGTTACAGACATTTCCAGAAGGGACAGCAGATCCCGACCGTATGTATAATGTATAAACATTCTAATGTTGCAGAACGGATCTCATAATTTACACAGACGTACATGCACTGACAATTTAACAGTGCTCTACACAGTATTTTTTGGTGAAAGCACATGGCTTAGTGGTTAGGGTGTTCGGCTCCCATCAGATGGCACATTGTAATCTTCAGCAAGACAGGCTAATTATCGAGGTTCCAATCCAGCCACTTAAAAACATTTGAGTTGTATCTATAATTGTCAGACAGTGTCATGCCAAATCTCACTGAAAATTACGTGTCTGTGGTATGCTCAGGCACTTATACGTTAAATTCATGAGCAAGATGATCCGTTGATCAAACAATTAGAACACTCATCATTGTAACCGACTGAGGTCCAAATTTGAAATATAACTACAAGATAATAAGACAAGGACTGTTTACTTTATACAGTGAAGATGAAATTATATTTATTTAAGATGGTACATTTGCTTTCAAATTATCAAAGATGGATCACTATAAATAATGATTTCTAGTAACTCTATGCCTCAAAGGATGTTGTTCGACGCTCTAACCATAATGCCAATCCACCACCCTTGGATCACTATAAATAATAGCTGAAGAAATAGGGTAAACTCCCCTGGAGATAGAAAACAGTAAACAATGGCACCAAGGATAATTTACTCGATTTTTATCAACTATTATGCATAGTAATTGACTATTATTATTGTCAAGGGTGTTAGGATGGTGGATTGGCAGTATCAGTAGAGCGTCAGACACCATGATTCGCGGATTAGAGTTACGGCATTTTACGTTCTGAGTTCAAATTCCGCCAAGGTTAGCTTTGCCTTTCATCCTTACGGGGTCGATAAATAAAGCACCAGTAATGCACTGGAGTCGATTTAATCGACTTTCCCATTCCCTTCAAATTGCTGTCCTTGTGTCTAAAGTAAAAACAAATATTGTCATTTGCATTGGGACGCACACATTTCAGATTTCGAATTATCCCAGTGTTTCCTAAGTCAACCACTTTATGTAGACAAACGTGCGCGCGTTTACACACACATACACGCAGATACGCGCGTACGTACACAGGCACACACACACACACACACACACACACACACACATATATATATATATATATATAGAGAGAGAGAGAGTGGAATAGGTGTTATTATTTAGCTCCTGCTTAACTGACAGAACAAGCAAACATATAATCTTTAAATACTGCGACCAAACCATTGGGGCTGGTTTGCATAGTTAATCATGCCAGAAGAATTGTATCGAATTTGATATTGTATATAGGTTTTTGTTTAATCCTCATTGTAATTGATTATTCACTGTCACATGACAATACTAAAAGTATGTCAATTAATTATTAACTAGAATTTACCGACAACATCTCAATCGTCACCGATGATCAAACTCCCGCCCACATTGGATACATTCCATGAAAATCAGCAGTTCTAAGAGACAGAGTCAGTAGTAGTCCGAGATAAATTATAAACTTGTCATTGTTGTTTTTCTAAATCATACTTGACTGGGGAAACCCATAGTAACAGGTGTTCCCATTACTGTGTAAGTTATGGGAAATTAGGCTGTTGTTTCTAGAATATAGTGCAACCAGGTGGAGAGTTCTTCCTACCAATTATTATAATATTTATGTAGATTTTAGAAGGGCGGTGGATTGGCAGTATCGGTAGAGGGTCGGACGCCATGCTTTGCAGCAAAGAGTTACGGCCCTTTATGGTCTGAGTTCAAATACGCCGAGGTTAACTTTGCCTTTCATCCTTACGGGGTCGATAAAATAAACCACCAGTAATACACTGGGATAATTGCTGGTCTTGTGCCAAAAGTAGAAACAATTATAAATTTAGATGTAAGGCTGGTGGATTGGCAGTAACTGTAGAGGGTTGGACGCCATGCTTTGTAGCATAAAGTTACGCCCCTTTATGGTCTGAGTTCAAATGCTGCCGAGGTTAACTTTGCCTTTCATCCTTACCGGATCAATAAAATACAGGACCAGTAATCCACTGGGATAATTGCTGGCCTTGTGCCAAAAGTAGAAATAATTATAATTTTAGATGTGAGCGCGGCGGATTTGCAAAATCCTTAAAATGCCGGATTTAAAATCTTGCGACATTTGTTCCGATTCTTTCCATTCTGACATGAGATCTCGGCTAGGTTAACCCGTTGCCTTTTATGATTCAGGGATAGATAAGATAAATGAAACTACTAGAATTGATTATATCGAGTTAACATTTCCTTCGGATATAATTCTTTGTAGTATACGGCCTGGTTATCTGCGCTCTGAGTTCAAATTCCGTCGAGGAAAAAATTGTCTTTTATCATTTCAAGTTCAATAAAGTAATAATAGTCCAGGGCTGGGGTGGTTTTTTCCATTATTTTTCTCCCACCTCCCTCCCACCCTTCCTATCTTTCTTCTGATCACTCTCTCAGCTTCTCTGGAAGAAATCTATTGTGTTAAGACTGGGAAAGGAATGAGCTCTACTAGGTTTAAATACGCTTGACATGGTATCACTACGGCGCATCTACGATTACACAAGGAGATATGGGCTCATGGAATGGCATGGCAACTCCTTCATTGCTAATTTATAACCTAGGCCTATGTTAGAATCAATACAATTTCAGATGTGTATTAATATTTCCTGAAGGTAACAACAATAAAAAGCAACAAACTGAAATCACGATGAATTAAAAAAAAAAAAAAAAAAAAAATGTGTCCATGTATTTCAGGAATGTTTTACTTTGCTTCTTGCAATAGTGTAATTACCTTTACAACAAATGCTTTATTGGGGAAACTATTGAGATCGATCGATCAATTCATTTAAGATGGATGATTCAATAAAATCTGAAAATTATCATGTGGGAAGTTTGCATGTTTTTCATCTCAAAAATGTTCCTCTCAAAATACCAATGAAGCAAGAATTGTGTAATATGAAACAATATATATATATATATATATATATATATATATATATATATATATATATATATATATATATATATATATATATATATATATATATATATAAATAAATTTGTGTTAATCTAATTCTTTTTCCATAATTCTTGTCTAAATCTGTCTTCGATATCATTTGAGACAGAGAGCGAACGAGGGAGGGAGAGGGCCAGAGTGAGGGAAAGAGAATGAGAGAGAAAGAAGGAGAGAAAGAGAAAAAGAGAAATCCAGAGAGAGAGAGAGAGAGAGAGAGGATGAAAGGGAGAGACGAAGACAAAAAGTAAAAACCAAACTAAAGTAATAAAATGTCTTTTTTTAATATAAAACGTAGACCGTTTTTGAATATTGGTCAACTGTTTGTACAAGTGAGTAAATATTTCTTTCTCTTCATAGAAGAAGAAAACTGTGAGAAGGAAGGAAAACACAAAAAAAGAAAGAAAATGAAGTCCTGTGAAAATCCATTCATCTCATATGACATCATTCTGCGTGATACGCTGAGATTTTCTTCTCGATATTTTCAGAGCATTAGCATTGTCATTTCAAACTGATTACAATTTCACCGAAAACACACACACACATACACATAGTCACACACACTTAGTCACACACACTTACACACACACACAAACGTACACACACACACACACACACACACACACACACACACACACACACACACACACACACACTTACTCACACACACACTTACGCACATACACACACTCACACACACACACATACTCACACACCAACATATACCTACTCCGCCTCGCTCATACGCACACATGTACCACCAACATTTAACCACTCCTCATCACACATACGCACACCTGTTCCACCATATATTCCCTCTTCCCCACACATACGTACACCTGTTCCACCATATATTCCCTCTTCCCCACACATACGTACACAATATATTGCTTGAAGTCATCGTCCCAATTCTCGGTCAGTTCTGAAATCTTGTTGAGGAGCTTGTGGAATGAATTAGATTAAGCCAACACTTGACATATCGGTTAATTTATTGGATGCCCCATGGCACAACAGCTGTAGATAAATACCATAAAACTAGTTTGAAATTGTCACCTAATCACCGTAGTCTCATATGTATGCGAAACTGAAGCTTTTCGACCAGCTCCAGGATAGTTTTAGAAGAAAATGCTGCATTCTACATGATAGGTAGGAGTCTTGTTTAAGAAGGCGTATGATTAAAGATGTTTCAGCCTTAACCATTCCACCATTCTTTTTCACGTATAATGTATAAGAACCACATTATTTAATGGCTATTTACAGGTGGTGGATTGGCAGTATTGGTAGAGGGTCGGACGCCATGCTTTCCAGCATAGTTATGTCCCTTTATGATCTGAGTTCAAATCCCGCCGAGGTTGACTTTGCCTTTCATCCTTACGGGGTCGATAAAATAAAGTACCAGTAATGCACTGGGTAATTGCTGGCCTTGTGCCTAAAGTAGAAACAATTATTTAATGTCTATTTTCTTCTTTGCTGAGGTGGTATTTGATGAAGATTTAGCTGCTATTTGTTGCACATATAGAAAGCTTGCAGAGGATCCATTGATATTATAATAATTTTTAGTATAGGCACAAGGCCAGTAATTTGGGGGAAGGAGAAAGTCGATTAAATCGACCCCAGTACGTTACTGGGGCTTTATTTTATCGACTCTGCAAGGATGAAAGGCAGAGTTAACCGCGGCGGGATTTGAACTCGGATCGTAAAGGACCGTAACTCTAAGCATGGTGTCTACCGACAGTGCCAATCCATCGCGCTATCCATTAATGTTATAATGTGACAGATGAGATGCGGCAGTAATTATTCAGCTTACACCATCAGTGCACCATCTGAAAAAAGGTATGACCGTTACCTAATCTCACACGAATTTCTACATGGTTGCTCAACCCACTCGAAACAAGTAGAATCTTCCTCAAATCCTAACATATCATCTTAAAAAAGAAAAAAAAAACTAGAACATATATACTCAAATACATTATGTCTGAAAAAGGATGGGATGATTACAACTGGAATATTAGTGATCATAATTCTTCTCAATAACATTTAGTCTATAGATAAAGAACAGCAACTGAACATATGAAGCTAAAGTCCTATATTACTACACGACGGCGAATTGGCGGAGTCATTAGAATGTCAGATAGTTTGCTTTCCGGCTCTTTGACTTCAAATTCCACCGAGGTCAACTTTGCCTTTCATATTTTCGTGGTCAATAAAAATTGTGCCAGTCCAGTACTGGCTTGAGTGGAGGATTCTTCTTCTATATCTCTTCCACACTTCTCTTTCCCTATCTGAAAGAAATCGACTGTGTTCAGACCTAGTGAGGAGATGGACTTCGCGAGGTTTATGGCGCCCATATGACTCCACCAATCGATACGAGTGAGTGCGTGCGAGCGTGCATGCATGCATACAAAAATGATATCGAGTATGGCCATTGAACGATATAACATTATTAATAATTATCAATTAATGCTATCGTGCAATGCCTGTGCATGAAGATTTTTTTAAAGTGAGGAAATACTGTTCACTGAGTTAATCCCACTCTCTGAGCGACAGTAGCTATAACCCGAAAAGAAGAAAGGATCAACATCATCGGTAACTACTGAGCCGCAGGCTTTATGGCGGAGTTATCCCAGTTTCCTGAGTTACCTTCTCCTAGAAGAATGCCTTGACAAAGGCTAGGGGTCCTTCACTCCCAGTGGTTTAACCGCGCGATCGGGTGTCCAGCCCGATTATTTCTATACATACATGATGGCTGCAACTCGATTTCGAGTAATACCATCGCTTGAAACTTAAGTATGAGCATCATGGATGTGGCTTTTTAGTCCGGACGGACAGACGGACAGAATTGCTAATACCGCAACTTTAAACGAGAACTGTCAGTTTGAAAGAAGCTACCAGCCTGATGACTCCGCAATCCGTTTTCAATTCTCGGTTGTAGAAAGTAGGATGATGATATGGTAGAAAACAGAATGTCGGACGAAGGTCAACTTTTCATTTCATTCTTTCGGAGCCAGTAAAAAAAAAAAATACTAGTCAAGTACTGATATCGATGCAATAGACTATATGCTTACCTCATATCTATGGCCGTTTATCTATGTAAGAAATTAATATACAGGGTGGGCCAGAATTCATGTCTCACTTGATAAATAAAAAAAACTTGCTAAGCATATTAAGAAATAAAATAATAAATTAAGACAATACAATAACAATAAAATAAGTATGTTAAGAAATATAACTAACAAGCGAGTCCTGAATTCTGACCCACCCTGTACAATATTTAGGAAAGTTAGTCGAGAGATTGGCTGAATACTTAGAAAAACCAAACAATATGGCAATTCCAATATTTAGAGATGGCTCTTTAGGTTTCGAATCCCAGGAATATCAACTCAGCTTTCCATTCACTCGGCCTCAATAAAATAAAGAACCAGTCAAGTATCGGAATCGATATAATCGTTTATAACACCCCGTTAAAATTCCTTATCTTGAAATATCTTTAGAAATCAATATAACTAGGAAAGGTGTATGCACAACAACTAATACTGTTGTTGTTGTTGCTGCTGCTGCTGCTGCTGCTGCTGCTGCTGTTGTTGTTGTTGTTGTCTTCGTTGCTGCTGCTGTTGTTGCTGTTTATTAGTTGTTAATTTTGTAGCAGTGACGTAAGAACGTCGGATAGAGTGCTTTGCGGTATTCGTTTCGGCTATCTGTTCTTTGAGTTCAATCCCACCGAGGTCAACATTGCCTTTCATCCAGACAAGGGGTCAATTCATCCTCTATATCTCTCACTCACTCTATTCTTCTCTGAGAGAAATCTGGTGTATTCAGATCTTTCAGAGAAAATGTGCTCCAGCATGTTTAAATAATTGTTTCTACTTTTGGCACAAGGCCAGCAATTACCCCAGTGCATTACTGGTTCTTTATCTTATCGACCCCATAACGATGAAAGGCAGAGTTAACCTCGGCGGGATTTGAACTCAGAACGTAAAGAGCCATAACTCTATGCTGCAAAACATGGTATCGGTGCCCTGTCAATGTGGCAGGCCTACGACTCAGAAAGGAAGGAGTTACGGGAAAAAGCGAGAATGATGTTATTATTGTAACACTAGTTAATATCCTAACTTATTTTACTGTCATTTCCGTTACTGGAGAAGCTATTTCTCCTATTCTTGTTATTGTCTGTTGTTGTTGTCTAACTTAGTGCTGTTGATATAATGGGTGGATTGGCAGTATCGGGAGAGGGTCTGACGCCATGCTTTGCAGCATAGAGTTACGACCCTTTACGGTCTGAGTTCAAATCCCACCGAGGTTAACTTTTGCCTTTCATCCTTACGAGGTCGATAAAATAAAGCACTAGTAATGCACTGAGGTAATGTACAATTCTAACATGATGCACGAAATTGCACGCCAAGTAGTGGCTGGAGAGGTAGAGATGCAGTTGTGTGTTCGTCTGTTTTCCGTGGGTTTTTTTCCGATGATACTATAAATATATATATATATATATATATATATATATATATATATATATATATATATATATATATATATATATATATATATAAGAGGAAACGATATTATGATATCAGTTATTGCAGCTGCTGCTATTCTACTAGTTGTGGCTCATGTTGTTATCATTGTATAAGTTATTGTTATTGTATAACTTGTTGCTGACGTTGCTATTGCTCTATCAGTCGTTGCTGTTATTGTAACAGTTGCTGTCGTTATTATTGTTTGTTGTTGTTGTCGCAAGGACAACATTACCGACATTACTACTATTTTTATGTACCTGGTTGTTATTTATTTATACTAATCAATGTTACCGATGTCGCATGTTACAGTTGTTGTGACTACTATTGCAGCATATGTTACTGTTGTGACTGCTGTTATGTTACAGTTGCTGTCATTATTATTGTATCACATGCCGCAGTTGTTGTAACTGATATTCTAACGCTTATATCTGTTGCAATTATTGTTGCTGGTGGTGCTTGTTGTGGTGTTGCTGTTGCTGTTGCTGCTGCTGTAGTTAAGAGCTAATACATCTGTCGATTTTTGCACAATGTGTAAAAATAATGTTGCAGTTACTGCTGCAGCTGCTGCTTCAGTCACTGTTGCTGCTGTAGTTGCTGCTTCTGTTATTGTGACTACAGCCGACATTACTACTATTTTTATGTACCTGGTTGTTATTTATTTATATTTTTGTTCCGGATGATGTTCATGAGGATGTCTTATAATATGTTATTGTTGCTATTATATATACAGCTGATACTGTTGCTAGTACCGTAGTTTGGTGTTGTTTCTGTTCTTATTGTTGTTGTTATGAATTTAGTTTTGATACTGCTACCACTGTTGTTGTTACTGTTGTTGTTGTTACTGTTGGTATTGCTGCTGCAGTCGTAGTTACTGCTGCTGTTGCTATTGTCATTACTGCTGTTGTTGTTACTGTTGATATCGCTGCTGTTGCTATTGTCATTACTGCTGTTGTTGTTACTGTTGATATCGCTGCTGTTGCTATTGTCATTACTGCTGCTGTTGTTACTATTGATATTGCTGCTGCAGTCGTAGTTACTGCTGGTGTTTTTTTTTTCTTTCTTACCGCAGGCGCCTGAGGCTTACCCTCAGTAGCGCTAGACTGGCGTGTTAGAGACGCACGAGTTCAGCCATGCTGGGGCCGAGTTGGTGGTGATAACAATCCACCATCAAGGCCGGACATCTCATCCAAAGATGTTCGGAGGATTCTTCTTCCTCTCCGTACAGACGGCATGTGTTGATTTCCGCTTGGCCGATCATATGGAGCCATCTCCTTAATGACGTGTGATGTCCACTGCGGAAGCGGACGAGATGGTTCCTATCTGCTTTGGAGAGAGTTTTCTCACTCTCTTCATTTGGGTGGGGGCTAAAGACTGATTGTAGGCGTTGATGCTGAATCGGTGGTGGGCGAAATTTCCGGCGAATGACGGCGCGTCGGGTGGCGGCACCGATTGAACTTTCCAGTTGAGTAGATGCTGAGCCTTGTTTCGCCTGGGCGTCCCCCAGTTCATTCCCTTTGATGTTGCAGTGTCCAGGGACCCAGACAGCTGCTACGGTTCTCCCATTTGTGATTTTGTTAGCGATCCCTTGCAGCTCGGTAATGAAAGGGTCATGGAGGAAGGGGTTGTTGACTGCTTGAACCAGCGTCTTGCAGTCAAAGATGACATTGGAGGACTCCCAGCTGGTGTCTGCCTGTAACCATAGGAGGGCTTGTTTGAATGTAATTCTTTCGGAATGAAAGGAACTGCTACGAGCGCCCGTCAGCGCGTGCCACTCGTGAGACTACCTCTTCATTTTGGATGATTACGAGACCGGCACCGCATTTGGTTGTACCGGCGCATGGTGATCCATCTGTATACACGCAATTGTCGACTGGGGGAGGGGATGTCGATAGATGATCCAGTGCCGCTTTAAGTTGTAGTGCTAGTGGCATAGATTTGCACACCGGGTAAAGGTAGCAGGGATTGGTGGTGGTAATTCCCACAGCGGCTTCTTATGTGGTAATTGGGTGTCTATGGTCGAGGGTATGCCAAGACGATCAAGGGCTGGCAGCTGTCTACATCGCCAATCAAGACGGCGGAGTCGGCGCCTTACGTTAGCATTGAGTAATTGGTTTTAATGATCGGAGGTGGGGAGGTGTGCCCATTCATCCGCTTTCAAGAGGGAGAGAGCATGAAAGCGGCATTCCAACGGTGGAAGGTGTGCTTCAATTAGGACAGCCTCATTTAGTGTTGTGCGTACATGTCCAGTGATCGCTCAAGCTGCTTCTAGTTGTGATCTTTCAAGCTTGCCGATGTTAGTGGTTGACAACCAGGGAGCCCAGCCTGGGGAGCCGTACTCGGCCAGGCTGCGGTGCACTGTGATGTATACTTGACGAACATCTGCGGTATGCTAGCCCCAGGAGGTACCCCAGGAGGTACCCCAGGAGGTACCCCAAGGGTGCGCAGGATGTTGACGCGCTGTTGAAGTTTTTGGCAGATCCTTTTTAGATGTTCCCCAAAGGAGAGTGTCCTATCATATGTGACGCCCCAAAAGACAGGATTAGGGTTAAAGGATAGTCTTACCCCCGTCGATAGTAATATTTGGTTGCCACCTCGCTTCTGCACTGGATATTCCAATGAAGGTTGACTCGCATTTTGATGTGTTAAGTGGGAGTTTAACTTCTTTACTCCATGTTATCGCTTTATCCACTTCCTTTTGTAACCGTTGCGCTATTTCCTCCTTGTTCTTTCACTGCTGCTGTTGCTATTGTCATTACTGCTGTTGTTATTACTGTTGATATTGCTGCTGCAGTCGTAGTTACTGCTGCTGTTGTTGTTACTGTTGATATTGCTGCTGTTGCTATTGTCATTACTGCTTATATTGCTGCTGTAGATAGTGTTGATGCAGTTGTTACTGTTGGTTTGCTACTGCAGTCGTAGTTACTGCTGTTGTTGCTTTTATCCTTACTGCTGCTGTTGTTACTGTTGGTATTGCTGCTGTTGCTATGGTCATTACTGTTGTTGTTGTTACTGTTGGTATTGCTGCTGCAGTCGTAGTTACTGCTGCTGTTGTTATTACTGTTGGTATTGCTGTTGCAGTCGTAGTTACTGCTGCTGTTGCTATTGCCATTGCTGTTTGTATTGCTGCTGTGGTGGATACTGATGATATGACTATTGATGCTGTTGTAGTCGTTGTTACTACTTCCACTCCCACTACTGCTGCTACTAATGCTACTGCTGTGGCTGCTACTACTGGTGCCGTTGTTGCTACTCCTGATATTGCTCCAGTTATTACTGGTCAACTTACTGTTGTTGATGTTGTTGTTGTTGTTGTTACTACTACTGCTGCTGTTGCTACTACTACTACTACTACTACTACTACTACTACTACTACTACTACTACTACTGCTGCTGCAGCTACTACTAATACTGCTGCTGCTGCTACTACTACTACTACTACTACTACTACTACTACTACTACTACTACTACTACTACTACTACTAAAATAATAACGAAATCATAAAACACATTCATGTATTAAATATTAATTCCTAAAAGAATTAGAAAGGCTCTACATTTAGGGGTCAGAGGCAACTATTAATTTAAGTTAACCCTAGTTTCTCACTGGTATTTACTTTATCGACATGGCGTAGGTCTGGTTCGAAATTGTAAATAACTACCGCTGGACATTTAATTAATCGACATTTAATTAATATATTGTACATATTGAAATATATCTAGGCATATATGTATGTAAGCATGTATGTATGTATGTATGTATGTATGTATGTATGTATGTATGTATGTATGTATGTATGTATGTATGTTCTTCTGGTTTTATAATTTCACAAAGTTTTACCAATAGAGAGAGAGTCGGTTTCTAACATAGACACAAGACTCTCTCATTGGAATTTACACAACATCAACTAGGTAGATATGTATGTATGTCTGCATGCATGCATGTGTAGATATGGATGTTATCGTATGTGTGGATGTGTATGTTTTGAGTTGTATGTGTGCATGTGTATATGCTTTGTATCTGTACATGTGTATATGCAGTTAGTAGATGCAAAATTTTTGGAATGTTTTACATATTTTTACTGTTCCATTAATGGATTGTACTTGTAATTTCCTAACTAGTTGTGTTCTTTCTGTTCCTGTGAAGCCCAGCTTCTCGAGATATGTATTGAGGCAGTTACTAACATATCCCAGTGCCCCAATAATAACAGGCATAAATCTGAAGGTGTAATCAGGGTGGAGTATCTGCAGATTTCTCATCAGTTCAGCATAAATATTCTCCTTTTCACTAACTTTGATATTATATTGGCATCTGCTGGGAAGCAAATTTCCACTACTGTGCATGTTTTCTTCTCCCTGTCCCATATCATAATATCTGGTCTGTTATGCCTGCATTTTATTGGGGTTTTACAGGAACATTCCACCAGTACTCTTTCATATTATGTACATGGATGTCTTCCACATTGTTATAGCTTTTAATGTGTGTATTATCGGGGCTATCTTTTTTACGAACTGCATTGTACAGTGTTTTGGCCACTACATCATGCCTCATAGGTAGATAGTACCGCGATGACATCTTTGGGCAGCTGCTGATGACATGGGTGATATCCTCGATGTTAGTTCTGCAGAGTCTGCACTTGTTATCACATCTAGGTGTTTTGCCTGTATCACTATCTCTTTTGTGAATCAGGTATTTCGTGTTAATTTCCTGTTCTTGGATTGTAAAAGCGTATCCTTCAAAGTGGCAGCCAATATAGCGGTTGTTGGTCCAAGATAGACTACTTTCCTTATCTATATTACTCTCACTTTGGAGCTTCCTGGCAACATATCCATGCATGATTTTTTGCTGATAGGCATGCTGTTTTTCATCCATGGATTCACTGCGATACTGCTGAGCGACATCCCTGGGTGTGAGTTTTTGATTATCACACAGGGAATATCTCTCAAGGAGTTCCTTCCCAACTCTCATGATCTTATCTGTTTCATGCAGATAGACTTGCTCGAGAAGCGGGCTCCTACGCTTCGAGGTTCGTAGATGTTGTCGGAGAGATATGATGCGACATTCAAATGTTGTCTGGACTGATGTTAGGCCTCTGCCTCCCTGCTTACGTTTCAAGTAAAGGCGGTCTATGTCACTGTTGATGTGGAAGTTTCCGGTGTTGTTCAGTATTTTTCGAGTTCCAACATCAACTGCTCGGATTTCGTCTATCGTCCAATTGAGTATTCCAAACGTTGGTGTTAGGACAGGCACAGCAAACACATTGTGAGCCACTGTTTGTTTTGCGCAGAGAGTTCCGATGACCAGATTTTTCTTAATCGGGTGTAGTATTCCCTGGTTACGCGTTCTTTATTACAGATACCATTATAGGATATGTTCTCATCTATCCCCAGGTATCTGTAGCAGTCCTCATCAGATATCGGTGAAACAGTTAGACCATTGATGACAATGTTGCTAGATTGGGTCGTTGTTTTTCCCCGCTTTATAGTCATGTATGAGCATTTATCTTGGCGAAACTCCATTCCTATATCCTTTGAGAACATTGTAACCAGGTCAAGATTTTTCTTCATCCCATCCATGTTCTTGGCATAGAGTTTCAGATCGTCCACAAAGAAGTTATAGGTTAGGTTCGTATTTCTGTCCTCCTGTGAGCCAATGATGTATCCCTCACATTTCTTGAGCAGAAAGGACAAGGGGTTTAATGACAAGATGAACAATATTACAGAGAGACTGACCCCCTGAAATATACCCCTGCAGTATTTTATTTTATCAGTGAAAATAGAGTCCTCCCTCTCTGTCTTTAACCTTAGGATAGTAGCCCAAGAAGAAGACAGCCTCTCTATGGCTCTGACAATAATGTCTGGGACTTTAGCAAGTTGGAGGGCCTTTATCATCCAAGAGTGGGGAACAGAATCGAAAGCTTTCTTGTAGTCCAGCCAGACTGTAGTCATATTCCTCCTAAGTTGTCGCACCTCCGACATCGCAGTTTTGTTGATTAGGAGTTGTTCAGCACATCCCCAAACCCTTTTCTTTCCAGCTGTTTGTTCATCTGTGATGATGTTATTATTTTCACAGTGATCTTGGAGGAATAGGTTGAGGCAGGCTGTATACATCTTATACATCAGGTTCTGGCATGCAATGGGTCGGTAGTTTTTTGCCAAGTGGGTGTCTTTGTTCCTGGGGACCAGTAACGTTTGTGCTAATGTCGACCATTCTGGTATAAGTGTATCTCCCTTAAGAACTTGTTGGTAGAGGTCAGTAAGATACCTCCGATAGAATATTAGTTTTTTGTACCAGTAGCCGACAATCATGTCTCTTTCTTATCTTGGAGTTTTCCTATCACAGTCTCAAGGGTACCCTCACTTATTTCGTATGTTTTTGTTGTAGTGTAGGAGCAATAGTTCTTTTGGATTTCTCTTAGCCACACTGCATCTTGGTTGAAATTCTTCTTTTCACCCCATATTTTTCTCCAAAAGGAATCTATATCTTTCTGGGATGGGACCTCAGTGACACTTATTATTTTGCCCTTCATATCTCTATAGACTGATGTTTGGTTTCGTCTGAATCTTTTATTAAGCATTTTTCTCTCATCTACCTTCTTCAGGTATCGGCGTTTTTCGCTAACAGCTCTCAATTCTTGTTTGAGGGTGATCAGCTTATATTGGAGAGTTCTGGTTCTACTGTTACCAAACATCGTCTCTATTTTATTTTTCACTCTTTGTTGGTGAGGAGTGAGGTTTTTTTGTGTTTGTTTGCATGTAAGGAGCATTATCAGATGTCCTATGTTTTTTCGTAGGTCAGCACTCTTTTTTTTCTATTTTAGTTATATATGATGGTATTTTTGGTGGTGTTTTGTTCTTGTTAATATCTCTGCTATCACCAAAATAATGCTTCACTGTCATTGCTAAGGCATATAAACAGGCGTTGATTTGCCAAAATGTTGGGGTTTTTATCCGTCGTAAATATTCATCCCCTATTTCGTCAATAACACGTAGTATTTCATTATTTGTTTTTTTATTCACCATTGTCATTTTAACACGTTCAGCCAGAGAGATATTTATACATGAATTAATTTCTCTCTGGAAGATTTCGTTGAGGGAAATTTTCAATTGTTTATACTTTTGATTATCGATAGTATTTTCCACAACAGTCGATTATTATTATTATCGATAGTGTTTTCCCCAGCATTCGAGGTAGACTTAGATGGTACAGGCATAGTTATTTCAAGGCGCTGTTCGACATGGCTGCTAGGAAGTCTAGTAGCACGGCGATCTGTAGCACGTGTTGTTGATTCCATGTTTGTTGTGGGGGACTTACAATTAATAATATTTATCTTATTTTTACGTTCAACAAACGTCGCTTGTTGGCGTAATTGTTTCGCTGTGAAATAATTTAGCTCTGGGTGCATTTCGTCCCAGTGTAGCTTCATTCTATTCATATAGCCAATGGAGGGATTGTTTTTTGCCATTTTATAACAATTAAATAAATCATTATTAAGTTTCCAACTCCAAGAGAAATGCGATTTATAATTTCGGTTTCTTCTGTAGCTACAACTGAATAAAGTTTGATTACCTTCTTTGTTATTTGTCTTCGATACTTCCTTAATTTTCTTGTTGATGTTGTGTTCAGCCATGCTGTTTGTAGCAAATCCTTGTAAAATGAATTATGTATTTAGTCGGATATCTCTACGAATTCGAATAAAAGGTGTCTTCAGAAGGGATAGTTAGAAGAATAACCAGTTATTCAACCTGGCTGTAGTTGTGGCATTACTGTTTGGAGATAGTATTCATCTTAAATTTAATAAATAGTCTCCCACGCCGAAATATGCGACTGATCGCGTTGACTGATGTATGTATGTATGTATGTATGTATGTATGTATGTATGTATGTATGAATGTATGTATGTGTGTATGTAAGCATGTATGTATGTATGTATATATATGTATGTGTCAGGTCACCAGTTGGTGCTACTGGTAACATGTATCCCAGTACAACCTGTCTCATGGTCGGGTCGTTGGCGACTAAACTGGCAACCCCACCAAGGTTTCTTGGTGAGGAGGGTGACTTTGGACATCCTGCAGGACTAAAAACAAAACCTGTCAAAGGGCAAAGGAGCTCTTAAGAGTCAATGGCCATCCAAAATCACCGGGAAAGATGACCCCTTAGCCTTTGTCAAGGCAGCATTCTAGGAGAAGGAAAACTCTGATATAACACCTGCAACCCTGATGGTATCCAATGATGTTGACTTGTTCTTCTTTTTGGTAAATAACATCTTGGTTAAGAGAGTGGGACTGGCTTTGTGCAGTGCCTTTGCTCACTATAAAAGCTTCACGGCACAGGCATTGCTTTATATCTGGAGATCTCTCTGCACTTGTCATCACATGGTACCATGGGCCCAGCACTATGTGTCAGTAATTGTCACAAGTGTAGTGTTTGTACCAGAGTTTTCAAGTCGCTGGCTGGATGAAAAAGTCACACTCGTTCAGCGCATCGGTAGGAGTTCGCCTACATGGATATAAAGTAGTGGCCGTACTCGAAAACGAGTTGGCAGCCACCATGTATGTATGTAAGCATGTGTGTATGTATGTAAGCATGAATGTATGTATGTATGTATGTATGTATGTATGTATGTATCTATGTATGTATGTATGTATGTATGTATGTATGTCTGGGAGTGAAGGACCCGTAGCCTTTGTCAGGGCATTCTTCTAGGAGAAGACAATTCAGGAAACTGCGATAACTCCGATATAAAACCTGCGGCTCAGTAGTTACCGATGATGTTGATCTTTTCGTCTTTTCGGGTTATAGCTACTGTCGCTCAGAGAGTGGGATTGGCTCAATGCACAGTCTTTCCTCACTTTAAAAAATATCTTCACGCACAAGCATTGCACGATAGAAATAATTAATAATTATTAATAATGGTATATCGTGCAATGGGCATACTCGATAACGAGGGGGCAGCCATTATGTATGTATGTATGTATGTATGTATGTATGTATGTATGTATGTATGTATGTATGTATGTATGTATGTATGTATGTATGTATGTATGTATGAGTGTGTCAGTGTATATGTATGTATGTATGTAAGCATGTATGTATGTATGTATGTATGTATGTATGTATGTATGTATGTATGTATTCATGCATGAATACATACATACATACATACATACATACATTGCATGATAGCATTAATTGATAATTATTAATAATGTTATATCGTGCAATGGCCATACTCGATAAACGAGGGGGCAACCAATATGTGTGTATGTAATATGCAGGCATGTATGATAGTATGTAGTACATCCATATGTTTAAATTTATATGTATCGATATGTTTGTGTCTGATTATGTGTGTGTAAATATATGTCGATGTGTGTGCATATGTGTCTATATATGTGTATGCTTGAGGATGTGGGGTTGCCTGGGTATATATGTAAGTGCATATGTGTTTTCGTTAGCCTATGTGTGATCATGTATATATGTGCTCCTATATGTACATGTTTGTGCATGTTTGTCCATGTATGTATATATGTATGTATCGATGTAGATATCTATGAAATTGTGTGTGTACGAATGTATGTATGAATGTATGCATGTATGTATATATATATATATATGTGTGTATATGTGCATCTGTATGTGTATGCATGGATTTGTGTGTGCATGTATTTATTAACATGTGTTTATTTATATGTGTCCATCTCTCCCCCCCTCTCTCTCTCTCTCTCTGTTTATATATATATATATATATATATATATATATATGAGTGTGTGTGTGTATAAGTATGAATATCTACATCT
Organism: Eledone cirrhosa; assembly: GCA_964016885.1. Taxonomy (NCBI): domain Eukaryota; kingdom Metazoa; phylum Mollusca; class Cephalopoda; order Octopoda; family Eledonidae; genus Eledone; species Eledone cirrhosa. The sequence goes on along the minus strand of OZ024741.1, from coordinate 383,838,225 downwards.
ATCTAGCTCCCCCCTTCTCTCTCTTTATAACGATAGTATATTTCTGGATTCTCAGAAACTTCCAGTCGAGAGATATCCACACTGTTATCCTTCACTTCTCCCCTTTTACCCGACCCCACCTTGAATACTGTTGTCCACTGTGGTCTCCCCACACAAAACAAAGTATCATGGAAGTTGAAGCACCCCAAAGATGAATTACAAAAAAGACTGATGGCATGACAGACCTTGACTATTGGAGTCGATTAGAAAAGCTCAACCATTATTCTCTCCAACGTCGCCGTGAGAACTACATTATCTGCATGATGAGGAAAATATTCCATCAGCTTTGCCCAAATGATGTTGGCATCACCCTTAAGGTACACCCAAGGGTTGGGCCTATTCTATCCGCCCACGACAAAAATCTCTCTCGCATCTCATAGCAACAATATGGCACAATTATTTCACCGTTCTCTTTAACATTACACCAAAACACATTAAAACAGAAACAGTTCAAGAAGTCTTTGGACAAATTCCTGAAAGTAATCCAGGATAAACCTCCTGCACCCAGATAACACCAACAAGATCCCAGACCTCATTTACCTTCAGGAAGGAGTGAAATTGCAGCTTACGATGGTAAGCATAAAGCCTCGTTACTATGTGGCGATACAGGCCACATGAGAGCTTTCTCTCCTCAACAGAAGACAGAGAAGCACAAGGTACCCAGGCTGCCAACACCAGGACACCAAAAGCCACAAAAGCATCAACACCAACGTTGATCAACAACAACAGCGGCACGAATCTCGGTAGCATCAGCAACATCAACAACAGTGACTGCAAAACAAACAACTGCAGCACCACCACCAACAACAGCAACAACACTGCCACCATCAGCAGTATCAGAAGCATCACAACAACTACCTACAAGAAAAAGAAAAACAACATCTTTCGTGTCTTCCATGCTGTCCCTCTCTGTATCCGTGTCATCTAAACACAAACACACACATAGATACTTACACAAACAAACACATTCCCACCCGTATCCGAGACAGATGCTGCAAACATCGGTACCACCTCATCTCGAAGTGAAGATGAGGGGACCCCGTTAAACCGAAGAAACAAAACGAAAACACACAAAAATATTTTGGCTCTCAAAAACACACACTCCTGAAAAAACAGAGAATCCCTGTACTCGCCCATTGTCCGAACATTGCTGAATTTTTGAGGTTTGTCGAACAACTATTATCGCGCCTTCGACGGATCCGGCTATCGGCCGAATCAATCGTGAACATTTTTTCAGCATCTTATTTTGGAGATGAAGTGCAGGAAGTTTTCCTTTGTGGATGGAACTGAAAGGACTGAAAACAGACACGTTTCTCTTCGGTCAAGCTCATATCTAATTTTTTTAGATTTGCTTGGTGGACAGCATATTTCCCAGTATATATGTTAAAATCTAGGTGAATGTAGTGAGGATGACTCGAGTAAACGGGCTTATTTAGAGCAAGCACCTGCAAGCTGGAAAATTGAGAGAGGAAGAGAGCACCTTCCTAGGGTGCTCTTGGCAATTAGGGTGGTTTAGGATATGTGAGGTTCCTAAACTACTTGTTATTTTGTTACCTTTTTCTCTGTTCACACGATTTATTATATATAAATCCGCACTGCTTTTTTCTTTTGTATTGTCCCTTGATATTCGACCCTAGTGGCCAATAATGGAACAATACTAATTCTTATTAGTCTTATTTTTATTGCATATCGTCACTTCATTTTCGAGCACAGTTCTGTTCGTCTTAGGTGTACGCAAAGTAGTTGTCGATGTTGTTTGTGTTGTATTGAGAATACGCCCTGTAATTTGTGTAGTGCTATTTTGATGTGCTGCATACATTTGTAAGTCTTGGAGCCTTGGTTATGTATCTCTCTGTCTCCCACACTCTCCCTCTTTCTCTCTCCCCTCTCTCTCTCTCCCTGTATGTGTGTTTATTATCCCTGGAGCAATTATTACAGGGATTGTATCTATTTTCATTATCCCATTCGGGCTATTTTTATCTCCAGGTCTTTATATTTGAATAATATTTCCATTTTCTTGATGGCTATATTCTCGTCTGTAGGATTTGATACGTCAGTTAGAAGACATATTTGTCTCTGTGGTTTTTGACTATACTACCTGGTTGGTTGGTTTTGTGTATTGGAATATCCCAGAAAATGGTTGTTTGGTCAATTTCTGACACCTTTTTTGGCGTGCGTCTGTACCATCTGTGTTCTGTTGGTATTTCGTAATGTTTGCATAACTTCCTGTGTATGTAAATATCAACTTCATCGTGTCTGTGGATACATGTTTGGACCAAGACAGGGCAGCTAGACACTATGGTTAACATTTCTTCCCGCCGCCTATACATATTATGTAGTTACTATGTTCTCTTTCATTATGTACTTTTCGTGGTTTCTGGTGAGGAGGTTTTGTTCCTATGCTGCAAGTAGAAATCCTTCAGTCTCCAGTTTCGCGAATTGTGCTTATCCATTTCCTCCTGTTCAGCTTTTTCGAATACTGGCAATGCAGGGTTTTTCATGCCATACTTTCAGCATGGTATTTTTCAGGTCTATTTTCAATTTAGATTTTATCGTTTCCACAATTGTTGTTGTTTCTCCTTTGTGTTCGTTTTCCACACAATTACCTGTCAATACAGCTTCTGTTTTAAATTTGTTGGCATACGTGAAGACATTAAACAATTGTTTTTTTTTGTTCATATATCTAGGTTATTTGTATTAACTGTCCATTATTATATCTGATCGATTGTCTTTGATCTTCGTTTGTATGTTATTATTATTATCGCTGCTTCCACTTAAGCTACATGTAAAATGTATGTTGAAAGAGAAGAGGCGGTAGCTTATATAGTTTCTAAAACGGTTGCTCAATAGGATTACGAGAAGTAGAGATATGACAAAGTTGCTATAATCTTATACTGGCAAATTAGTAAAAGACTTGACGTTGAGAATGTGGAAAGTGCTATGACCGAAAACCAGAACCCGTTCTTGTAAATAACGACGTAAACGTACTTCAGATTGAAAAGATTAAAACGGATAGCTAAATTGACGATTCACGCCCAATATAGAAGTTGCTTTCACGTTTCAGTCAAGATTGACAGACGACAAAGAATGCGAGAGGACAGAAAAATAACAAGATCTAAAATACAAAGAGCAGAAAAGATCGATTTGTCGTAAACTTTTTATCCTAATTGTAAAACCTAATGTGGTGGACACGTTTGAAAGGATTGACACTAAGCACTTCCCTCTCCACACTGATTTTTCTCTTCAAGTGAAACCTGAAAAGTTAATCAGGGCTTCACCGATGAGAAAAGTGTTTGTCTTCAACACTTTCAAAGTGTCTACCACATTACCTCTTTTGTCATGGCCACTAGGCCTGTCCTTGGCGGCTAAAGGAAGGCGGTGGGGCGATCTTTACGATGGACTCAGATAATAGCCGGATCCGCCCTTCTTACAATAGTAGGTGTTCGATATAAATCCATACGTTAGCAAAACTCGGATATTGAATGTAGAACAGTTTCGTCGCCTTGCACGCATCTCAGACAGGCCTGACTGACGGCACTTCTAAGGCTGTAGAGTTTATCTCGAACTGGGAATGCACTCCGATAGCACTGCTAGGCCAGGGATTTCTAGAAATTATTCATAGGCCTTGGACCAAAGTCCCACGGGAAAGACTGGCTAGGGGATTTAAAACAATCCCCGAATCGCGTCAAAATTAATTTGGAAAAGGTAATATTGTCGTCGCTACGCCTCTCACTCTCAGTATTGACAAACTGGTCAGTAATAGAACAACTATCATCCATATCTACCTGGCAATGCATCTATCTAGCTTTGGACAATACAACTGTCTATTTCTCTGTTTAGTTACCTATGTGCCTATATGGTGGCTGCCAACTCGTTTTCGAGTACGGCCACCACTTTATATCCATGTAGGAGAACCCCTACCGATGCGCTGAACGACTGTGACTTTTTAGTTCAGCCAGCGACTTGAAAACTCTGGTACAAACACTACACTTGTGACAATTATTGACACATAGTGCTGGGCTCATGGTACCATGTGACGACAAGTGCAGAGAGATCTCCAGATATAAAGCAATGCCTGTGCCGTGAAGCTTTTATAGTGAGCAAAGGCACTGCACAAAGCCAGTCCCACTCTCTTAACCAAGATGATATTTACCAAAAAGAAGAACAAGTCAACATCATTGGATACCATCAGGGTTGCAGGTGTTATATCAGAGTTTTCCTTCTCTTAGAATTCTGCCTTGACAAAGGCTAAGGGGTCATCTCTCCCAGTGATTTTGGATGGCCATTGACTCTTAAGAGCTCCTTTGCCCTTCGACAGGTTTTGTTTTTAGTCCTGCAGGATGTCCAAAGTCACCCTCCTCACCAAGAAACCTTGGTGGGGTTGCCAGTTTAGTCGCCAACGACCCGACCATGAGACAGGTTGTACTGGGATACATGTTACCAGTAGCACCAAGTGGTGACCTGTCACAAGTGTAGTGTTTGTACCAGAGTTTTCAAGTCGCTGGCTGAACTAAAAAGTCACAGTCGTTCAGCGCATCGGTAGGGGTTCTCCTACATGGATATAAAGTGGTGGCCGTACTCGAAAACGAGTTGGCAGCCACCATGTATGTATGTATGTATGTATGTATGTATGTATGTATGTATGTATGTATGTATGTATGTATGTATGTATGTATGTATGTATGTATGTGCCTATATACATACCTACATACGTACCTACTTATCAATCTGTATGTATGTATCTATCTATCTAATTGACTATCAATTTTCTTTTATCTATCTGTCTCTGTTTATCTCTATCTCACTCTCCCCTTGCCCCCCCCCCCCCCCGCTCTCTCTCTATATATATATACACGTAAATGTATAGCTACGTATCCATCTTTCTACCTGCCTGTCCATTTATTTATCTGTCTATCTATGAACAACACAACACGAATCATAATTGCAATCTGAAAATAGGTAATTTAGTGTACATATTTTTGTTAATGATTATCAAACATAAGGATGCTGAAAATGAATGTAAAATGAATTACTGCGATGGTCGAAGTAACAAGAGGGAGACAAGAAAATCCAGGAATATTTAAGCAAGGGATTATAAATTAATATATTCTACTATAAACCTCATAATTTTCATGGGTATTAGGCTAGTAATAATAAATGTCTTTATCATTTAAACTCATTTATCATTGTGTTTTCTGTATCCTTTGCAATGAAGAGAACTCTTGCTGGAAATGTTTTATACTGTTCTCTCATTTCTTCATCAAATAATTACAAAACAACATTTACTTTTTTCAATCAATTTTTAACAATTTAATTTATTTCAATTTTAGCAATTCCCTTCTCTATAATTATAACACACTATTTCGGAAATGTTTCTTTGGTGGTGAGATATTTTCAGAAGATTTTCATAAAATACTACGAAAAGTTTATAACAGTAGAGAAGAATACTTATAAACAATTGATACATTTGCTTTTGTGTTTTGTTTTCATAGGTTAAAAAACTATTCGTAAAAACTAATAATGTTCTGATTTCATTTCAAATCAGAACGTCAGATTTACCTACGTATTTCCGATTATGTTGTGAATCCACACACTATATATTTTCTATAATAACTTATGTTTTTTTCGGCGTCTTATTTGTGTCGACTCAATGCATTAACGTACATAATGGAAAAGCCATATTGTCTGCGAGACGCGGCTGAGGTACCACTCAGACTGAGGTGTAGTTTTTATTCTTCCCCTCTTCCTTTCCTGCATTGCTTGATTCTTTTTGTTTTTCTTCTTTTCATTTCTTTTTTCCCCTTCCTTTTTTTTGTTCCCTTTAATAGTGTATTCTGTTTTTATTAGATACTGTTCAATAATTTTTAGGTAATTATATTCTCGAAATAAAAGATTAATTGTGAAACTGAAAAGGAAAAATATAGAAAAGCTATGATGAAGTCAAGGCTTCACATTCTTAAGGAAAGGATTATATACAACGATTTGTGGATGTAGCTTTACTTGTGCTGGGAAGGGGGGATATAGAAGATATTTTTAGTGTGTGTGATGATTTGGGTTATATCGATATAAATAAATATACAGTATATTTGAGTATATAAATAAATAATACAGTATTGAGTACTCAGACAAACTTGAACGTGATCATACCTGCCAATACACTCATATAAACACACACACACGCGTGCACACACACACACACACACACACACACACACACACACACACACATATATATATATATATATATACTAGCATACATTCATAGACTCAGCACACAAAAAACCCACACATACAGATGTCATGTAGAGTTGGTGCACTTCCCCCAACACTATCTGTACCCACTACCATATGCATCCACAAATATGTACACACATATGTATATGAACATGTGTACATACATTGGCCTTTTCATCATTACATGTTGAATATTAGTGGAGGTAAGCTTGCTGAAGTATGTCTTTTTTGTGTGGATGTATCCATTTCTAAGGATAGTATATTCTGTTTGTGTGTGGATAACCCTTTTAGTATAAGTGGCAATGGTGTGTAAAAATGTTATGTTAGTAGGTATGCCTATCAAATCAGTTTGTACGAATTGGGTGCTATCAAGGTATGGGTGGCAGCTTTCATTGCTTATAAGGAACTTTCTTATGTGAGGGCACATGTTAAGGTAGTCCGTCTGTAGCTAACTGAAGCAGTTTCTTTTAGGCCTTCAGCTTATTTAGAATGATCGTAATTATGTAATCTATATGTAAACTTTCATTTCTTGCATATGGCTGTCTAATTTGTTGCATTTTGTTTGTCAGAGTATTTGAAATACATTTCGTGGTTAAAGAAGCGATGTTTGAACTGACACTCCCTCATACCTATATGTCTTTTTACGGTTGGTTGCTTGGTTATGCATGATTCATTTAACTTCATCTTCGTATAAGACAATTTCCACGTCACATTGTTTAGAGAGAGTGTTTCAAGCTTTCTGCAGGAACTGTCTAGCGTTCAAATTTTGGCTTGTTTACTGGTAATGTATGACTCCACACATAGGCTTGCAAAATATATACCCTAATAAAATCTGAAGCAACCGTGATTTTAAGTCATAATTACTAAAATAGTTGTAGGGCTTTACCCAAGGGAATTTAAAAGGTGGCCACTTTATATATAACTAACTATATATATTTATAATGATATGTAAATATTGCAATATTATTATTATTTAAAATTATAATCGATATTTTAACTCATATTTAACTCATATTTTGATACTTTTAAAATGATATCGCTATGGACGATAACACCTTTATTATTGATTTTATAACCGGTTTTTCCTTCTGATTAAAATTTTCGTATAAAATATATAAAATTATCGATACCAGTATTGACTTGTTTACCAGTTTCGGGAATTATGTTTGAATCAATGAAGAAAAAAAAAGATATTCCAGCAAGAAGGTTAATATTCTAGTAAGGCATTTCAAATGTTTTGAATGAAAAATACTTCTTTTATCAAATATTTTAAATAATTGTTTCTACTTTAGGCACAAGGTCAGCAATTACCCAGTGCATTACTGGTACTTTATTTTATCGACCCCGTAAGGATGAAAGGCAAAGTCAACCTCGGCGGGATTTGAACTCAGATCATAAAGGACCGTAACTCTTTGCTGCAAAGCATGTCGTCCGACCCTCTACCGATACTGCCAATCCACCGCCCTTCAAATATTTAAAATAATGATATAGAATTATAGAAACATCCATATGAATATATTATTTTCTTAGTTTTAATTCGATTTGATATCTGTATACCCTGATAAACCAAGGAGTGAGTGCCAATATCAGGGGTAGAAAATCCCTTTTCAGCATCGGAATTTCGCCCAGCAGCCGAGAAGCTGCATAACAATGCATGTGGCCATCCATAAAAATATACAACCATACAGCTGACTAGCCCAACCACAATACTGTTGAATAGCCATATAAATATACAACTATACAACTGACCAAACGTACAACAGCACAGTTGACCCCCCCCCCCGTATAACAGTACATTTGACCCTCCATATAACAGCTCAGTTGACCAGCTGAACAACAGCTCAGTTGACCAGCCTTACAACAGCTCAGTTGATCAGCTGTATGATTATTCAAACGTACAGTTGATCAGACATACAATTATCTATACAACACTATAGTTGACCAGTCGTGCAACTATCTATGCAAAAGTACAGTTGACCAGTCGTACAACTAAATACACCAGAGTACAGCTAATCAGCGGTATATTTATACAACCATACAACTGACCAGCATTCCCACAATAAATTTGACCAGCCTTATAACTATATAATCATAAAACTGACCATCCCCCAAATTTTACTATTATATAACTATGTAGTTGACTAGATGTATAACTATACCACCTTACAACACAAAAGTTTACCAGCCGTACAGCTATATAAATTTATAGTTGACCAGCCGTAAAACTATATGAATTTATAGTTGGCCAGCCCTAAAACTATAACTTTATAGATAGCCAGCCGTACAAATATACATAGTTATAGTTGACCAGCAGTACAACTATATATAGTTACAGTTGACCACAAAATATCTTACAATTATATACCTATACAGTTGACTAAATGTATGACTACACCACCATGCAGTTGACCAACCGAACAACCTCACAGCACTACAGTTGACCACAACAGAAACGCTGACCCACTCTACAACTACACAACCTTACAGTTGACGTAACGTGCACATTTAAAACCTTACAATTATAGAGCCTTTAGAGCCGTTAACTAATCTTGCAGTTGTTCAGTCAATCAGCCCTACAGACGTACAACGCTGGAAGCACAATACTTCACCTTATTAAAGTCAGTGACCGTTAGTAACAGCAGTGTTGTGTCTTAGTTATTAGTTTTTTAGTGGTTTAGTACTTGCACAAGTCTCTCGTAATTATTACTGTGTGTTAGTAATTACCATGGGCGTCATACAATGACGACAAACTTTAACTGCACTACATCGTTATTATCTATTTAAACAATTTGCTTTTCTTACGTTCACACACACACACACACACACACACACACACACACACACACACACACACACACACACACATGCACACACACTCAAATATAGACACGCACAAACAAACACATGCAAACACACACTCACATACACCTACACACTCATACACAAACACACACACAGATAAACACATCCTATCTATCACACATTCATTCTCATATTCTTTCTTTTATTAGCTTTCTTTTTTCCTCTCCTTCGTTCTTTGTTCGTTTTTCTTTTGTGTTATTTTTACGTCTGTCTCTAAACATATTTCATCTGTTTTGGTTCTGTTTTTAGTTTCTATTTCACCCCCACCTCTCTCTCTCTCTCTCTCTCTCTCTCTCTCCTCTCTCTCTCTCTCTCTCTCTCTCTCTCTCTCTCTCCTCTCTCTCTTTCTCTCTCTCTCTCTCTCTCTCTCTCTTTCTCTTACTCTGCCTGTATGTCTCTCTCTCTCTCTCTCTCTCTCTCTCTCTCTCTCTCTTACTCTGTCTGTCTGTCTGTCTGTCTGTCTCTCTCTCTCTCTCTCTCTCTCTCTCTCTCTCTCACAATCTCTCTCACCTCTCCCTCTTTCAGTCTCTATTGTTTAGACTTAGCCCCTCTCTTTGTTTGTTTATATCACACCCCCACCTCTTCTTTCTATTTCTGTCTCTGTGTGTCTTTCTCCCCCCCCCCTCTCTCCTTTTCTACATATCTCCCGTCCCACCATTAATATTGTTATTTTTATTTTAAATTCTGACTGTCTCATTCCATTTCCCTTTTCTCGTTCTTTCATTCAAACTCATCTGTCCCTCGCCCTTCATCTCCCATGTAATCTTTGCCTCGGCGAAAATTATTCGTTATCTCTCTTCTCTCTCTTCTGTTTCTCTCTCTCCCCTCTCTCCCTATATCTCCCCATTGCTCTCTATCTTCCTCTCTTCCATCTATCTCTTTCACTCTCATACATATATACACATATGTATATATATATATATATATATATATATATATATATATATATATATATATATATATATATATGTGTCTGTGTGTGTGTGTATATATAAGTATATATATATATGTATACATATGGGTATATATATATATACATATGTATACATATGTGTTTCCATCTATCTCTTTAACTCTCTCCCTCCTCTCTGTCTTTCTCTCTTTCTAATACACACACACACATATATATATATGTATGTATATATATATATATATATATGTATGTGTATATATATATATATAATTGATTCATACGTACATCAGAAAGTCGAAACAATGCGGTAGAAATATATCAAGGGCAAAGTATAACAGATGTAACAAAACAAAATAATGTTTCTTTTACCCAGTATATTTCAACAATATTTCAAAGGTAACAACCTCTTTTCAAATGCAAAACAAAAACGAACGATGGTTCTCCTTAACTGGTCCAAGTATCTGGACTGCGCATGCGTGGAACAGTCACATAAGCCCGCTCAGCTCCATATATGCTTGATCTATTGTTTATTTATGGCTGTTAGGTATTGATGATTAAAGCCATTTTATTTCTTAAATTTCCCACATTCCTTTCTGTCGCTTCTATGTAACAGAGGCGGCATTTATCAAGATGCTTTTTGACGGATGAAGCTCTCGTTGTCATGTGCTTTTTGGTCCATTTGTGCAGTCTTTGAACGGTACTTCCGATATACTAGGAGCTACATTGTCTACATGTGACATCTGATAAACAATCCATAGGGAGGGCCTGAACACACAGCTGGCCATTCCGAACATTCCTTGAGGATATTCTTATCAAGACCTGCACACTTCCTAACTGTTCCATCATCAACGCAAAAGTGTACATTAGAGCATATATATCTACAAGGTCAAAAGCAGACAATAAAGACCCTCCCACGAGATAAAAATAAAAATGGGGCCAGTTTTTTCTAAATCACACTGTATATACTCGGAGAAAACCATCCTCCGATCGGTGTTTCTGTCGGTTCTAGAGAGAAGTAAAACTTCACATACGACATTCACATTGCAACATTACAAGAAACACGTGGTGGCCTTTTTATCATAGATTGCATTCTGAAAAGTCAGTGCAGACTAATATCAATAAAATATGCAATGCATCTGGTAGGTAGACACCAAGAATGAGAACCTAAAATTAATAGAGCACCACAGCAAATAGTGAAGATGAAAAAATAAATGAGATTAACATGAAACACTTTTGATGCTAATCCTCTAGATACCACCTCTAATTATGTGATACAAAGTAGCATGCTTTAAAATGTTAACGTTTAAATTAAAAACGGCCATCACAACTTTTTGTAAGAACAGAGCTGTTGGCTGTCGCAAATAGCAATAATAATAAAAATTACTAAATTTCCGAATAATTGAATATTTTCAAAATTAATTGAAATGCACACACACAAAATGTATTTCATTAGAATGTGTGTAATGAATGTATTAACATGGTAAACGTATACACAGATACAACTAACCTCATAAAATGCATTATTACAACACCTTCAATGTGCAAAAAACAAAATGTAATACGTATAAGATGCAAGTGGAAAATCGAATCAACTTGCTCAATCATAATCTACCGAGATTGTACAACAATGCACAGTAACATTGCCTAATGGTTAAAGTGTTTGGTTCATTAGCATCTGATCAAGTGTTCGATTCCGTGGCTGCGCGCCTCTTTTCGTACGTCATTTTAGGCTTTATTCTTTATTTCACCTTTCTCCAGTCCACTCAACTAGAAAAATGAAGCTATATCGGTCTTTGCTTTTCTCTTGGATAGTATCGGTATCGGAGAAAGAGAAGATTTGAATGCTTGGACAACCTCACGAAGAGGACGCTGATTATGACGGCATCATCAAAGATACAATTTCTTATCAGGATCATAAAATAATAGACCCGATCTGTTGCAAACAGTACTAACCCAGGTTCTGCTGCACTTTAGGTTGAGGAGGGCAAACTCTCCAAATATCGCTCGATCTCCGACAGGTATGCGGTCGAGCCCCTAACAGTGAAGACTTCTGGTGTCCTTGGCCCTAGGGCTACCTCCCTACTTACCACGATAGGCGCTGAGCTGGCTAGCCTGAGGTGTGAGTCTCGCGAGATGGAATGGCTCTTCCAGCGCATCTTCTTTACCATCCTCCGGGGAAACGCCTTCTCCATTCTGTCAGTCGGGGCCGTGGGGCGGCCAGCACGTGGGACCCCATTTGCTCATAATACAGAGGGATAGGGAGGGCGAGAGAGACGGAGGCGATAACAGTGGGAGTTCGGCTCTTCCGTGTTCGGACACATTTATCAATTCTATGCTGCTGTTGATACATCAGTTCAAATGAAGTTCCATAAACCAAAGTTGATGACAGGCTGAAACTGGTTGTTTAAAACCTGCAGCCACATATGTTATCAATGGAAATATAAAAAAAATTAACTTTTGTAGTAATCCAATTGTATCCTACTAAATAAATTATGAATTAATTTTATTTCTTGGCGCCACTCAATGTCTTTCAGGAACATTTATATCAGGTAAACTCGTTACTACATTCCCAAGTATCGGCAATGGCCCTATAACTATTGATGAAGACTAATAAGGCAGAAACATTAGAAGTTGTATCCCCTGCCTGTTCGGATATATAGGGCTATAAGAACAATTTTATCCAGCTCCTAATATGTTTGCTAATCACAAGATTTATCCAAATTTGGTTATTTCTAATGCGGAAAATATTGGAAATAATCAACTTCATTTATTGATGAAACTATAGATGACATCATTCTAAGCTGCAGAGTAGCATTGGCATATATTTCACAGCTTACAGAGGATTGTCTTTTAATATGAATATTACCTAGAAGCTATTAAATGAAATGCTTTTATATCTTTACATTTCTTCGGTGTATTGATATTTTAATTGATTTCATGCGTTAGACATTGATTTCTCACATTGGATCAAAGACTGAAACTTACAGAGGAGAGTCATATCGATCTCGGAAGAATAAAAGATGAAGTTGACTCCGGAAGGATTTGAACATAAAAGGACATAGTTAAACGGCAAGTCATTTTATTTCGTTGCCATATCATTTCCGCTTTTCCACCACCCTCCTCTGTATTGTCGCTATGGTTAGACACAGTTTCTCTGCTAAAGATATTAATGTTCATAATTCCGGCGTTAATTTTGTCGATATGTAAGCTGTATTTTGTTTTTCTTTGTTTTTCTGAAATACGTGTACACCTACAATCAATCGTGTGATCATCTCGTCTGTTTGTATATGTAGCATTAATTATCTTGTGGATTGGCAGTTTAGTAGAGGGTCAGACGCCATGCTTAGCAGCAAAGAGTTACGGCCCTTTATAGTCTGAGTTCAAATCCCGCCGAGGTTATCTTTGCCTTTCATCCTTACGGAGTCGATAAAATAAAGTACCAGTAATACACTGGGATAATTGCTGGCCTTATGCCAAACGTAGGAACAATTATCTCATGCGTTCTGTCCATGTAAGTTGGCAGAATGTGATTTGAGGGGAAAATTGCTGTTATTTCTAGCTGATGTATCAAGTACTTACTAACATTGCAAGCTTAGTTTACTGGATAGCGACAGTTTATGTTCCAAAGTTGATATAAATTACATATTACTATTGGGAAATGCTATATTATATTTATCATTTGCAGCAGACTGATAAACGTATTAGGTATTTGTATAGTTGCAGTTTAGTATAGATGATTAAGAATATTTTACATGCAGGGTAGTTGCAAATAATGTTTTACCGTATAGGTTTCATCAAAGAATTTTTTTCTCAAAGGAGTATACTGAATATTTATATGAATTCCCCGTACATAAATTCCAAAATATTGTTTGCTAGATCAGCTAGTTACTTTAGGTTTGAAATACTTCTATTTTCATTTTCTCTCTGATATCATGAGGTAAGAAATTGCAACCAATTACGTTCTGTATGATCCTGGCGAATCTGCAATTGAAGAAATATTCAGATTTTGAAGTCTTCTCAACGCCAACCTTTTTTTTTATGTCATTATACTGACTTAAAAAAAACCTTGAGATATAACCAAAGAATATTTTTATGGCTTTGCTTTTAGGCGAGGAAATGTTCATGATGTTCGTGGGTCTTTCAAGAGGGATGTGATTGATATGGGTGAGATCGATATAGTTTATGTTCAACTGGAATAACTCTAAGAACACGTATGTGAAAAATGTGAGAAAGGATTGCGTTAAGTGGATAATGCACTGAGTCAGGGGAATGCGTAGTAGTAGATAATGGGAGTATGGGAGGTGTGTGCGGGATGGGGGCGTAGTTGTAATGACATGCAGTTAACAATTTCAGATAAACATCACCTTGCTGATTTAGTAAGTATAGAAGAAATGAGCAGAGTAAAATGTGTCAATATGCTTAAGGTCGTCGTGAATGAAAGTTTGCCAGTCGAATGGCTTTTTTATGGGTGTCATATAGGAAGTTTGTGTGTGTAGAAGGGGCACCGTGTCAGAAATAAATTGTATTCCGTCAGGCTTACTCTCTATAGTCAGCAAGTAATCAGAGCTAGAGTAATCCAGGTACCACTTAAAATATTAACAATATTATAAAAAAGTAGGGAAACAACTGTGATGTCTTTGAAGAACGTTAAACATTATGTAGATTCAAAGCAATATAAAAATTTCTCTAAAGCGATAAATATGAAAGCGGTAAGTAAACATCCCAAACTATTCATAAAAGCCTGTTCATTTATGATACTGATATTTTGCGAAACAAATATATCAAGAAGATTTGATTAACCGCTGAAGACAACCCAGTTCAATAATGTTACTAATGTAATTGAGAAATGTACAAGTGCCATATAATATATCTGTCTTTGGTAACTTATGCCGGAGTAATATAACAATTTTCACTATAAACAATGAAAATCACACATGAAGGTGATACAAGAAAGGTGACATCAGAATAGAGAGAGTATCAGATGAGAATATATCAACTTACAAATATACGGTTGGTTGAAAGCATGGTATGCTAGTTTACAAAGATTTTATGCAAGTAGGTACAGAGTGGATGATTTGTGTACTAATATTTATATAACATTACAGGCTGGAAGAGGCTCCGCGGCAGGCCCTGCACCAGATGGCTGGATGTCATGAAGGAAGATCTCCTGTGGCTCAACGTCTCATTGGAGGATGCAGAAGGGTTGGTTCTACGCATCATAATGCCTCTAGGATCATTGACTTAGGATGACCCCAGTCCCCTTGAGCAATAATAACAATAATGATTTCTAGTATGGGCACAAGACCAGTAATTTGGGGGAGGGGAGAGTCGATTAAATCGAGTCCAGTACGTTACTGGGGCTTTATTTTATCGACCCCGTAAGGATGAACGGCGGGATTTGAACTCAGACTGTAAAGAACCGTAAAACTACGCTGCAAAGCATGTAAAGCATGTTGACCGACTCTCTACCGATACTGCCAATAATAAAACACATTCACTGTTTGGTTTGGATTGGTTTTCGCTTCTGTATCTTTTTCATCTCCATAGTTAATTTATCTGGCAATCAATGTTTACCATTGATTGACCAACGGTTACACACACACATACACACACATATATATATGTATGTATATATATATATATATATATATATATATATATTATGTATACTCCAGTCCTACAAACTGTAGAGTGCTTCTTATCCGATATCTGCATTGCTTTATTGTACTACAATAAAACTCACCTCCTACATTATATATATATATATATATATATATATATATATATATATATATATATATATATATATATATATAATTGGAAATCAGTAAAATCGAATCTCTGGCGGTTTGCAAGTAAATTCGGCCTATTTATATGAAATGATGAGTTAGCAAAGCACTCGATAAGATAGGACCATAGAGTAATAACATACGTTTAAGTAGCTTGACAAATCGAACATTGTGGTAGGCGAAACTAACACACAATATATACCAAAGTAACGATAGAACTAATCAGGTTGAGAAAGGTACACCTGGACAAATCAAACGAACAATCGTTTAAAGTGTTTCTTTGAATCCGAAATCAAATATCAGACTTACGTGAAAGGCAAGCTCATGGTATTGGTGATCGAACGGAGGATTCAGTTTATCAACAGGTTTATCGTTCTTCCTAGGACCGGAGTGATAACGATATATATATGAATGTATATATAGTGTATATTACAATACACTGTATGCTTAAATAAAAGCATTTTGAAGACCATACGCTATTGTTTTAAAATAGTGACAATGTCACTTATTTAAATTTTCAGCAAACAGGGGAGATTATTACTGGATTATTACTGAATTATTACTGGAATTCTATAAGAATCCAACACACATAATTTTCAGCAAACAGGAGGAGTAGTGAGCTTTGATAAGTACAAACAAGTACGAAACAGAGCTTTGTCAGTTTATCTCCCCTGTTTGCTGAAAATTTAGATAAGTGACATTGTCACTATTTTAAAACAATAGCGTATGGTGTCCAAAATGCTTTTAATTAAGCATACAGTGTATTGCAAAACACACTATATATGCATTCATATATATATATCGCTATTTCAGAGCACCAATTCTAATTTTTAATTACTGCTGGACCTGCGACGGCTCTGTATAATCAGCTACTGATTATTACTGGAATTTTATAAGAATCCAACACACATAATTTTCAGCAAACAGGAGGAGTAGTGAACTTTGATAAGTACCAAAGGGTACGAAACAGAGCTCTGTCAGTTCATCTCCTCTGTTTGCTGAAAATTTAAATAAGTGACATTGTCACTATTTTAAAACAATAGCGTATGGCCTTCAAAATGCTTTTAATTAAGCATACAGTGTATTGCAAACTAAACTATATATACATTCATATATATATACAATCAAACTTACAATCTCACAATTGAGAATTCAATTCTCTAACCAGTCAACCACGCACCTTCACACACACACACACACACACACACACACACACACACACACACACACACACACACAC
>OZ024741.1:383811148-383818648 GCA_964016885.1 Eledone cirrhosa | reverse complement strand
ATTAAATCGAAAATGCAACTGGAGTCTTATTTAAAAAAAAAATATATATATTTATTTGGTTCCTTTACCGGTTTCCGCAGTTCTTCTGCTTTTCAAAAGGTGAGTTGAGATGGAGGGTCTGTGGTTTTTCTCACATCTGGTTGGTCTCTGAATGTTACTTGTTTCATATGGAAAAAGTGGCTCGAAATGCCAGGTTTTCGAGAAGTAATTTGATTGGGTTGTCAATAATTATAATAAATTTCGCGCCAGTTTGCGTTACAATAGTTCTTCCAATAAGAGGGGGGGGGGGGTTGTCACAGGTTGTTTTTTCATATATGAGTGTTTGAATTTCTAACCCAAGAAATGCGGAAGCTTATAACACTATTCACAATAACATCCCATTACTAAAACAAAACCCAAGAATGAAAAAAGCCCTTGAAACACACAAAATAATCAAAAGCAAAAGACAACCAAAATTACTGAAAACATTACTCACCAATGCCAAATTACCTACCACAAACCCACAACCAAGTATAAAAAAAATGTGGTCGCTCTAATTGTGGAACCTGCACTCACCTCATTGAAGGCAACACGTATACATTTAAATCAGAACAAAATTTTACTGTAAAAAATCACTTCACTTGCTCATCAAAAAATCTAGTTTATGCCATTAAATATAAAGGATGCAATGAAGATTATATAGGACAAACTAAACTCACACTCAGAAACAGAATGACAGTTCATCGCCAACAATTACGAGATCCAACCACGAGACAGATACCACTAAGTGCATATCTAGACATTTGCGCAAGTATAAGACACCCAAATTCCAAGTCTTCCCATTTTACCTTTGCGCTAACAATACAACAGAACAAATGCGAATAAATAAGGAAAATATGTTTATTAAAAAATATAGACCAACATTAAATAAGGTTTAATATACATTATGTCAACACCATAATATGACATACACACACACACATAACACCTTCTACTTTAGAAAATAAAATCCCGAACTAAATAAACCTTAACATACGTTTGCACTGACAATACAACAGCAAACACGAATAAGTAAGGAAAATATGTTCATTCAAAAATATTCCTACTAAAGGAATCACTTTCCTACACACACACATACACACACACACAACATATATATATATATATTCTCTTCATCTTAACATGCTAACCATACTCCCACACACATAACACCCATACACACACATAACAACCCCCACACCCACAACTCCCTCCGCATTTCTACTAATAGAACCACTTTCCTACACACATATATATACACACACACAAAATATATATTCTCTCCATCTTAACATACTCGCACACACACACATAACACCCACATACACACACACACAACTCCCTCCCCCATTTCTACTAATAGAATCATCTTCCAATACACACATACACACACACAAGCACACAAATAAACATACATATCTTCACTTCAATAGAAAATCTGAACTCTGACACCCCAGCGAACTAACCATATTCACTGAACCAGAACAATTCTCCCAATCCCTTTTCTCTTGACCACTAACTTTCCATTGTCATAACATTCGCTATAAAGACTACAGAATAGTTTTCCAAATAAGGGCGCAAAAATGTAATGAAAACTTGTTCACGTGACACTCAAATTTCATTTATAACCAATCAAATCACGTTTATTAAAAAAAAGCCTTCGTGAGCCACCTTTTTCTAAAGTAAAGAAATTCAAACACACACACACACACACACACGCACACAAATAAACACACATATCTTTACTTTCTTTATTCAATAGAAAATCTGAATTCTGACACCCCAGCGAACTAACCATATTCACTGAACCAGAACAATTCTCCCATTCCTTTCTCTTGACCATTATCTTTTTATCAAAAAATTCTCTAAAAAGTCTACAGAATGGATTTCCAAATAAGGGCACACAAATTTAATGAAAATTTGTTCACGTGACAGCCATAATTTCATTTATAACCAACCAAAAAAAAAAAGCCTTCGTGAGCTTCCTTTTTTCAAGTAAAAAGAAATTCAAACACTCATATATGAAAAAACAATCTGTGACAACCCGCCCCCCCCCCCCCTCTTATTTGAAGAACTATTGTAACGCGAACTGGCGCGAAATTTATTATAATTATTGACAAACCAATCAAATTACTTCTTGAAAAACCTGGCATTTCGAGCCACTTTTTCCATATAAAACAAGTAACATTCAGAGACCAACCAGATGTGAGAAAAACTACAGACCCTCCATCTCAACTCACCTTTTGAAAAGCAGAAGAACTGCGAAACCGGTAAAGGAACCAAATAAATATATATATATTTTTTAAAAATAAGACTCCAGTTGCATTTTCGATTTCATCTCTTTTTCTTTATACTTTCACTCGTGTAGGACACCTCGGTTATTTTTCATTTTGTAAAAAAAACCTCACTTTCTAATATATATATATATATATATATATATATATATATATATATATATATATATATATATGTGTGTGTGTGTGTGTGTGTGTGTGTTGTTATATTTGGGGATATATGGTTTATTTCACTTTATCTTTATTCTTCCGTGAAATCTATTTCGTCACACGACTCCGTGATCTCCAGGTACAGATCACTGTGCGTACTTAAATGCCGAGTTGTTTACAACATAAAAAATGAGTTCCTATTGTATTGACGAAAGATAACTCTTTTCTTACTTAATCACGAAATATTGATGAAAGATTACTCTTGTCTTACTTAACCACGAAAATTGACACAGAAAACCGAAACTTTTTTAATGCCTCCAAAGGCCCCAATATGGATTTTTGAAAGCCTTTGTAGATCATGTACAGGTTTTGTGCAAGGAGAAGCTCTGTAAACAATTTCAAAGAAATCGCATGAATGGTTTAGAATATATGAGCCCTCATTAAAAATTATCCACACACACATACACACACATACAGAAAACTACATTTTTATATATATACAGATATATATAGAGAGAGAGAGTGAGAGAGAATATGTGAATGTATGCATATATAAGTTTGCAGTGTTTGCCTCTTGTCCATCGAGGATCGTTCTCTCCGAAGTATATTCCATATCATTGTAAACGACAAGTGTAGTTTCGTTAGTCTTTTTCGGTCTTCGAAAAGAATAGGTGCATGGACACCAGTGGGTCTTGAAGAATTAATGCCATTTTAGGAGTTGTTGGTCGCAACATCGCATTTGTAAACGATGTCGTTTGTAAGGCAGGTTGAGTTCAATGGGATGGTGGCCTCTGAGCATCCTCTAGTAAATATTCCCTATTTTGTTCATGTGATATAACTGAGGTCCATTCTTTAATCTTACCTAAAATTACATTTGGAGTATCGACCTGCTGAATAGAACTATCTTGCTCAGATGAATCAAAGCTGCACTAACTAGAATCATGTGTGTCTAAGTAATATATACATACACACTCACACGAGAACACACACACACACACACACACACACACACACACACACACACACACACACACACACACACACACACACACACACACACACACACACACACACACACACACACACACACATACATACACATACATACATACACATACCCACCCACACATACACACACATACATATATATATTTAGATAACTTCGATTATTGGAGCTTAATATTAAGATTTTTACAAGCAAAGAAAACAACTATATATATATATATATATATATATATATATATATATATATATATATATATATATATATATATATATATATATATATATATATATATATATATATATATATATATATATATATACTATATATATATATATATATATATATATATATATATATATATATATACATATATATATATATATATATATATATATATATATATATATATATATATATATATATATATATATATATATATATATATATATATATATATACTAGCAGTGGTACCCGGCGCTGCACGGGATAAGGTATTTTGGAACGCGGGCCGCCAACAGACCTACTGCATGCCTCGACAATATGTAAAGAAAATAAACCGAATACTCTGATGGCTGGATAATCTTTAAGATTTTCCTCGATGAAGCAGGAAAAATGCAGGTCTTCACCTAATGCAGGCCCTAGGGGATCAAGAAAATTATTTTTTTTATGTGCATAATATGCGTTGAAATATCGGGAAAATTGGCTAGACGTAACGCCTCAAAAAAGCCCTAATGAAGTTTTTCACCTAGGCCATAAAAAAGTTGGATTTTCTTTGCTCACGGTATGAAGAAGAGACTGACTAATACATATTTACAATTTCAAGCAAATTAGTCTGACGTAAAGCCTCAAAATATCCCTAAATCCTGAAAAAAACACAGTTTTTCACCTAGGGGATGAAAAAGTTGAATTTTTGTATGTGCATAACACTCCCTGAAACATAAGCAATACACATGTAATGTTTAAAAAAAGTCGGTTGGGTACTTCTCGAGGTTTAGGGATTCAAACTCACACACACAGACTTCCTCAGGGAAGTGACGTAATGCAGACTGTCAGACATACAGACAGATATTATAAAGGCGCGACGTTATATGTATGTATCTATCTATAAAGAGAAAGACTAAGAATTATAGAGAGAGATCGCTAAATCGCCTAATCCCTAGGGCATTGAAAATTTGAAATTTGTTTTGACAGAACACTCCCTGAAACATAAGTATTACATGTGTAAAGTTTGAAAACAGTCGGTTGGGTGTTTCTCGAGTTTTAGGGATTCAAACTCCCACACACACACAGACAGATATCCTCAGTTTTATATATATAGAATATTGTTCTCTTTGCTTGTAAAAATCTTAATACTAAGCTCCAATAATCGAAGTTATCTAAAAAGAGCATGAAAACTTTCAGATCTATATTTCATAGTAACATATGAAATAAGCAATCTCAAATATAATGTAATATGATTTAAAAAAAAAATTCTATTTCCATTGTATTGTAACAATCCTGTTGATTGTTAAGTTTCTATGCAAGAAGGAAACATTTTCCAACATTTTCCTCTTAAATAAACTAAAATGGATCATATAATTTTCAGTTAATATTAATTTAATTTAATTACATTTCAACTCTAATATTTATGCTCTAAATATTCATAGACACGCTGTTTCGACATGGATATGTCTCTTTAGTACGATTCTAATTGCGCCTAACTTAATTACATTATATTTGTTAGAAATTGATAATAAAAAAAGGAGAAAATTGAAAGAGATAGGTAAAAATATTTGATGTAAATATTTAATAAAAATTAATATGGCTCACGAGTTCATTTCATATCAGGTAGTGATGAAAGTAAATTGAAATTGATTTTCAGATATTAATATACAAGGTGAATTAGAATTTGCACATCATAGGGATATAGCAAGTTAATATTAAAAATAATAATAATTATCTATAAAAAAAAAAAAACACAATAATACGTAATCTGGATCACCAGGTACTTTAAAAGTGCTGAAATTAGTTAATAGGACACTTTCCATCTGTGAGGTGTTCCATGGCGGAAGTTTTAACCCGAGTCATATTGTGTGCTCTGCAAAAAACGTAACTTGTCCCAGTGTGTTTCCTTGATGTCCAAATATCCTGAAACGAAACTCAATGTTATCAATTCTCTAATAGGTAGTTGAGCCTGTGCCCTTGGAGACTACGGCGTTCTTGCTCCCCGGACCACACCCCTGATCACTACTATCGGAGCTGAGATGGTTTCCAGCATGTGTGAGCCCCGCCATGTGGAGTGGCTGTTTCAGCGCGTCTTCCGGGCAATGTCGTCTCCATTCTGTCTGGTGGGACTACGAGACGTATGACATATTAGGGTAGGAGAAAGATGGCAGTCTTCAGACGAAAGGGTCAATAATGGTTTCTTATATAGGCACAAAGCCAGCAATTCTGGGGGAGGCGAAAGTCGATTAAATCGACCCCCGTGCGTGACTGGTAATTATTTTATCGACCCCTTAAGGATGAAAGGCACAGTTAATCTCGGCGGAATTTCAACTCAGACCATAAAGGGCCGTAACTCTATGCTGCAAAGCATGGTGTCCGACGCTCTACCGATACTGCCCCCCCCCCCCCCCCCGGAAGCTAAACAGTTCGCTTACAATTAAAATGCAAGATATTATAATACAAACACATTTTCGCATCCAAATACAGATGTTCATTTCAGTTTCTATATATTCGTGAGTACCAAAGATTGGCTTCACGCGATTTTCGCATCTATTATATAGACTAATCGTCTATTATTCGGTGGATTGGCAGTATCGGTAGAGGGTCGGATATGCTTTCCAACATAGATACGTCCCTTTACGATCTGAGTTCAATTCCCGCCGAGGTTAACTTTGCCTTTCATCCTTACGTGGTCGATAAAATCAAGTACCAGTAATGTACTGGGATAATTGCTGGCCTTGTGCCAAAAAGTAGAAACAATTATTATGGCCATTTGCGTTGTGTTTATAATATTTTGAATATATATATATATATATGTATGTATATATATATATATATATATATATATATATATATATATCAGCCTGTAGGTTGAGGAAAAGGAGGAGGAGAGGAAAGGAGTAAAAACTCTTCGTACTCCTGGAGATGAGGGTTGCACATTTTTTCGGCGGTATGTGTTACCCATATGAACTATCTCCCCCAATTGGGGAAAATCGACTAATTTTTAAATTGCATTTGTGATAATATTTTACACGTTTTTATTGTATGTAAACTTCCCACTTTGTATTTGTTCCCTTCTTTTGTGCCCCTGTGGCTAATAAAGAAACATATCTATATATATATATATATAGTGAAAACTGGGACGGAGCAAAAGCACAGAGCAGTACAAACAAAGGTTTATTAGGTTCACGCTCTTGAGAGTGGGGGGGGGGCGTTTCGGGCATAAGCCCTTCTTCAGGAGGAAAGTGGGTGGGAAAAGAGTTCCGAGGGTGTGTGGGGGAGTGGTGAAGAGACAGTTAGAAAAAAGAGGAGGGAGGTGAAAGGGCTACAAATAAAAATAAAAATGAACATAAGGATAAACAAGTGGTGGAGGGGTGTGGGGCGTGTAGGGGTGGTGGCGGGTGGAGTAGAGAGAGGGTGGCGGGGGATCCGAGTGGGAAGGGCTGAAGGTGGCGTTTGTGTATGTGTGTAGGTGTACGGTACGTGTGTGTGTGTGTATGTGAACGTGAGGGTTGGGGGAAGAACGGGGTTCCATGTTCAGGAAAAGGTGTGTGTGGGTGGGGTGTAGGTCGGCGTGTGCGTGCGTGTGGATGGGAGAGATCAGAGGGGTGGGAGAGGGGGGTGTGAGGATTCCGGAGGCTGAGTGTGTATCTGTGGGGCTACGCACGTGTGTGTTGGTGTTTATACGTGGTGTGGATGTAGCGTGGTTCGAAAAAAAATTGTGAGTGTATGTCCGTGGGTAAGTTCCTAAGGTATATATGTATATATATATATATATATATATATATATATATATATATATATATATGTGTATATATATACATATAT
>OZ024741.1:383711148-383806148 GCA_964016885.1 Eledone cirrhosa | reverse complement strand
AATGTTTTACACGGCTCGGAAATATTTCTTTCCTTGAGCTAATTTCATTGTAAAAGAATTCATTGCACTTAATATTATTGCTCCTTAGGTTGAGCTGAAAGTAGCCTCATATATACGGCTGTTATTTCTAGCAGTACGGTTATGAGGCTAGCTAGAAACTGTAAACCATGTGCGTTACACAGTCTTTTAAAATATTTGGAAGTGAAGCATATCAATTTGTTCCTGGATGTTTACTGAAGAGCTAGGACATGATATCCTTACACTTTTTTTATCTCGAAACATATTTGGATTTTAAAGTTTAAACTTATCTACGGAACATGTTTGATTTTGAAATTTAAATGTGGCTAAACATCAAGGTCATTTGGTAATACTGTTTGTCTTTGTTGATTTATTATTTTAATTCGATATGGGCAGACTGTAATATTATAATTAGTATACTTCATTCTAGCTAACTAAATTTTCTTTTACAATATAAATACAGATATGTTGGTATTTGTGTTTCATAATATATATTAATTTATATTTAAATGTTTTTCACGGCTCAGAAATATTTCTTTCTTTGAGCTAATTTCATTGAAAAAGAATTCATTACACTTAATATTATTGCTCCTTAGGTTGAGCTGGAAGTAGCCTCATATATACGGCTGTTATTTCTAGCAGTACGGTTATGAGGCTAGCTAGAAACTGTAAACCATGTGCGTTACACAGTCTTTTAAAATATTTGGAAGTGAAGCATATCAATTTGTTCCTGGATGTTTACTGAAGAGAGCAGGACATGATATCCTTACACTTTTTTATCTCGAAACATATTTGGATTTTAAAGTTTAAACTTATCTGCGGAACAGGTTTGATTTTGAAATTTAAATGTGTCTAAACATCAAGGCCATTTGGCAATACTGTTTGTCTTTGTTAATTTCTTATTTTAAATCCATATGGGCAGACTGTAATATTATAATAAGTATTCTTCATTCTAGCTAACTAAATTTTCTTTTATAATATAAATACAGATATGTTGGTATTTGTGTTTCATAATATATATTAATTTATATTTAAATGTTTTTCACGGCTCAGGAATATTTCTTTATTTGAGCTAATTTCATTGTAAAAGAATTCATTACACCTAATATTATTGCTTCTTAGGTTGAGCTGAAAGTAGCCTCATATATACGGCTGTTATTTCTAGCAGTACGGTTATGAGGCTAGCTAGAAACTGTAAACCATTTGCGTTACACAGTCTTTTAAAATATTTGGAAGTGAAGCATATCAATTTGTTCCTGGATGTTTACTGAAGAGGGCAGGACATGATATCCTTACACTTTTCTATCTCAAAACATATTTGGATTTTAAAGTTTAAACTTATCTACGGAACAGGTTTGATTTTGAAATTTAAATGTGTCTAAACATCAAGGCCATTTGGCAATACTGTTTGTCTTTGTCGATTTATTATTTTAAATTGATATGGGCATACCTTAATATTATAAGTAGTATACTTCATTCTAGCTAACTAACTTTTCTTTTACAATATAAATACGGATATGTTCGTATTTGTGTTACATCATATATATAGTAATTCATATTTAAATGTTTTACAAGGCTCAGAAATATTCCTTTCTTTGAGCTAATTTCATTGTAAAAGAATTCATTACACTTAATATTATTGCTCCTTAGGTTGAGCTGAAAGTAGCCTCAAATATACGGCTGTTATTTCTAGCAGTACGGTTATGAAGCTAGCTAGAATCTGTAAACCATGTGCGTTACACAGTCTTTTAACATATTTGGAGTGAAGCATAGCAATTTGTTCCTGGATGTTTACTGAAGAGATAAGGACATGATAACTTACACTTTTTTTATCTCGAAATATATTTGGATTTTAAAGTTTAAACTTATCTACGGAACATGTTTGATTTTGAAATTTAAATGTGTCTAAAGATCAAGGCCATTTGGCAATACTGTTTGTCTTTGTTGATTTATTATTATAAATTGATATGGGCAGACTAATATTATAATTAGTATACTTCATTCTAGCTAACTAAATTTTCTTTTACAATATAAATACAAATATGTTTGTATTTGTGTTTCATCATATATATTAATTTATATTTAAATGTTTTACACGGCTCAGAAATATTTCTTTCTTTGAGCTAATTTCATTGTAAAAGAATTCATTACACTTAATATTATTGCCCCTTAGGTTGAGCTGAAAGTAGCCTCATATATACGGATGTTATTTCTAGCAGTACGGTTATGAGGCTAGCTAGAAACTGTAAACCATGTGCGTTACACAGTCTTTTTAAAATATTTGGAAGTGAAGCATATCAATTTGTTCCTGGATGTTTACTGAAGAGAGCAGGACATGATATCCTTACACTTTTATATCTCAAAACTAATTTGGATTTTAAAGTTTAAACTTATATACGGAACAGGTTTTATTTTGAAATTTAAATGTGTCTAAACATCAAGGCCATTTGGCAATACTGTTTGTCTTTGTTGATTTATTATTTTAAATCCATATGGGCAGACTGTAATATTATAATAAGTATACTTCATTCTAGCTAACTAAATTTTCTTTCATAATATAAATACAGATATGTTGGTATTTGTGTTTCATAATATATATTAATTTATATTTAAATGTTTTTCACGGCTCAGGAATAATTCTTTATTTGAGCTAATTTCATTGTAAATGAATTCATTACACTTAATATTATTGCTCATTAGGTTGAGCTGAAAGTAGCCTCATATATACGGCTGTTATTTCTAGCAGTACGGTTATGAGGCTAGCTAGAAACTCTAAACCATTTGCGTTACACAGTCTTTTAAAATATTTGGAAGTGAAGCATATCAATTTGTTCCTGGATGTTTACTGAAGAGATAAGGACATGATATCCTTACACTTTTCTGTCTCAAAACATATTTGGATTTTAAAGTTTAAACTTATATACGGAACAGTTTTTATTTTGAAATTTAAATGTATCTAAACATCAAGGCCATTTGGCAATACTGTTTGTCTTTGTTGATTTATTATTTTAAATCCATATGGGCAGACTATAATATTATAATAAGTATACTTCATTCTAGATAACAAAATTTTCTTTTACAATATAAATACAGATATGTTGGTATTTGTGTTTCATAATATATATTAATTTATATTTAAATGTTTTTCACGGCTCAGGAATATTTCTTTATTTCAGCTAATTTCATTGTAAAATAATTCATTACACTTAATATTATTGCTCCTTAGGTTGAGCTGAAAGTAGCCTCATATATACGGCTGTTATTTCTAGCAGTACGGTTATGAGGCTAGCTAGAAACTCTAAACCATGTGCGTTACACATTCTTTTAAAATATTTGGAAGTGAAGCATAGCAATTTGTTCCTGGATGTTTACTGAAGAGAGCAGGACATGATAACTTACACTTTTTTATCTCGAAATATATTTGGATTTTAAAGTTTAAACTTATCTACGGAACATCTTTGATTTTGAGATTTAAATGTGTCTAAACATCAAGGTCATTTGGCAAAACTTTTTGACTTTGTTGATTTATTATTATAAATCGATATGGGCAGACTAATATTATAATTAGTATACTTCATTCTAGCTAACTAAATTTTCTTTTACAATATAAATACAGATATGTTGGTATTTGTGTTACATCATATATATATTAATTTATATTTAAATGTTTTACACAGCTCAGAAATATTTCTTTCTTTGAGCTAATTTCATTGTAAAAGAATTCATTACACTTAATATTATTGCTCCTTAGGTTGAGCTGTAAGTAGCCTCATATATACGGCTGTTATTTCTAGCAGTACGGTTATGAGGCTAGCTAGAAACTCTAAACCATGTGCGTTACACAGTCTTTTAAAATATTTGGAAGTGAAGCATAGCAATTTGTTCCTGGATGTTTACTGAAGAGAGCAGGACATGATAACCTTACACTTTTATATCTCAAAACTAATTTGGATCTTAAAGTATAAACTTATATACGGAACAGGTTTTATTTTGAAATTTTAATGTGTCTAAACATCAAGGCCATTTGGCAATACTGTTTGTCTTTGTTGATTTATTATTTTAAATCCATATGGGCAGACTGTAATATTATAATAAGTATTCTTCATTCTAGCTAACTAAATTTTCTTTTATAATATAAATACAGATATGTTGGTATTTGTGTTTCATAATATATATTAATTTATATTTAAATGTTTTTCACGGCTCAGGAATATTTCTTTATTTGAGCTAATTTCATTGTAAAAGAATTCATTACACCTAATATTATTGCTTCTTAGGTTGAGCTGAAAGTAGCCTCATATATACGGCTGTTATTTCTAGCAGTACGGTTATGAGGCTAGCTAGAAACTGTAAACCATTTGCGTTACACAGTCTTTTAAAATATTTGGAAGTGAAGCATATCAATTTGTTCCTGGATGTTTACTGAAGAGAGCAGGACTTGATATCCTTACACTTTTCTATCTGAAAACATATTTGGATTTTAAAGTTTAAACTTATCTACGGAACAGGTTTGATTTTGAAATTTAAATGTGTCTAAACATCAAGGCCATTTGGCAATACTGTTTGTCTTTGTTGATTTATTATTTTAAATTGATATGGGAATACTTTAATATTATAATTAGTATACTTCATTCTAGCTAACTAACTTTTCTTTTACAATATAAATACAGATATGTTCGTATTTGTGTTAGATCATATATATATTAATTTATATTTAAATGTTTTACACGGCTCAGAAATATTTCTTTCTTTGAGCTAATTTCATCGTAAAACAATTCCTTACACTTAATATTATTGCTCCTTAGGTTGAGCTGGAAGTAGCCTCATATATACGGCTGTTATTTCTAGCAGTACGGTTATGAGGCTAGCTAGAAACTGTAAACCATGTGCGTTACACAGTCTTTTAAAATATTTGGAAGTGAAGGATAGCAATTTGTTCCTGGATGTTTACTGAAGAGAGCAGGACATGATAACCTTACACTTTTTTTTATCTCGAAACATATTTGGATTTTAAAGTTTAAACTTATCTACGTAACAGGTTTGATTTTGAAATTTAAATGTGGCTAAACATCAAGGCCATTTAGCAATACTGTTTGTCTTTGGTGATTTATTATTTTAAATCGATATGGGCAGACTGTAATATTATAATTAGTATACTTCATTCTAGCTAACTAAATTTTCTTTTACAATATAAATACAGATATGTTGGTATTTGTGTTTCATAATACATATTAATTTATATTTAAATGTTTTACACGGCTCAGAATTATTTCTTTCTTTGAGCTAATTTCATTGTAAAAGAATTCATTACACTTAATATTATTGCTCCTTAGGTTGAGCTGAATGTAGCCTCATATATACGGCTGTTATTTCTAGCAGTACGGTTATGAGGCTAGCTAGAATCTGTAAACCATGTGCGTTACACAGTCTTTTAAAATATTTGGAAGTGAAGCATATCAATTTGTTCCTGGATGTTTACTGAAGAGAGCAGAACATGATATCCTTACACTTTTTTTTTATCTCGAAACATATTTGGATTTTAAAGTTTAAACTTATCTACGGAACAGGTTTGATTTTGAAATTTAAATGTGTTAAAACATCAAGGCCATTTGGCAATACTGTTTGTCTTTGTTGATTTATTATTTTAAATCGATATGGGCAGACTGTAATATTATAATTAGTATACTTCCTTCTAGCTAACTAAATTTTCTTTTACAATAAAAATACAGATATGTTGGTATTTGTGTTTCATCATATATATATTAATTTATATTTAAATGTTTTACACGGCTCAGAAATATTTCTTTCTTTGAGCTAATTTCATTGTAAAAGAATTCATTACACTTAATATTATTGCCCCTTAGGTTGAGCTGAAAGTAGCCTCATATATACGGATGTTATTTCTAGCAGTACGGTTATGAGGCTAGCTAGAAACTGTAAACCATGTGCGTTACACAGTCTTTTTAAAATATTTGGAAGTGAAGCATATCAATTTGTTCCTGGATGTTTACTGAAGAGAGCAGGACATGATATCCTTACACTTTTATATCTCAAAACTAATTTGGATTTTAAAGTTTAAACTTATATACGGAACAGGTTTTATTTTGAAATTTAAATGTGTCTAAACATCAAGGCCATTTGGCAATACTGTTTGTCTTTGTTGATTTATTATTTTAAATCGATATAGGCAGACTGTAATATTATAATAAGTATACTTCATTCTAGCTAACTAAATTTTCTTTCATAATATAAATACAGATATGTTGGTATTTGTGTTTCATAATATATATTAATTTATATTTAAATGTTTTTCACGGCTCAGGAATATTTCTTTCTTTCAGCTAATTTCATTGTAAAAGAATTCATTACACTTAATATTATTGCTCCTTAGGTTGAGCTGAAAGTAGCCTCATATATACGGCTGTTATTTCTAGCAGTACGGTTATGAGGCTAGCTAGAAACTGTAAACCATTTGCGTTACACAGTCTTTTTAAATATTTGGAAGTGAAGCATATCAATTTGTTCCTGGATGTTTACTGAAGAGAGCAGGACTTGATATCCTTACACTTTTCTATCTCAAAACATATTTGGATTTTAAAGTTTAAACTTATCTAAGGAACAGGTTTGATTTTGAAATTTAAATGTGTCTAAACATCAAGGCCATTTGGCAATACTGTTTGTCTTTGTTGATTTATTATTTTAAATTGATATGGGCATACTTTAATATTATAATTAGTATACTTCATTCTAGATAACTAACTTTTCTTTTACAATATAAATACAGATATGTTCGTATTTGTGTTACATCATATACATATTAATTTATATTTAAATGTTTTACACGGCTCAGAATTATTTCTTTCTTTGAGCTAATTTCATTGTAAAAGAATTCATTACACTTAATATTATTGCTCCTTAGGTTGAGCTGGAAGTTGCCTCATATATACGGCTGTTATTTCTAGCAGTACGGTTATGAGGCTAGCTAGAAACTGTAAACCATGTGCGTTACACAGTCTTTTAAAATATTTGGAAGTGAAGCATAGCAATTTGTTCCTGGATGTTTACTGAAGAGGGCAGGACATGATAACCTTACACTTTTTTTTATCTCGAAACATATTTGGATTTTAAAGTTTAAACTTATCTACGTAACAGGTTTGATTTTGAAATTTAAATGTGGCTAAACATCAAGGCCATTTAGCAATACTGTTTGTCTTTGGTGATTTATTATTTTAAATCGATATGGGCAGACTGTAATATTATAATTAGTATACTTCATTCTAGCTAACTAAATTTTCTTTTACAATATAAATACAGATATGTTGGTATTTGTGTTTCATAATACATATTAATTTATATTTAAATGTTTTACACGGCTCAGAAATATTTCTTTCTTTGAGCTAATTTCATTGTAAAAGAATTCATTACACTTAATATTATTGCTCCTTAGGTTGAGCTGAATGTAGCCTCATATATACGGCTGTTATTTCTAGCAGTACGGTTATGAGGCTAGCTAGAATCTGTAAACCATGTGCGTTACACAGTCTTTTAAAATATTTGGAAGTGAAGCATATCAATTTGTTCCTGGATGTTTACTGAAGAGGGCAGGACATGATATCCTTACACTTTTATATCTCAAAACTAATTTGGATTTTAAAGTTTAAACTTATATACGGAACAGGTTTTATTTTGAAATTTAAATGTGTCTAAAAATCAAGGCCATTTGGCAATACTGTTTGTCTTTGTTGATTTATTATTTTAAATCGATATGGGCAGACTGTAATATTATAATTAGTATACTTCCTTCTAGCTAACTAAATTTTCTTTTACAATAAAAATACAGATATGTTGGTATTTGTGTTTCATCATATATATATTAATTTATATTTACATGTTTTACACGGCTCAGAAATATTTCTTTCTTTGAGCTAATTTCATTGTAAAAGAATTCATTACACTTAATATTATTGCCCCTTAGGTTGAGCTGAAAGTAGCCTCATATATACGGATGTTATTTCTAGCAGTACGGTTATGAGGCTAGCTAGAAACTGTAAACCATGTGCGTTACACAGTCTTTTTAAAATATTTGGAAGTGAAGCATATCAATTTGTTCCTGGATGTTTACTGAAGAGAGCAGGACATGATATCCTTACACTTTTTTTTTATCTCGAAACATATTTGGATTTTAAAGTTTAAACTTATCTACGGAACAGGTTTGATTTTGAAATTTAAATGTGTCTAAACATCAAGGCCATTTGGCAATACTGTTTGTCTTTGTTGATTTATTATTTTAAATCGATATGGGCAGACTGTAATATTATAATTAGTATACTTCCTTCTAGCTAACTAAATTTTCTTTTACAATAAAAATACAGATATGTTGGTATTTGTGTTTCATCATATATATATTAATTTATATTTAAATGTTTAACACGGCTCAGAAATATTTCTTTCTTTGAGCTAATTTCATTGTAAAAGAATTCATTACACTTAATATTATTGCTTCGTAGGTTGAGCTGAAAGTAGCCTCATATATACGGCTGTTATTTCTAGCAGTACGGTTATGAGGCTAGCTAGAAACTGTAAACCATGTGCGTTACACAGTCTTTTAAAATATTTGGAAGTGAAGCATATCAATTTGTTCCTGGATGTTTACTGAAGAGAGCAGGACATGATATCCTTACACTTTTTTTATCTCGAAACATATTTGGATTTTAAATTTTAAACTTATGTACGTAACAGGTTTGATTTTGAAATTTAAATGTGTCTAAACATCAAGGCCATTTGGCAATACTGTTTGTCTTTGTTGATTTATTATTTTAAATCGATATGGGCAGACTGTAATATTATAATTAGTATACTTCATCCTAGCTAACTAAATTTTCTTTTACAATATAAATACAGATATGTTGGTATTTGTGTTACATCATATATATATTAATTTATATTTGAATGTTTTACACAGCTCAGAAATATTTCTTTCTTTGAGCTAATTTCATTGTAAAAGAATTCATTACACTTAATATTATTGCTCCTTAGGTTGAGCTGTAAGTAGCCTCATATATACGGCTGTTATTTCTAGCAGTACGGTTATGAGGCTAGCTAGAAACTCTAAACCATGTGCGTTACACAGTCTTTTAAAATATTTGGAAGTGAAGCATATCAATTTGTTCCTGGATGTTTACTGAAGAGAGCAGAACATGATATCCTTACACTTTTTTTTTATCTCGAAACATATTTGGATTTTAAAGTTTAAACTTATCTACGTAACAGGTTTGATTTTGAAATTTAAATGTGTCTTAACATCAAGGCCATTTGGCAATACTGTTTGTCTTTGTTGATTTATTATTATAAATCGATATGGGCAGACTAATATTATAATTAAATATACTTCATTCTAGCTAACTAACTTTTCTTTTACAATATAAATACAGATATGTTCGTATTTGTGTTACATCATATATATATTAATTTATATTTAAATGTTTTACACGGCTCAGAAATATTTCTTTCTTTGAGCTAATTTCATCGTAAAAGAATTCCTTACACTTAATATTATTGCTCCTTAGGTTGAGCTGGAAGTAGCCTCATATATACGGCTGTTATTTCTAGCAGTACGGTTATAAGGATAGCTAGAAACTGTAAACCATGTGCGTTACACAGTCTTTTAAAATATTTGGAAGTGAAGCATAGCAATTTGTTCCTGGATGTTTACTGAAGAGAGCAGGACATGATAACCTTACACTTTTTTTTATCTCGAAACATATTTGGATTTTAATGTTTAAACTTATCTACGTAACAGATTTGATTTTGAAATTTAAATGTGGCTAAACATTAAGGCCATTTGGCAATACTGTTTGTCTTTGGTGATTTATTATTTTAAATCGATATGGGCAGACTGTAATATTATAATTAGTATACTTCATTCTAGCTAACTAAATTTTCTTTTACAATATAAATACAGATATGTTGGTATTTGTGTTTCATCATATATATATTAATTTATATTTAAATGTTTTACACGGCTCAGAAATATTTCTTTCTTTGAGCTAATTTCATTGTAAAAGAATTCATTACACTTAATATTATTGCCCTTTAGGTTGAGTTGAAAGTAGCCTCATATATACGGCTGTTATTTCTAGCAGTACGGTTATGAGGCTAGCTAGAAACTGTAAACCATGTGCGTTACACAGTCTTTTAAAATATTTGGAAGTGAAGCATATCAATTTGTTCCTGGATGTTTACTAAAGAGAGCAGAACATGATATCCTTACACTTTTTTTTATCTCGAAACATATTTGGATTTTAAAGTTTAAACTTATCTACGGAACAGGTTTGATTTTGAAATTTAAATGTGTCTAAACATCAAGGCCATTTGGCAATACTGTTTGTCTTTGTTGATTTATTATTATAAATCGATATGGGCAGACTAATATTATAATTAAATATACTTCATTCTAGCTAACTAACTTTTCTTTTACAATATAAATACAGATATGTTCGTATTTGTGTTACATCATATATATATTAATTTATATTTAAATGTTTTACACGGCTCAGAAATATTTCTTTCTTTGAGCTAATTTCATCGTAAAAGAATTCCTTACACTTAATATTATTGCTCCTTAGGTTGAGCTGGAAGTAGCCTCATATATACGGCTGTTATTTCTAGCAGTACGGTTATAAGGCTAGCTAGAAACTGTAAACCATGTGCGTTACACAGTCTTTTAAAATATTTGGAAGTGAAGCATATCAATTTGTTCCTGGATGTTTACTGAAGAGAGCAGGACATGATAACCTTACACTTTTTTTTATCTCGAAACATATTTGGATTTTAAAGTTTAAACTTATCTACGTAACAGATTTGATTTTGAAATTTAAATGTGGCTAAACATTAAGGCCATTTGGCAATACTGTTTGTCTTTGGTGATTTATTATTTTAAATCGATATGGGCAGACTGTAATATTATAATTAGTATACTTCATTCTAGCTAACTAAATTTTCTTTTACAATATAAATACAGATATGTTGGTATTTGTGTTTCATCATATATATATTAATTTATATTTAAATGTTTTACACGGCTCAGAAATATTTCTTTCTTTGAGCTAATTTCATTGTAAAAGAATTCATTACACTTAATATTATTGCCCTTTAGGTTGAGTTGAAAGTAGCCTCATATATACGGCTGTTATTTCTAGCAGTACGGTTATGAGGCTAGCTAGAAACTGTAAACCATGTGCGTTACACAGTCTTTTAAAATATTTGGAAGTGAAGCATATCAATTTGTTCCTGGATGTTTACTAAAGAGAGCAGAACATGATATCCTTACACTTTTTTTTATCTCGAAACATATTTGGATTTTAAAGTTTAAACTTATCTACGGAACAGGTTTGATTTTGAAATTTAAATGTGTCTAAACATCAAGGCCATTTGGCAATACTGTTTGTCTTTGTTGATTTATTATTTTAAATCGATATGGGCAGACTGTAATATTATAATTAGTATACTTCCTTCTAGCTAACTAAATTTTCTTTTACAATAAAAATACAGATATGTTGGTATTTGTGTT
Organism: Eledone cirrhosa; assembly: GCA_964016885.1. Taxonomy (NCBI): domain Eukaryota; kingdom Metazoa; phylum Mollusca; class Cephalopoda; order Octopoda; family Eledonidae; genus Eledone; species Eledone cirrhosa. Next base: position 383,794,561 of record OZ024741.1, on the reverse strand, counting down.
TCATCATATATATATTAATTTATATTTAAATGTTTAACACGGCTCAGAAATATTTCTTTCTTTGAGCTAATTTCATTGTAAAAGAATTCATTACACTTAATATTATTGCTTCGTAGGTTGAGCTGAAAGTAGCCTCATATATACGGCTGTTATTTCTAGCAGTACGGTTATGAGGCTAGCTAGAAACTGTAAACCATGTGCGTTACACAGTCTTTTAAAATATTTGGAAGTGAAGCATATCAATTTGTTCCTGGATGTTTACTGAAGAGAGCAGGACATGATATCCTTACACTTTTTTATCTCGAAACATATTTGGATTTTAAATTTTAAACTTATGTACGTAACAGGTTTGATTTTGAAATTTAAATGTGTCTAAACATCAAGGCCATTTGGCAATACTGTTTGTCTTTGTTGATTTATTATTTTAAATCGATATGGGCAGACTGTAATATTATAATTAGTATACTTCATCCTAGCTAACTAAATTTTCTTTTACAATATAAATACAGATATGTTGGTATTTGTGTTTCATAATATATAATAATTTATATTTAAATGTTTTTCACTGCTCAGAAATATTTCTTTCTTTGAGCTAATTTCATTGTAAAAGAATTCATTACACTTAATATTATTGCTCCTTAGGTTGAGCTGTAAGTAGCCTCATATATACGGCTGTTATTTCTAGCAGTACGGTTATGAGGCTAGCTAGAAACTGTAAGCCATGTGCGTTATACAGTCTTTTAAAATATTTGGAAGTGAAGCATATCAATTTGTTCCTGGATGTTTACTGAAGAGTGCAGGACATGATATCCTTACACTTTTCTATCTCAAAACATATTTGGATTTTAAAGTTTAAACTTATATACGGAACAGGTTTTATTTTGAAATATAAATGTGTTTAAACATCAAGGCCATTTGTCAATACTGTTTGTCTTTGTTGATTTATTATTTTAAATCGATATGGGCAGACTGTAATATTATAATTAGTATACTTCATTCTAGGTAACTAAACTTTCTTTTACAATATAAATACAGATATGTTGGTATTTGTGTTTCATAATATATATTAATTTATATTTAAATGTTTTTCACGGCTCAGGAATATATCTTTATTTGAGTTAATTCCATTGTAAAAGAATTCATTACACTTAATATTATTGCTCCTTAGGTTGAGCTGAAAGTAGCCTCATATATACGGCTGTTATTTCTAGCAGTACGGTTATGAGGATAGCTAGAAACTGTAAACCATGTGCGTTACACAGTCTTTTAAAATATTTGGAAGTGAAGCATAGCAATTTGTTCCTGGATGTTTACTGAAGAGGGACAGGACGTGATAACTTACACATTTTTATCTCGAAATATATTTGGATTTTAAAGTTTAAACTTATCTACGGAACATGTTTGATTTTCAGATTTAAATGTGTCTAAAGATCAAGGCCATTTGGCAATACTGTTTGTCTTTGTTGATTTATGATTATAAATCGATATGGGCAGACTAATATTATAATTAGTATACTTCAATCTAGCTAACTAAATTTTCTTTTACAATATAAATACAGATATGTTGGTATTTGTGTTTCATAATATATATATTAATTTATATTTAAATGTTTTACACGGCTCAGAAATATTTCTTTCTTTGATCTAATTTCAACGTAAAAGAATTCATTACACTTAATATTATTGCTCCTTAGGTTGAGCTGAAAGTAGCCTCATATATACGGCTGTTATTTCTAGCAGTACGGTTATGAGGCTAGCTAGAAACTGTAAACCATGTGCGTTACACAGTCTTTTAAAATATTTGGAAGTGAAGCATATCAATTTGTTCCTGGATGTTTACTGAAGAGTGCAGGACATGATATCCTTACACTTTTTTTATCACGAAACATATTTGGGTTTTACATTTTAAACTTATCTACGGAACAGGTTTGATTTTGAAATTTAAATGTGTCTAAACATCAAGGCCATTTGGCAATACTGTTTGTCTTTGTTGATTTATTATTTTAAATTGATATGGGCAGACTGTAATATTAAAATTAGTATACTTCATTCTAGCTAACTAAATTTTCTTGTACAATATAAATACAGATATGTTGGTATTTGTGTTACATCATCTATATATTAATTCATATTTATATGTTTTACACGGCTCAGAAATATTTCTTTCTTTGAGCTAATTTCATTGTAAAAGAATTCATTACACTTAATATTATTGCTCCTTAGGTTGAGCTGAAAGTAGCCTCATATATACGGCTGTTATTTCTAGCAGTACGGTTATGAGGCTAGCTAGAAACTGTAAACCATGTGCGTTACACAGTCTTTTAAAATATTTGGAAGTGAAGCATATCAATTTGTTGCTGGATGTTTACTGAAGAGAGCAGGACATGATAACCTTACACATTTTTATCTCGAAACATTTGGATTTTAAAGTTTAAACTTATCAACGGATCATGTTTGATTTTGAAATTTAAATGTGTCTAAACATCAAGCCCATTTGGCAATACTGTTTGTCTTTGTTGATTTACTATTTTAAATCGATATGGGCAGACTAATATTATAATTAGTATACTTCATTCTAGCTTACTAAATTTTCTGTTACAGTATAAATACAGATATGTTGGTATTTGTGTGTCATCATATATATTAATTCATATTTAAATGTTTTACACGGCTCAGAAATATTTCTTTCTTTGAGCTAATTTCATTGTAAAAGAATTCATTACACTTAATATTATTGCTCCTTAGGTTGAGCTGAAAGTAGCCTCATATATACGGCTGTTATTTCTAGCAGTACGGTTATGAGGCTAGCTAGAAACTGTAAACCTTGTGCGTTACACAGTCTTTTAAAATATTTGGAAGTGAAGCATATCAATTTGTTCTTGGATGTTTACTGAAGAGAGCAGGACATGATATCCTTACACTTTTTTATCTCGAAACATATTTGGATTTTAAAGTTTAAACTTATCTACGTAACAGGTTTGATTTTGAAATTTGAATGTGTCTAAACATCAAGGCCATTTGGCAATACTGTTTGTCTTTGTTGATTTATTATTATAAATCGATAAGGGCAGACTGTAATATTATAATTAGTATACTTCCTTCTAGCTAACTAAATTTTCTTTTACAATATATATACAGATATGTTGGTATTTGTGTTTCATCATATATATATTAATTTATATTTAAATGTTTTACACGGCTCAGAAATATTTCTTTCTTTGATCTAATTTCATTGTAAAAGAATTCATTACACTTAATATTATTGCTCCTTAGGTTGAGCTGAAAGTAGCCTCATATATACGGCTGTTATTTCTAGCAGTACGGTTATGAGGCTAGCTAGAAACTGTAAACCTTGTGCGTTACACAGTCTTTTAAAATATTTGGAAGTGAAGCATATCAATTTGTTCCTGGATGTTTACTAAAGAGATCAGGACATGATATCCTTACACTTTTTTATCTCGAAACATATTTGGATTTTAAAGTTTAAACTTATCTACGGAATAGGTATGATTTTGAAATTTAAATGTGGCTAAACCTCAAGGCCATTTGGCAATACTGTTTGTCTTTGTTGATTTATTATTTTAAATCGATATGGGCAGACTGTAATATTATAATTAGGATACTTCATTCTAGCTAACTAAATTTTCTTTTACAATATAAATACAGATATGTTGGTATTTGTGTTTCATAATATATATTAATTTATATTTAAATGTTTTTCACTGCTCAGAAATATTTCTTTCTTTGAGCTAATTTCATTGTAAAAGAATTCATTACACTTAATATTATTGCTCCTTAGGTTGAGCTGAAAGTAGCCTCATATATACGGCTGTTATTTCTAGCAGTACGGTTATGAAGCGAGCTAGAAACTGTAAACCATGTGCGTTACACAGTCTTTAAAAATATTTGGAAGTGAAGCATTTCAATTTGTTCCTGGATGTTTACTGAAGAGAGCAGGACATGATATACTTACACTTTTTTATCTCGAAACATATTAGGATTTTAAAGTTTAAACTGATCTACGTAACAGGTTTGATTTTGAAATTTAAATGTGTCTAAACATCAAGGCCATTTGGCAATACTGTTTGTCTTTGTTGATTTATTATTATAAATCGATATGGGCAGACTGTAATATTATAATTAGTATACTTCATTCTAGCTAACTAAATTTTCTTTTACAATATAAATACAGATATGTTGGTATTTGTGTTTCATCATATATATATTAATTTATATTTAAATGTTTTACACGGCTCAGAAATATTTCTTTCTTTGATCTAATTTCAACGTAAAAGAATTCATTACACTTAATATTATTGCTCCTTAGGTTGAGCTGAAAGTAGCCTCATATATACGGCTGTTATTTCTAGCAGAACGGTTATGAGGCTAGCTAGAAACTGTAAACCATGTGCGTTACAGTCTTTTAAAATATTTGGAAGTGAAGCATAGCAATTTGTTCCTGGATGTTTACTGAAGAGAGCAGGACATGATAACTTACACTTTTTTATCTCGAAATATATTTTGATTCTAAAGTTTAAACTTATCTACGGAACATGTTTGATTTTGAAATTTAAATGTGTCGAAACATCAAGGCCATTTGGCAATACTGTTTGTCTTTGTTGATTTATGATTATAAATCGATATGGGCAGACTAATATTATAATTAGTATACTTCATTCTAGCTAACTAAATTTTCTTTTACAATATAAATACAGATATGTTGGTATTTGTGTTTCATCATATATATATTAATTTATATTTAAATGTTTTACACGGCTCAGAAATATTTCTTTCTTTGAGCTAATTTCATTGTAAAAGAATTCATTACACTTAATATTATTGCTCCTTAGGTTGAGCTGTAAGAAGCCTCATATATACGGCTGTTATTTCTAGCAGTACGGTTATGAGGTTAGCTAGAAACGGTAAACCATGTGCGTTACACATTCTTTTAAAATATTTGGAAGTGAAGCATATCAATTTGTTCCTGGATGTTTACTGAAGAGTGCAGGACATGATATCCTTACACTTTTTTATCTCGAAACATATTTGGACTTTAAAATTTAAACTTATCTACGGAACAGGTTTGATGTTGAAATTTAAATGTGTCTAAACATCAAGGCCATTTGGCAATACTGTTTGTCTTTGTTGATTTATTATTTTAAATTGATATGGGCAGACTGTAATATTATAATTAGTATACTTCATTCTAGCTAACTAAATTTTCTTTTACAATATAGATACAGATATGTTGGTATTTGTGTTTCATAATATATATATTAATTTATATTTAAATGTTTTACACGGCTCAGAAATTTTTCTTTCTTTGAGCTAATTCCATTGTAAAAGAATTCATTACACTTAATATTATTGCTCCTTAGGTTGAGCTGAAAGTAGCCTCATATATACGGCTGTTATTTCTAGCAGTACGGTTATGAGGATAGCTAGAAACTGTAAACCATGTGCGTTACACAGTCTTTTAAAATATTTGGAAGTGAAGCATAGCAATTTGTTCCTGGATGTTTACTGAAGAGGGACAGGACGTGATAACTTACACATTTTTATCTCTAAATATATTTGGATTTTAAAGTTTAAACTTATCTACGGAACATGTTTGATTTTGAAATTTAAATGTGTCTAAACATCAAGCCCATTTGGCAATACTGTTTGTCTTTGTTGATTTACAATTTTAAATCGATATGGGCAGACTAATATTATAATTAGTATACTTCATTCTAGCTAACTAAATTTTCTTTTACAATATAAATACAGATATGTTGGTATTTGTTTCATCATATATATTAATTTATATTTAAATGTTTTACACGGCTCAGGAATATTTCTTTATTTGAGCTAATTTCATTGTAAAAGAATTCATTACACTTAATATTATTGCTCCTTAGGTTGAGCTGAAAGTAGCCTCATATATACGGCTGTTATTTCTAGCAGTTCGGTTATGAGGCTAGCTAGAAACTGTAAACTATGTGCGTTACTCAGTCTTCTAAAATATTTGGAAGTGAAGCATATCAATTTGTTCCTGGATGTTTACTGAAGAGAGCAGGACATGATATCCTTACACTTTTTTTTATCTCGAAACATATTTGGATTTTAAAGTTTAAACTTATCTACGTAACAGGTTTGATTTTGAAATTTAAATGTGTCTAAACATCAAGGCCATTTGGCAATACTGTTTGTATTTGTTGATTTATTATTTTAAATCGATATGGGCAGACTGTAATATTATAATTAGTATACTTCATTCTAGCTAACTAAATTTTCTTTTACAATATAAATACAGATATGTTGGTATTTGTGTTTCATGATATATATTAATTTATATTTAAATGTTTTACACGGCTTAGAAATATTTCTTTATTTGAGCTAATTTCATTGTAAAAGAATTCATTACACTTAATATTATTGCTCCTTAGGTTGAGCTGAAAGTAGCCTCATATATACGGCTGTTATTTCTAGCAGTACGGTTATGAGGCTAGCTAGAAACTGTAAACCATGTGCGTTACACCGTCTTTTAAAATATTTCGAAGTGAAGCATTTCAATTTGTTCCTGGATGTTTACTGAAGAGAGCAGGACATGATATCCTTACACTTTTTTACCTCGAAACATATTTGGATTTTAAAGTTTAAACTTATCTACTGAACAGGTTTGATATTGAAATTTAAATGTCTAAACATCAAGGCCATTTTGCAATACTGTTTGTCTTTGTTGATTTATTATTTTAAATCGATATGGGCAGACTGTAATATTATAATTAGTATACTTCATTCTAGCTAACTAAATTTTCTTTTACAATATAAATACAGATATGTTGGTATTTGTGTTTCATAATATATATATTAATTTATATTTAAATGTTTTACACGGCCCAGAAATATTCCTTTCTTTGAGCTAATTTCATTGTAAAAGAATTCATTAAACTTAATATTATTGCCCCTTAGGTTGAGCTGAGAGTAGCCTAATATATACGGCTGTTACTTCTAGCAGTACGGTTATGAGGCTAGCTAGAAGCTGTAAACCATGTGCGTTACACAGTCTTCTGAAATATTTGGAAGTGAAGCATATCAATTTGTTCCTGGATGTTTACTGAAGAGAGCAGGACATGATAACCTTACAAATTATATATCTCGAAACATTTGGATTTTAAAGTTTAAACTTATCTACGGAACATGTTTGATTTTGAAATTTAAATGTGTATAAACATCAAGCCCATTTGGCAATACTGTTTGTCTTTGTTGATTTACAATTTTAAATCGATATGGGCAGACTAATATTATAATTAGTATACTTCATTCTAGCTAACTAAATTTTCTTTTACAATATAAATACAGATATGTTGGTATTTGTTTCATCATATATATTAATTTATATTTAATTGTTTTACACGGCTCAGGAATATTTCTTTATTTGAGCTAATTTCATTGTAAACGAATTCATTACACTTAATATTATTGCTCCTTAGGTTGAGCTGAAAGTAGCCTCATATATACGGCTGTTATTTCTAGCAGTACGGTTATGAGGCTAGCTAGAAACTGTAAACCATGTGCGTTACTCAGTCTTCTAAAATATTTGGAAGTGAAGCATATCAATTTGTTCCTGGATGTTTACTGAAGAGAGCAGGACATGATATCCTTACACTTTTTTTTATCTCGAAACATATTTGGATTTCAAAGTTTAAACTTATATACGGAACAGGTTTTATTTTGAAATTTAAATGTGTCTAAACATCAAGGCCATTTGGCAATACTGTTTGTCTTTGTTGATTTATTATTTTAAATCGATATGGGCAGACTGTAATATTATAATTAGTATACTTCATTCTAGCTAACTAAATTTTCTTTTACAATATAGATACAGATATGTTGGTATTTGTGTTTCATAATATACATATTAATTTATATTTAAATGTTTTACACGGCTCAGAAATATTTCTTTCTTTGAGCTAATTTCATTGTAAAAGAATTCATTACACTTAATATTATTGCTCCTTAGGTTGAGCTGTAAGTAGCCTCATATATACGGCTGTTATTTCTAGCAGTACGTTTATGAGGCTAGCTAGAAACTGTAAACCATGTGCGTTATACAGTCTTTTAAAATATTTGGAAGTGAAGCATATCAATTTTTTCCTGGATGTTTACTGATGAGTGCAGGACATGATATCCTTACACTTTTCTACTCAAAACATATTCGAATTTTAAAGTTTAAACTTATATACGGAACAGGTTTTATTTTGAAATTTAAATGTGTCTAAACATCAAGGCCATTTGTCAATACTGTTTGTCTTTGTTGATTTATTATTTTAAATCGATATGGGCAGACTGTAATATTATAATTAGTATACTTCATTCTAGCTAACTAAATTTTCTTTTACAATATAAATACAGATATGTTGGTATTTGTGTTTCATAATATATATTAATTTATAATTAAATGTTTTTCACGGCTCAGAAATTTTTCTTTCTTTGAGCTAATTTCATTGTAAAATAATTCATTACACTTAATATTATTGCTCCTTAGGTTGAGCTGAAAGTAGCCTCATATATACGGCTGTTATTTCTAGCAGTACGGTTATGAGGCTAGCTAGAAACTGTAAACCATGTGCGTTACACAGTTTTTTTTTAATATTTGAAAGGGAAGCATATCAATTCGTTCCTGGATGTTTACTGAAGAGAGCAGCACATGATATCCTTACACTTTTTTTTATCTCGAAACATATTTGGATTTTAAAGTTTAAACTTATCTACGGAACAGGTTTGATTTTGAAATTTAAATGTGTCTAAACATCAAGGCCATTTTGCAATACTGTTTGTCTTTGTTGATTTATTATTTTAAATCGATATGGGCAGACTGTAATATTATAATTAGTATACTTCATTCTAGCTAACTAAATTTTCTTTTACAATATAAATACAGATATGTTGGTGTTTCATCATATAAGTATTAATTTATATTTAAATGTTTTACACGACTCAGAAATATTTCTTTCTTTGAGCTAATTTCATTGTAAAGAATTCATTACACTTAATATTATTGCTCCTTAGGTTGAGCTGAAAGTAGCCTCATATATACGGCTGTTATTTCTAGCAGTACGGTTATGAGGCTAGCTAGAAACTGTAAACCATGTGCGTTACACAGTCTTCTAAAGTATTTGGAAGTGAAGCATATCAATTTGTTCCTGGATGTTTACTGAAGAGAGCAGGAGATGATAACCTCACACTTTTTTTTTATCTCGAAACATTTGGATTTTAAAGTTTAAACTTATCTACTGAACAGGTTTGATTCTGAAATTTAAATGTGTCTAAACATCAAGCCCATTTGGCAATACTGTTTGTCTTTGTTGATTTACTATTTTAAATCGATATGGGCAGAGTAATATTATAATTAGTATACTTCATTCTAGCTAACTAAATTTTGTTTTACAATATAAATTCAGATATGTTGGTATTTGTGTTTCATAATATATATTAATTTATATTTAAATGTTTTACACGGCTCAGAAATATTTCTTTCTTTGAGCTAATTTCATTGTAAAAGAATTCATTACACTTAATATTATTTCTCCTTAGGTTGAGCTGAAAGTAGCCTCATATATACGGCTGTTATTTCTAGCAGTACGGTTATGATGCTAGCTAGAAACTGTAAACCATGTGCCTTACATTGTCTTTTAAAATATTTGGAAGTGAAGCATATCAAATTGTTCCTGGATGTTTACTGAAGAGAGCAGAACATGATATCCTTACACTTTTTTTAATCTCGAAACATATTTGGATTTTAAAGTTTAAACTTATCTACGTAACAGGTTTGATTTTAAAATTTAAATGTGTCTAAACATCAAGGTCATTTGGCAATACTGTTTGTCTTTGTTGATTTATTATTTTAAATCGATATGGGCAAACTGTAATATTATAATTAGTATACTTCATTCTAGCTAACTAAATTATCTTTTACAATATAAATACAGATATGTTGGTATTTGTGTTTCATAATATATATTAATTTATATTTAAATGTTTTTCACGGCTCAGAAATATTTCTTTCTTTGAGCTAATTTCATTGTAAACGAATTCATTCCACTTAATATTATTGCTCCTTAGGTTGAGCTGAAACTAGCCTCATATATACGGCTGTTATTTCTAGCAGTACGGTTATGAGTCTAGCTAGAAACTGTAAACCATGTGCGTTACACAGTCTTCTAAAATATTTGGAAGTGAAGCATATCAATTTGTTCCTGGATGTTTACTGAAGAGAGCAGCACATGATATCCTTACACTTTGTTTTTATCTCGAAACATATTTGGATTTTAAAGTTTAAACTTATATACGGAACAGGTTTGATTTTGAAATTTAAATGTGTCTAAACATCAAGGCCATTTTGCAATACTGTTTGTCTTTGTTGATTTATTATTTTAAATCGATATGGGCAGACTGTAATATTATAATTATTATACTTCATTCTAGTTAACTAACTTTTCTTTTACAATATAAATACAGATATGTTGGTGTTTCATCATATATATATTAATTTATATTTAAATGTTTTATACGACTCAGAAATATTTCTTTCTTTGAGCTAATTTCATTGTAAATAATTCATTACACTTAATATTATTGCTCCTTAGGTTGAGTTGAAAGTAGCCTCATATATACGGCTGTTATTTCTAGCAGTACGGTTATGAGGCTAGCTAGAAACTGTAAACCATGTGCGTTACACCGTCTTTTAAATTATTTCGAAGTGAAGCATATCAATTTGTTCCTGGATGTTTACTGAAGAGAGCAGCACATGATATCCTTACACTTTTTTTTATCTCGAAACATATTTGTATTTTAAAGTTTAAACTTATCTACGGAACATGTTTGATTTTGAAATTTAAATGTGTCTAAACATCAAGGCCATTTTGCAATACTGTTTGTCTTTGTTGATTTATTATTTTAAATCGATATGGGCAGACTGTAATATTATAATTAGTACACTTCATTCTAGCTAACTAAATTTTCTTTTACAATATAAATACAGATATGTTGGTATTTGTGTTTCATAATATATCTTAATTTATATTTAAATGTTTTACACGGCTCAGAAATATTTCTTTCTTTGAGCTAATTTCATTGTAAAAGAATTCATTACACTTAATATTATTTCTCCTTAGGTTGAGCTGAAAGTAGCCTCATATATACGGCTGTTATTTCTAGCAGTACGGTTATGAGGCTAGCTAGAAACTGTAAACCATGTGCCTTACACAGTCTTTTAAAATATTTGAAAGTGAAGCATATCAAATTGTTCCTGGATGTTTACTGAAGAGAGCAGAACATGATATCCTTACACTTTTTTTATCTCGAAACATATTTGGATTTTAAAGTTTAAACTTATCTACGTAACAGGTTTGATTTTGAAATTTAAATGTGTCTAAACATCAAGGCCATTTGGCAATACTGTTTGTCTTTGTTGATTTATTATTTTACATCGATATGGGCAAACTGTAATATTATAATTAGTATACTTCATTCTAGCTAACTAAATTATCTTTTACAATATAAATACAGATATGTTGGTATTTGTGTTTCATAATATATATTAATTTATATTTAAATGTTTTTCACGGCTCAGAAATATTTCTTTCTTTGAGCTAATTTCATTGTAAACGAATTCATTCCACTTAATATTATTGCTCCTTAGGTTGAGCTGAAACTAGCCTCATATATACGGCTGTTATTTCTAGCAGTACGGTTATGAGGCTAGCTAGAAACTGTAAACCATGTGCGTTACACAGTCTTCTAAAATATTTGGAAGTGAAGCATATCAATTTGTTCCTGGATGTTTACTGAAGAGAGCAGCACATGATATCCTTACACTTTGTTTTTATCTCGAAACATATTTGGATTTTAAAGTTTAAACTTATCTACGGAACAGGTTTGATTTTGAAATTTAAATGTGTCTAAACATCAAGGCCATTTTGCAATACTGTTTGTCTTTGTTGATTTATTATTTTAAATCGATATGGGCAGACTGTAATATTATAATTAGTACACTTCATTCTAGTTAACTAACTTTTCTTTTACAATATAAATACAGATATGTTGGTGTTTCATCATATATATATTAATTTATATTTAAATGTTTTATACGACTCAGAAATATTTCTTTCTTTGAGCTAATTTCATTGTAAACGAATTCATTCCACTTAATATTATTGCTCCTTAGGTTGAGCTGAAACTAGCCTCATATATACGGCTGTTATTTCTAGCAGTACGGTTATGAGGCTAGCTAGAAACTGTAAACCATGTGCGTTACACAGTCTTCTAAAATATTTGGAAGTGAAGCATATCAATTTGTTCCTGGATGTTTACTGAAGAGAGCAGCACATGATATCCTTACACTTTGTTTTTATCTCGAAACATATTTGGATTTTAAAGTTTAAACTTATCTACGGAACAGGTTTGATTTTGAAATTTAAATGTGTCTAAACATCAAGCCCATTTGGCAATACTGTTTGTCTTTGTTGATTTACTATTTTAAATCGATATGTGCAGACTAATATTATAATTAGTATACTTCATTCTAGCTAACTAAATTTTGTTTTACAATATAAATACAGATATGTTGGTATTTGTGTTTCATAATATATATTAATTTATATTTAAATGTTTTACACGGCTCAGAAATATTTCTTTCTTTGAGCTAATTTCATTGTAAAAGAATTCATTACACTTAATATTATTTCTCCTTAGGTTGAGCTGAAAGTAGCCTCATATATACGGCTGTTATTTCTAGCAGTACGGTTATGAGGCTAGCTAGAAACTGTAAACCATGTGCGTTACACAGTATTTTAAAATATTTGGAAGTGAAGCATATCAATTTGTTCCTGGATGTTTACTGAAGAGAGCAGAACATGATATCCTTACACTTTTTTTTATCTCGAAACATATTTGGATTTTAAAGTTTAAACTTATCTACGGAACAGGTTTGATTTTGAAATTTAAATGTGTCTAAATATCAAGTCCATTTGGCAATACTCTTTGTCTTTGTTGAGTTATTATTTTAAATCGATATGGGCAGACTGTAATATTATAATTAGTATACTTCCTTATAGCTAACTAAATTTTCATTTACAATATAAATAGAGATATGTTGGTATTTGTGTTTCATCATATATATATTAATTTATATTTAAATGTTTTTCACGGCTCAGAAATATTTCTTTCTTTGAGCTAATTTCATTGTAAACGAATTCATTCCACTTAATATTATTGCTCCTTAGTTTGAGCTGAAAGTAGCCTCATATATACGGCTGTTATTTCTAGCAGTACGTTTATGAGGCTAGCTAGAAACTGTAAACCATGTGCGTTACACAGTCTTTTAACATTTTTGGAAGTGAAGCATATCAATTTGTTCCTGGATGTTTACTGAAGAGGGCAGCACATGATATCCTTACACTTTTTTTTATCTCGAAACATATTTGGATTTTAAAGTTTAAACTTATCTACGTAACAGGTTTGATTTTGAAATTTAAATGTGTCTAAACATCAAGGCCATTTGGCAATACTGTTTGTCTTTGTCGATTTATTATTTTAAATCGATATGGGCAAACTGTAATATTATAATTAGTATACTTCATTCTAGCTAACTAAATTATCTTTTACAATATAAATACAGATATGTTGGTATTTGTGTTTCATAATATATATTAATTTATATTTAAATGTTTTTCACGGCTCAGAAATATTTCTTTCTTTGAGCTAATTTCATTGTAAACGAATTCATTCCACTTAATATTATTGCTCCTTAGGTTGAGCTGAAAGTAGCCTCATATATACGGCTGTTATTTCTAGCAGTACGGTTATGAGGCTAGCTAGAAACTGTAAACCATGTGCGTTACACAGTCTTTTAAAATATTTGGAAGTGAAGCATATCAATGTGTTCCTGGATGTTTACTGAAGAGAGCAGGACATGATATCCTTACACTTTCTTTTATCTCGAAACATATTTGGATTTTAAAGTTTAAACTTATCTACGGAACAGGTTTTATTTTGAAATTTAAATGTGTCTAAACATCAAGGCCATTTGGCAATACTGTTTGTCTTTGTTGATTTATTATTTTAAATCGATATGGGCAGACTGTAATATTATAATTAGTATACTTCATTCTAGCTAACTAAATTTTCTTTTACAATATAATTACAGATATGTTGGTATTTGTGTTTCATCATATATATTAATTTATATTTAAATGTTTTATACGGCTCAGAAATATTTCTTTCTTTGAGCTAATTTCATTGTAAAAGAATTCATTACACTTAATATATACATATATATATATATATATATGTATATATATATAAGTATATATATATGTGTATATATATATGCATATGTATATATATGCATATGTATATATATGTATTCATATATATAAGTATGTATAAGAAATTTCGTTTCATTCTTTTCCATATATTGATAATCATATATATATATATATATATAAATATATGATATATATATTTATATATATATATATATATATATATATACATATATATATACACACATATTTATATATATATATATACACATATACACACACACACTACACACAAACACTACAGACACACATACACACACATACACACACACACACACACACACATATATATATATATATATATATATATATATATATATATATATATATATATATATATATATATAAATAAATATACACGGGTGTGTATGATTGTGTATAGAAGATTATATTAATAAAAGGAATTCCAAATGTGTCTGATATACACGTTTTATTTACAATCCTTTAAAATTATAATGATATTATAATGAAATAGTATGGTAAAATATTAAATGTTAAGTGTTAATTGAACAAGTACTTTATACGCTTTCGCAATCTTCAGGTTCATATGCTGTGGTGACAGTCAAGTTTACAATTTTCACAGTTGATTATTATTTAAGAACCCGTTAAGGGTGAAAGCAGCGATTCTTTGCTTAAACTTTAATCTGTTATTTTAATAAATATTTGCCCTACGGTTCTTATATATTTGATATATATTTATCCTTATCGAGCCCTCTTTGGATTTTAGTCTTCAAATTTATTATTATTACTATATATATATATATATATATGTATATATATATAAGTATTGAAGTTTCCGTTGAAAATTGAAAAAGTCAATGGAATGAAGCGTGCTCTATGTAAGTTACAGAGCTAAATATTTAATTAAATATATTTTATATATATATATATATATATATATACATATATATCTTGAAGCCTACTGCAGAGCTTTTAATGTCGAGCTGCGTCAGCATGGTCTGAAGCAGATCTGTGGTTTCAGCGATGAGTACGATGTCATCAGCGAAAGGGAGGTGGGTAAGTATCTCGCCGTTGATGTTGACACGGCCTTGCCAGTCAATGCCTCTGATGATCTGCTAAAGACACGCTGTGAAAAGTTTTGGAGAGATCGTATCACCTTGCTTCACACCCTTCTCGACCGGCACTCGTACGGATGATGACAGAAGAGCTATGTCGGTGGTGCATCCATAACTCGCGTCCCTGAGCAGTTGAACATATTGCGCCTCGAATCCGTGCCTCTGCAGCGAGTTCAGCACTGCGTTGATTTCGACGCTGTCGAAGGCTTTCTCGTAGTCTACGACCGCGACGCAAAGAGGCATCTTGTACTCTTTCGTTCGCTCAAGATAAACCGCATGAAAACGAAGTTCATGCGGTCCGACAACGTGCCAACAAGTCGAATGGTGGTTGGCGGTGATGAAATAGAGGAGGTGGAGGAATACGTCTACCTAGGACAAGAAGTGAACATGCGCCGAGACATTGAGCGTGAGATCTCGCGGAGAGTAAGGGCCGGATGGAAGGAGTTCAACGGCATAAGGGATGTGCTCAAGGGGAGGTTGGACAAGACCACCGGCGCTAACCTCTTCATTAGCACAGTTTTACCTGCAATGTTATATGGCAGTGAAACTTGGGCTCCAACGAAGGCAGAAGAGCAGAGGCTGGTAATGGATCAAAGAGCCATGGAGAGATCAATGCTAGGAATCTCTTTGTGAGAGCACACCAGGAGCGAAATCATCAGGCAGAAGTCCGGCGTGAGGGACGTCATGGAATATATGCGCAGAAAGTTCAGATGGGCTGGACACGTCGCCCGGTTCACCGATAATCGGTGGACCCGCGCACTTGCCGAGTGGTACCCACGCGAGCGGAAACGACCACTCGGAAAGCCTCCACGAAGGTGGAGTTACGATTTTCGGAATACGATTGGGACTACATAGATGAGGAAAGCACGATCCAGAGAGGAATGTGACCAGCAGCGCCGAATGGACGCCCGATAGACTGGTCAGTCAAGGTGATATATATATATACATACATATATATATATATATATATATATATATATATACATATATATATTGTATTGTAATGCCTACGCCATTTTTATATTATTTATTTATATATATATATATATATATATATATATATATATATAAATATATGTAGAATAAACACAGTAAAATAAACACAGTATATTCTGCGTCTAAAATTATAATTTTACTGTGTTTATTTCTACATATATTAATATTATAATTGTTATTAATATTAATATTATAATTTATTTCTACATATATTAATATTATAATTGTTTCTACTTGAGGCACAAGGCCAGCAATTACCCAGTACATTACTGGTACTTTATTTTATCGACCCCGTAAGGATGAAAGGCAAAGTGAACCTCGGTGGGATTTGAACTCACACTGTAAAGGGACGTAACTATGCTAGAAAGCATGGCGTCCAACCCTCTACCGATACTGCCAATTCACCGCCCTTAATATTAAGATTATAATGCTCAGTATTTATACTTTGAGCTTGTTAATTGCAGGGTATCAATATGAGTTAATAACTCTATATTTTATTTGTATTTCGGTTCCCTATCTGGTGAGCTTATAAGATGAGTGTAATTAGAGTATTATTTCTAGCATAACCACTCACACCACGTATAGCTTTCAACCCACTAGGTACATTATTTACTTCCGTGAGTTTCTTGTTAGATGCGTTTTGTTTCATTTAATCTAATCTCTCGCTGATGAAATGCCTAAGGATTATCTGTTACAAACACAATTTTCAGGGCGAAACAGATTAAATCTTTAGTCTGTCCGAGAGATGAAATCGGTATGTATAGGAAATCTTGTATCTTACTGTATGCTTCAGTTTAAATACATAAAACATTAGTGGTATAATCTACCCTCGTAATTTTAGACGCAGAATTTACTGTGTATATTTCTACATATATTAATATTATAATGCTCAGTATTTATACTTTGAGGTTGTTAATTGCAGGGTATCAATATGAGTTAATAACTCTATATTTTATTTGTATATATATATATAAATAAAATAAAAATGGCGTAAGCATTACAATACAACGGGAGGGAACATAATAGTACCACTGATGATGTTGCAGATGTGTGACGAAAGAACTTTGATAGACTATATATATATAGTTATATCTGTATTTGTAATCAATCAATGATAAACATTTATTGCCAGATAAATTAACCATCCTGACTTGACCACTGCCACGTCACAGTTCTCAACCATTTTGAATTCGTGTTTGGCGGGGGCCACTTCGAAAAATAATCTGTCCTAGCGAGTTTGTCCCCTGAAGAGCTCTAAACTCGAGATTCATCCTTAATAAGGTATCTCAAAAGTGAGCGAAACCCATGGGTCGGGATTTAGTGATTTAATCCTGGTATGTATATAAGCATTTCTAACTTTAATTTTACCTAATTATGTATTGTTGACCGTATATTTAATTAATTTCCACGTGCTGTGGAAATGTTGGGTAAATATTCTATAGCGGTTGCACGCGAAGACGCTGCTGTGGCGTATTTATTTACTGTTTCTTCAAAGGTGCCTTTTATTCTTATAGCCTGGTCTAATTGATTTTTTGTGTGGTTAATTATGCTGATTGGGAGTAGAGATGATGTATATATATTATCAAATAATTCTCTGGACATGCTTTACTATATAGTATTTTGCTCTGATTGTTTAATTTATTAATTCTTCATTGAGCCACATCGTGAATAGTTGCCAAAACACATATATACCTGTGACTTTGTTTAATTGGTGTAGTGTATATATATATATATATATATATATAACCCTGGACGTATTGTACTTCTGGTAGTCAGATGATCATAGTAGATGTCTATGATGAAATACTGCTTTTGTTAGTGGTGTTGCAAAGAGAATCATAAACCTGTGTACACTGTGGTTCAGAGTGATCTGGTGTTGGGAGAACCGAAATATCTGGAATACAAACATTTTATATAATCAACAAAAGTCAATAAGAAAAAATGTGCTTGAATTGTCGAACGTGCTCTAATTGTCGAAACCAATGTTAAAAATAGAGTTGAGAATCAACTTATAAAGGATGGTGTATAAAACGTAACGCACATATACTTTATTTGCAAGCATACTCACGAGGATGTCATGTGTTCATACGCTTCCACGCCAGAAACAATGAATTCAGCGATGAAGTGTATTCTATATGTATATATATGTATTTCAATATGTGGGGGCTTGGTTTAATTTCTGCGGTGAATTGGCAGAGTTGTTAAAGCGTCGATATCTATTCCGGGTCTCTGCATTCCAAGTTCGAATACTGCAATAGGAATATTCTCCTATTATCCATTCGAGTTCGATAGCTAAAGTACCATTCTGGGGCCGGTAGATTGGCAGAATAATTAAAGACCCAGTATTTGATCCTGTCGTGAGAGCGCTGAGATCATATCCATCCTCTTTCTGACAGGCAGTTAATACCAGCAATAGAAATAGGGATAGTTAGTTTCCTTTGACCGTTTCTGAGATAGGCTCCTTTCCTTTCCGGTTTTGTGAAGCCCAGCTTCGCAAGATTTGTACTGAACTAGTATCATATCCAAGTGTCCTAATGATCTCAGGTACAAATATAAAGGTATAGTCTTTGTGACTCCTCATTAAGTCAGCATAAATATTCTACTTTTCGCTAATATTCAGTATTATATTGACATTTGCTGGCTAGCTGATTTACTGGCCAAAAGAGCCAACATATAGGGGACAATACAATAGAAGAAGACAGTGGGGGTTTTACACAAAATTCGAGTAAAAAATAGAAAAACAATAACAATAAACAAGAAAAATACAACAATGAAAATTCACCAATAGGGGGGATAACCATCCAGGGTTGATTCAGGTGCCCCACCAATCCTGAACCTCTCAACGCTTCGTGAGCACCCGGAATGGGCACCCCTCTCCTTAAAATTCACCAGCCTACAGGCGCATGATCAAAGTAAGCTCACACGGGCCATTCTCGCCACCCACCTTTCAGCAAAAATGTACTGGTGGGGGGGGGGGGGGGGGCAGCCTTCTCTATCCACCCTCAACTTCCTTTCCAAGTGAAACTTGAAAAAGTTGATGAGTGATTGGCTGAAGAGAAAAGGGTCTGTCTTCAGTCCTTTCAACCTGGTCCACCATACATCTTTCACTACTGCAACAAGACAGAGGAAAATTGCCTGCCCTTCCTGGACAAAAGAAGGCGGCGGGTCGATCTTCACTATGGATATGGACTATAGCCGGATCCGTTCTACACACGACAACAGCTGTTCGACATAACACCACAAGTCAGTAATGCATGGACACTGGATGAGTGCGTGCAGAACGGTCTCGTCGCACTGCGCGCATCTCAGGCTAGTCCATCTGACAGCACTTCCGTACCTGTAGAGTTCATCTCAAACCGGCAGTGCCCCCCCCCCGGTAGCACTGCCAAGCGAGGGATTTTTGGAAGTTATCCATCATCCCCGGCTCGAAAGTCCTCCGGAACAGACTGGTTAGTTCGGTTTTGTCGACGCCCAGAATCTCTCCGTGTGCGACATCGCAATTGCCCACCACTAATCCTCTATAGAACTCGAGAGTGGAAGTTCCACTGACCGCATTTCCCGCCTGGTAGAGGGCAGTGAGTGCCTGGCAACATTCCAGATGCCACTCAGCCAGTCTCGGTCTCTTCTTGACCCAGGATTGCAGCTCAGTCAAAGAGACGAGCTGCGGAATGACCCGTCCGACAAACGGCGACCATCATGTTCACCGTTTAGGCAGAATATCTGGAGATGACCGAGCCTCAGCCCATGTCTGAGCATCATTAGCCACGGCATACCCAGCCCTCCGCGTATAGGGTGCTTCAACAGATGGACCGCCTCACCAACGGAACCTGTCCCCTCCACAAAAATGGGAAGAGGCGCCGTTCCAAGTTGGCGAGGGGCGGACGGGGCAAGGCACGACGTTTAGGCGGTAGTCGATGACGAACGCGATGTACACATTTGCCACCTCCACCCGACCTTTCAGGGATAGCTTCCTCGCTGCCCATTTTTGGGTGAGATTGGCTATCCTGCCCGTCACATCGTCCCAATTATTATCCTTCTGGAGATCTGGCCCGAACCAAACCCCGAGAAACTTTACCGGTCCGTCCGTCCAGCGCCCAGCGACACTGTTGGACGGCATGAACTTGCCTCTTCAGGTGCCGAGTTGCAAGCCCAACTACTTTTCAGGGTTAAGTTTTGCTCCCGTCAACCTTTAATATTCTTCCAATAAGGTGCCGACTACCTCGATTTCCAAGGTGTCCAACACAATCACAGTGATTTCGTCCGCATAAGCTGACACAGCCTTTCCGCGTCTCGGTTCGAGAGGGATACTCCGCAACAGCTCCAGCTTCCACAGTAAAGGCTCGAGAGTCAATACGTACAGAAGGCAGGAGAGAGGGCACCCTTGACCGACCGATTGAGAGATCTGAAACGGTTCCGAGAGGTTGCCCTTAACTTTGACCACCGAGCAGATACCGCTGTCCATTGCAGCGATCGAGCTTCTGAAGACGGGGCCGAAGCCAGCTGCCTTGGGGATAGCCTCCAGGTACCGATGGTGGACCCTATCGAATGCTTTCGATTGATCTAAATTGATCAGATCCGCACCGAAGCCAGGTTTACACTCTACCATCTCTATGAAGTATCGCATGAAGTCGAGGTTATCGTCTATGGACCTGGTCGGGATTGCGCAAGTTTGCGCCCCCCCCAACCAAATCCTCGACGCCAAGCGCCAGCCTCTTCGCTAACACCTTGGCCAACATCTTAAACTCTGTATTGAGCAGAGTTATGGGCCTGAAGTTATCTAATGTATCCTTATTGTTCTCGTCTTTCTTTATCAGCGTCACTACGCCCCGGCTCACAGAACTGGGAATACTCCCGTTCTTCTGCGAATTGCAGTAGAGCGCTTCGAGGAAATCGGAGAACAAGTGTGGTATATTTTCGTAAAGCTCGTAGGGTAGACCATTCAAACTGGGTGACTTGCGCCTCGCGCAGCCGACAAGAGAATCCTGAATTTCGGTTGAAGTTATCGGCCTTTCGCAGCACTCAGCGTCGGCCGTCCAGAGGCGTGGCAAGCCGTCGAGGTAGGGACTGAAGTCCACTACCGTCTCTGACCCACCACTCCCCCCCCCCCCGAACAATCGAGCAAACAACAATACAAGCCGGCAGGCATACACATTAATGCACACTAAACTTCACACTCCTAACACGAACTCTACTATACATACTCACTAACACACATACAAGAAGCACGCACATATATACATACTCAGAATTAGATCAACACATGCGTACAGACAGATAAAGACCTTGACTAGACGGACGCACTCACAAACAATCTGACTGACCACTGATAGATTCGGATGCTCTGCCACCACTACAGCATACACACCTTTATGTAAGAAAAAAAGACCCCCCCCCCTGATGACCCACCTTTTCCCGTTAACCTCTTCTCTGTCCTAAGCTCTCTCCCACTCTCGTTTCTTTGTGGAAAAGTCTTTTACTATTTCATACAAGCGTGAACCTAATAACAATGTTTGTTATTGTTCCCCGTATTTGTTTTCACTGGCGTTCATTGTTGAACTTGCGCAAGAGACACTCATAATTTTCAGTGTACATCCTAACACGACTAAACGAAGTCTCTTCTAGAAAGAGTGCTCTATAACTACGAAGTAATTATAGCTATGGGAAACGACTATCAGAAAGAAGTAAGACGGAAAGATAAAATCCGTATAATACAAATAAATGAAGATGCGTATATATTATTATCTCACCGAGAGATTCTGATAAATATTTTGTTGTTTAGGTCGCGAGTTGCCGGCCAAAATAATGAAGCCGAATCTGATGATAGTATTGTACACATAGTACACGAAGTAATTAGAGGTTGGCATAATACGATTGGGAAGAAAAATTTCCTAATGAAATTTGTGATTCACCGGGGGATATTTAAAATTCAACAATATCATGAGTGATATCTATCTATCTATCTATCTATCTATCTATCTATCTATCTATCTATCTATCTATCTATCTATCTATCTATCTATCTATCTATCTATCTATCTATCTGTCTGTCTGTCTATCCATCTATCTATCTATCTATCTATCTAACTATCTGTCTGTCTATCGATCTTTCTACCTTTCTACATATATGTAGGTATCTCTGCCTCTCTCTCTCTCTCTCTCTCTCTCTATATATATATATATATATATATATATCATATAAACACACACACACACACACACATATATATATATATATATATGCATATGTACACATGCACACAAATACACACACATACACACACACACACATATATATATATATATATATATATATATATTTGTCAGTGTGAAATGTTAGTATCACTGCCAGACTTATCAACAATACCAATGAATGATACTAACAATAAATCGCAAGAACTTGCCACATTCAATATCATCCAATTAAGTGAAAACATGACTATATCGCATTTTAAGAGTACAGCGTCGAAAGTTTCCGTCAGATTTCGGTTTTCCTGTTCATAGAATAAATATCTTCCTCCCACGATTGAATCAACCATCGACACATTATATAATTGTGTTCAGTGTGCATATGAACAATATGTATATGTAAAATAGGAGGTACAAATCTGACATTAGAATAGCATGATATTAAATAGAAAAATGTCATTATTTCTATTCTGTTTTCAATAATATAACCTGTAGAGTTCACATTCCGCCAAGGTCAACTTTGCCTTTCATCCTTACAGAGTCGATAAAATAAAGTACCAGTAATGCACTGGGTAATTGCTGGCCTTGTGCCAAAAGTAGAAACAATTATTTTAAATAAGCTTATTTACATTGAAAATCTTCCCGTAACATTTTAGACAATGTAGTGCGATTGGACCTTGTCTTTATGCCAACTGGCTAAAAGCAATGGATATGATTCTATCGTATTAAATCTCTTCAGTGAAGCATATTCCCTCAGCAAATTGGTTAGGCCAAATATTTATTTGAAAGGCGAAATAAAATATGAGCTGCTTATGTGTGCCAACAAAGCTTTTCTTCCTTCGCCATATTCAGAATGCGAGACACTATTTGTATGTATAAATACGACACCCTGTATAACATATTACCGAAACCTTTCTATGTAAATATATACATCAATTTCCTGTTTCTATACAGATATTTCAATACTATTTCTCTTTGGGAAAAAATATGGAATCTCTGTTATTATATAAGTAGAAAAACAATTTTAAACGTCACCCGTATATATATAACTATAGAGTTAGAATTCTTAGTAAGTTCGTAAATTGCAATATACAAGATATCGTTCAACAAAAGATTCTGCTATAGGGTAAGCAGCAATACCTTCCTCAGACCATTCTCAGATTTTAAATAACAATAACACAAAACTGTCGGGTCATGGATGTTACATATCCATAAGGTACTAGTTTTATATTATACTTCTCATAGTCAATACTTTTACACGATAGTGTTGCCTTTAACATCAATTATTCTGGTTTTCCTTCTTACAAAAATTGCCTTTAATTTGCCGTCTTTCATGCAGAGACATATATATACAATGGAAACAAACAAACACGCATGCGCACACATACGTACAAATAAATATACAACCTAAGAGGGATATATGTGTATGCACGCACAATTATCCATACGTATTTATATGCATACAACCCCCCTCCTTACACACACTCACACACAAACTCTCTCACACACACACACACACACACACACACACACACACACACACACACACACACACACACACACACACACACACACACACACACACACACACACACACACACACACACACGCACACACGCACGCACACGCGCGCGCACGCACACACACACACACACACACACACATATATATCTATCTAGGGCGGGTAAAATTCACGATATATGTATATATATTTATGTATGTACGTAACTATGTATTCATTTATGTATGTACGTATTTATGATGCATTTATGTATGTATTCATGTATTTATATATGTAGGTATTTATATGTACGTGTATATATGTATGTATATATATATATATATATATATATATATATATATATATATATATATATATATATGTATGTATATATATGTTTATACATATATATATGTGTGTGTGTATGTATGTACCTATGCAGATATGTATGTGAGAGTTTCAATTGTTTGTTACTTTGATGTGTGCGAGCGTGTATTTTTGTAGATCATACTGGAAACAGCCTAGTTTTATGTCCACCGTAAAATCGTGATTTTAACGACAGATTGTACAAAGAAAAGGCAAGTGTATTGATATATTCTCTTTTTCTTATCTGTAATATTCATCACGGAGAATAATTGTGTTCACCTTCCGATTCTTTATAGTGTTTTTGAGTCCGGCTCTTTTATGGCTCTTTGAATCTATATTAAGGAAATACACATTCTCGTAGAGACACATACATACATATGTTCATAACATCTTTCCTAACACGCACAGACAATATATTTATGTATATATCTATATATATATGTATATAAATATATATATATATATATATATATATATATATATATATATATATATATATATATATATATATATGAAAAAGTATGACCCCGACGGCAGAGCTCAAGCAGTTTCGACGGCTATTTTCAGCCGTCGAAACGGCTTGAGCTCTGCCGTCGGAGTCATACTTTTTCATATTTCCCACTCTACTACTCTAAGTATTGAGTACTCTGGTGCGTTATGGTCCATCTGGTTCCTTACCACAATACCTTTGTTATATATATATATATATATATATATATATACACACACACACATATATATATATGTGTGTGTATGTATATAGTATATATACATGTATGTATGTATGTATGTATCTCTCTCTCTCTCTCTCTATATATATATATATATATATATACATATGAAAATATATATATATATATATATATATATATATATATATATATATATACATATGAATATATATATATATATATATATATATAGAGAGAGAGAGAGATGGAGAGGAGGAGGGAGGGGTGAGAGGTGTAGTGTAATAAGACTGCTCATGAATATCTACTCTATGTTTGTTGGAAAATATCTAATAAAAGGAAATCTCTATTAGAAGATCTACTGTCGATAACCAAAAATATCGATCAACCGATCTTCATAAGATATCTTTCTTCTTTTTGGATTTATGCTCATTTTGGATTTCAAATACACCAAGAGGAAGTACTTATATACTAATCGCTTGGATAACTTTGATTAATCGATTTTTTTTCAACATCTAATACGTATATACTAATTGGTTGAATAATATCAGCTGATCAAGTTTATTTCAATTCGATACACGACCTTATTTGTATTCAAAATGTAAAATACATCACTGAGGCATATTGATAATTAGTGGTGATGTATGTATATGTATATATACATATATATATATATATATATATATATATATATATATATATATATATATATATATATATATGAAATATAAGAATCAAAGAACTGTTCAAGACATTTTTGTGCTTACAGCTGTTTCCTCCAAACCGAGGTTTAGATTCTTCGGAGCAATTTATTAATGAATGGACAGTTATATGACCTCCTTTTCACCCAAGAGACATACAGATACATATGCAAATATTGTGGGTCAACATTCATTACAGCATTTAGAGTGGCAGTACACACTTCGAGATTACATTCATATTAAAAGGTACAATCAAGAATCAAAAATACAGGTTAAAATACAACATGAAAATAAGCGGTTATATAGTGCAAATGTTATATGTGTGGCAAGCACGTGCGTCTTGTTTATATAGTGTGGCAGAGAGTTACGTGTAGTAGAAGCACTTAGGTAGGTAAACAAGAGTGTTAGGTTGGTTGATCTGGTGGCAAATTCTTTATATGATTGTTACAGTCTGTGTGTGGAGAAATGATATAAGCATTAAAAATAGTGTAAGCATTAAAAATATTAAAAATATTGGAAATGCACAGCGAAGGGATGATATAGACTTCATGTACTTCGACATTTTCATGGTCAGGGGAGTGTATTTTTCAGATTATATTGCCCTCACATAATCCACGACAATTCGATATTGAGCGTTTGACAATCCAGTTAGAGAATCGTAGTCTGATGTTCTTTAGTTCAATACAGGAGGCTGTTACGTTTCGAGAATCGACATTGAATACTACCCGGAAGTGTGTGTGTGGCTAAGGGGAGTTAATGCATGAGGGGAGGTAACTCCGAGGTTTCTATTCCTAGCTATTGAAATGTGTCTCAATATAGACCCAAATTTCTATGGTTATGCGCAACTTCCAAAAAATTTCTAAAGCATAAAATGTTTTAACTATAGAGTGTCTATTAAGTTGTGCTGAAGGTGTTCGTATTATTATGGTGAATTAACCCCCATCGTAGGGTGCCACAAATGAATATTATAGACGATGAGCGTGGATTCTAAATTAATGATCTCTGTGGTTGTAGTCTACTCATAGGACCAGGCGCGGTGATTGCAGAATCACTTCAACATTCAATGATCTCTGGTAAGTTCTGGGTCATCGCTTGCTACATTGGATGTCGAAAGATAATCATCACCTGGGCCGACCAGAGGTCAATCCGCAGTCCTCATGACCCCACTCTGACCATCAAATCATCCATATATGTACAACCCGCACGCCAGTTGCAATACATTCATTCGCTGCACTCAGTGTCCTGATCCTACTGCTCAACAGCGTTACTAGATTAAATCGTTTTTCATCCGTCCAAGGAAGGCACTTCCTCCGCACAACATTACCAAGCCAATCAATTCATGCTTAAATTACCTATAGAGCGGTGTAGTGCAGTTCAAGTGGGTGGATGTTGTCACACCTAACGTAGAGGTATAAATGGGTATTCTCTCTGCGAAGGGTTCCAGAGGGATGTCGTTGTTTGTGTTATATTAGATCAGTTAGTGTTGGGTATGTGGTATAAGGTGTGCCCCTGGTGTTTGATGCTAGATGTGGTGTTTGGTTCAAGTCCGACCTTGCTATATATTGGGCTTAAAGTTTTGGAAGGAATGTCTGAAGCGGTGCTGGCAAGTTGCAAACACCTCAGCTTTTTTGTTAAGTAGGTTACGGTTAGAGAAGATAATATTGTGGGTCTCTCGTATACAGAGGTTACAAAATTTATTAGGTAGTTTGTACGAAGTCGCGCTGCCTATCACTTCCCATTTGAGTGTGTATGGTTTATTCTTAGTTTTTAGATAGTGTATGTAGCTAGATAGTGAGGTGGAGTTGGCTAGGCTGTGCTTTTTGAACGAGTGGATGTGCGAATTATATCTGATTTTGAAGCAGTTAGAAGTGAACCCTACATAGGTTTCCGAAGAGTTGCTAGTTGTGACGGTGCATGATTATATGATATCCTTGGTTAGGCATTTTTTATCTAAAGGGCAGGTTCTATTAGCTCTACAGTTACAATTATCCTGTGTGTTAGTCTGCTGGTTATAATGCAGTGCAGAAGTCTGGGTGGTAGCTATAGGATTTGGGACATTCGGGTTGTCAACCCCGGTGTTATTTCTTATACTAGTGTTATTTCTATTGTTACTGCCGTTACTATGGTTGCTTGCTACAGAGGTATTTAGAAGGTTTGCATCCTGTTGTGATTTCGTTTGTTGGAAGTAAGAATTAATTTTACTTTTATTGCTGCTAGCTATGTGGTATGCTAAGTTAGGCATCGTAGAGTATGAGATTTTAATAGTGTTTTTGTTTAAAAGGTTGTGGTACTTGTGTCCTAGAGGGAAGTTTTTATCTAGTAGTGAGAAGAAAGCCCTAGGTATGTTGGTGGAGACATTTAGGTTGAAAGGAGGGTTGAAAAATGTATTATTTCTTCTTCTATTTTTGTTTTTAGTGTTTGGTGTGTTGTTTCTTCCTAAGGCACCACAGTAGTTTCCGTGGTAATAGTTACTTCCGGTGGCACCCTCCGCTTTGGTGTACTTGTGGTTGCTATTCCTATTATTAGGTTTCCTCATGGACATGTTGTGCGAGATGATGTTGTAGCTATGTGTTTTCTTAGGTAGGAACTCAATTTCTATATTATGGCCGGATCTAGCTAATGCTTGATTGTAATATTGTGAGTTTTTGCTAAATATGTTTGCGTCATAGGATAGACTAGAGATTCTATTGGATACCCCCTTAGAGATAGAGTTTAATATTGATCTAGGGTGATTAGACTTGTTATCTACGTAAATTAGTTTTTCGTTAGGCTTATGGAAAGGTGTATATATTTTTGAGTCTAGGTATAGTGTGGCGTCTAGGAAGTTAACATTTTTAGTGTTTTTGTCCATGGTGATACTAAGGTTAAAGTTTTTGAATGTCTTGTGCAATTGTTTTCTAGTTATTTCTATATTAAATTTTTTATATTCTATAAGTAGAAGTGCATCATCGCGGTACAAACCACCGTTGAGGTAAGGGAGGTCCTTATGGATTTCATTAAGAAGGTATAGGCCGACCAAATCAGTGACCTGCGCCGAATCACTAGATCCCATGGTTATGTCGAAGTTGTTGTGCGTATCCTTGCGTGTCCATAGTTGGTCCTCGAAGGTGATTATGGTTTTACGGGCCGCAAGTATGACATCAATCTGGGCTCTAGTCAAGTCGCTATTGTTTATGGCCATGATAAGTGCCTTATTTAATAGGATAGGGGAAACCTTCTTAAACAAACTTAACACCTCTATTAATGGATTCAAAACTAGTAATAAAATTATTGTACACGCAGATAAAACTAATAACATATACAGCCTAGATTATAATACTTATAGAAAGTTTATATATAATGAACTACATAAAAGCTACAAGAAGACCACCTTGAAAAACTTAGAAGATATTAATATAGAGGGATATAATATAGTGTCTAAACTAGGACTTCAGAGGCATACACAACCATTCACCCCAAACCCCCCTATATTCTCTCTGAAGGACCATAAGGAGGACTTCATCAGCAACCCCTCGATAAGACTTATCTGCCCTTCCAAGTCCGACATTGGTATTATCAGCAAGAAAATTTTGGATAAAATCATCCCACAAATTAAACACAAGATACACCTTAAACAATGTGGAAATACGGGTGAAGTGATTGAATGGTTCAAAGATATCAAGAATAATAAGGACAACAAATTTATTCAATTTGAGATCATACTACACCTCTATTTCCCCTATCCTATTAAATAAGGCACTTATCATGGCCATAAACAATAGCGACTTGACTAGAGCCCAGATTGATGTCATACTTGCGGCCCGTAAAACCATAATCACCTTCGAGGACCAACTATGGACACGCAAGGATACGCACAACAACTTCGACATAACCATGGGATCTAGTGATTCGGCGCAGGTCACTGATTTGGTCGGCCTATACCTTCTTAATGAAATCCATAAGGACCTCCCTTACCTCAACGGTGGTTTGTACCGCGATGATGCACTTCTACTTATAGAATATAAAAAATTTAATATAGAAAGAACTAGAAAACAATTGCACAAGACATTCAAAAACTTTAACCTTAGTATCACCATGGACAAAAACACTAAAAATGTTAACTTCCTAGACGCCACACTATACCTAGACTCAAAAATATATACACCTTTCCATAAGCCTAACGAAAAACTAATTTACGTAGATAACAAGTCTAATCACCCTAGATCAATATTAAACTCTATCTCTAAGGGGGTATCCAATAGAATCTCTAGTCTATCCTATGACGCAAACATATTTAGCAAAAACTCACAATATTACAATCAAGCATTAGCTAGATCCGGCCATAATATAGAAATTGAGTTCCTACCTAAGAAAACACATAGCTACAACATCATCTCGCACAACATGTCCATGAGGAAACCTAATAATAGGAATAGCAACCACAAGTACACCAAAGCGGAGGGTGCCACCGGAAGTAACTATTACCACGGAAACTACTGTGGTGCCTTAGGAAGAAACAACACATCAAACACTAAAAACAAAAATAGAAGAAGAAATAATACATTTTTAAACCCTCCTTTCAACCTAAATGTCTCCACCAACATACCTATGGCTTTCTTCTCACTACTAGATAAAAACTTCCCTCTAGGACACAAGTACCACAACCTTTTAAACAAAAACACTATTAAAATCTCATACTCTACG
Organism: Eledone cirrhosa; assembly: GCA_964016885.1. NCBI lineage: Eukaryota > Metazoa > Mollusca > Cephalopoda > Octopoda > Eledonidae > Eledone > Eledone cirrhosa. The sequence continues at coordinate 383,763,994 of OZ024741.1, read as the reverse complement.
ATGCCTAACTTAGCATACCACATAGCTAGCAGCAATAAAAGTAAAATTAATTCTTACTTCCAACAAACGAAATCACAACAGGATGCAAACCTTCTAAATACCTCTGTAGCAAGCAACCATAGTAACGGCAGTAACAATAGAAATAACACTAGTATAAGAAATAACACCGGGGTTGACAACCCGAATGTCCAAAATCCTATAGCTACCACCCAGACTTCTGCACTGCATTATAACCAGCAGACTAACACACAGGATAATTGTAACTGTAGAGCTAATAGAACCTGCCCTTTAGATAAAAAATGCCTAACCAAGGATATCATATAATCATGCACCGTCACAACTAGCAACTCTTCAGAAACCTATGTAGGGTCCACTTCTAACTGCTTCAAAATCAGATATAATTCGCACATCCACTCGTTCAAAAAGCACAGCCTAGCCAACTCCACCTCACTATCTAGCTACATACACTATCTAAAAACTAAAAATAAACCATACACACTCAAATGGGAAGTGATAGGCAGCGCAACTTCGTACAAACCACCTAATAAATTTTGTAACCTCTGTATACTAGAGACCCACAATATTATCTTCTCTAACCGTAACCTACTTAACAAAAAATCTGAGGTGTTTGCAACTTGCCAGCACCGCTTCAGACATTCCTTCCAAAACTTTAAGCCCAATATATAGCAAGGTCGGACTTGAACCAAACACCACATCTAGCATCAAACACCAGGGGCACACCTTATACCACATACCCAACACTAACTGATCTCATATAACACAAACAACGACATCCCTCTGGAACCTTTCGCAGAGAGAATACCCATTTATACCTCTACGTTAGGTGTGACAACATCCACCCACTTGAACTGCACTACACCGCTCTATAGGTAATTTAAGCATGAATTGATTGGCTTGGTAGTGTTGTGCGGAGGAAGTGCCTTCCTTGGACGGATGAAAAACGATTTAATCTAGTAACGCTGTTGAGCAGTAGGACCAGGACGCTGAGTGCAGCGAATGAATGTATTGCAACTGACGTGCGGGTTGTACATATATGGATGATTTGATGGTCAGAGTGGGGTCATGAGGACTGCGGATTGACCTCTGGTCGGCCCAGGTGATGATTATCTTTCGACATCCAATGTAACAAGCGATGACCCAGAACTTACCAGAGATCATTGAGTGTTGAAGTGATTCTGCAATCACCGCGCCTGGTCCTATGAGCAGACTACAACCACAGAGATCATTAATTTAGAATCCTCGCTCATCGTCTATAATATTCATTTGTGGCACCCTACGATGGGGGTTAATTCACCATAATAATACGAACACCTTCAGCACAACTTAATAGACACTCTATAGTTAAAACACTTTATGCTTTAGAAATATTTTGGAAGTTGCGCACAACCATAGAAATTAGGGTCTATATTGAGACACATTTCAATAGCTAGGAATAGAAACCTCGGAGTTACCTCCCCTCATGCATTAACTCCCCTTAGCCACACACACACTTCCGGGTAGTATTCAATGTCGATTCTCGAAACGTAACAGCCTCCTGTATTGAACTAAAGAACATCAGACTACGATTCTCTAACTGGATTGTCAAACGCTCAATATCGAATTGTCGTGGATTATGTGAGGGCAATATAATCTGAAAAATACACTCCCCTGACCATGAAAATATCGAAGTACATGAAGTCTATATCATCCCTTCGCTGTGCATTTCCAATATTTTTAATATTTTTAATGCTTACACTATTTTTAATGCTTATATCATTTCTCCACACACAGACTGTAACAATCATATAAAGAATTTGCCACCAGATCAACCAACCTAACACTCTTGTTTACCTACCTAAGTGCTTCTACTACACGTAACTCTCTGCCACACTATATAAACAAGACGCACGTGCTTGCCACTCATATAACATTTGCACTATATAACCGCTTATTTTCATGTTGTATTTTAACCTGTATTTTTGATTCTTGATTGTACCTTTTAATATGAATGTAATCTCGAAGTGTGTACTGCCACTTTAAATGCTGTAATGAATGTTGACCCACAATATTTGCATATGTATCTGTATGTCTCTTGGGTGAAAAGGAGGTCATATAACTGTCCATTCATTAATAAATTGCTCCGAAGAATCTAAACCTCGGTTTGGAGGAAACAGCTGTAAGCACAAAAATGTCTTGAACAGTTCTTTGATTCTTATATTTCATATAACTGCTCTGTAAATCATCTGATGTTTTTACATTGAGCTACTTAACTTACTGGTAATAAGGTAGTAATATATTACTGCCTACCACTATTTAGGGTTTGTATAAAAAAATACATATAACTGCAAAAGGTTTTTGTATTTACATAACCATAAATAGTATAATTAATAATAATTAATACTATATATATATATATATATATATATATATATATACATATATATATATATATATATATATATATATATATATATATATATATATATATATATATATACATACATACATACATCACCACTAATTATCAATATGCCTCAGTGATGTATCTTACATTTTAGGTTAGTTGAGTGGTTCCGGCTGAGCTCCGGCCGTTGGAGTCCTGACTCTTTTCCTATATATATATATATATATATATATATAACCAAAGATTAGTATGGTTCGTTGATTACTCAACGAATATAATTTTACAGTAGCTAGAAGCACTCAACAGTGTGTTTTCCTGGAGTTTTTAATATTATTCAAAATGTTAACAAGTGAAAAATATTCGCATAATCAAATTATATACTTTATGAAATATATTTCAAAGGTACTGTGTTGTTTCAGAACGTTTTCATCAGACAAAATATATGATTTGTTATATGACATACCGCTACGGTCTTGATTATTCAATTCCAGTATTGGCACTCATATATATATATGTGGACATGGAGGAGGGCCGATTCAAGGAGCATTTCCTGAACCACCAGTCTACCTTCAGACACCCGGACAGACGTTCATCCACGAAACTTGCCAGCCACGTATGGTCCCTCAAGGACTCAAGTATAGGCTATTCCATTCAATGGAAAGCCATCACTAAGACCAAGCCATACGCAAGGGGAAATCCGACGTGTGGCTTATGTATTGACGAACGAATAACTATCCTAAAGAGATTACGCAATAGTGATTGCCTAAACACGAGAGTGAATTTTTCACACGTTGTCCACACGTCACCAAACATCTATTGCATAACTACAAGGCTCCGGACTGATTCTTTGTAATTTTATTTTTAATATTTTTATATTTTATTTTCAACCTAAAAACTTTCCGGACTTTCGCAGTTATATCCCTTACACCTCCCGGACGCAGTCTATATTGCCTGTGTGAAGTGACAGAGTTTCTGCGCATGCGCGTTCGTTCCGTTGTACTTCCTGTTCCTATAACCATACACATCCCGAGCTGAAGATCCGCGAAGGTGAAACAATTGTTCTCGGTAAGGTGAACTAACTGTTGTGTAACCACTTCTATATATATATATATATATATATATATATATATATATATATATATATATATATATATATATATACACACACATACACACGCACACACACACACACATATATATATATTTATACTTTGGGAGGATTATGCTGCCAATAATAACACACGCACCTGTTGGTTTTCACTTATCAGAATATTTGACGAAAGAGCTTTGACAATATATAAACAACCTTCCGGTTATCGAACCAACCAACCGGAAATGCATAATAAATTGATGTGAAAACCAACAGGTGCGTGTGTTTTGCTTGGCAGCATGACCCTCCCAAAGTATAACAATACCTGTTTAGCACACGTTTTCAGAAAACAAATCTTGCAAAACAAATTCAAAAACGAATTATATATATATATATATATATATATATATATATATATATATATATATATATATATATATATATATATATATACATATATATATATATATACATATATATATATATACATATATATATATATACATAGTGAGAGAAGGAGAGAGAAAAAGTAAGAGGGAAAGAACGTTAAAGAGAGTGGTAAATTAATCGCGAAATTGAAGTTCTGTTTCTTGTACACGAAGACAAATGGAGACAATAATGAAACTAGTATATATGGAATATGTGGAAAAATATCTGAAAATTTGATCTTTACAGAACTACCAAACATTTTGAATTCTTTAACTTAATGTTAAAACTGACGCCATTTTTATATAGTATTTACTCAACACTTTTTCATTATGTTTTCGCATACATATACACATACATAAATATGAACGCACACATACAAAGAGATAAACACACAGGCACACGCGTACGCGTACACATGCACACGCGTACGCGTACACATGCACACACGCACACACATGTATACACATGCACACACACAGACACACCAACACATCTATATCTATCTATATATACTTCTATCTTTCTCTCTCTCTCTCTCTCTCTATATATATATATATATATATATAGGCTTACAAATGTAAATACAATAAATATTTGCATATTAAAAGGGGAAATAAAACCTAACGTTAAAATGGAATTCACACCGCAGGAATGAAATAAGATTTCCATCATAAAAATGACAGGGAAAACGTTACCTATACATAGGCATATACTACACACATTCACACACGCGCACACACACTCGCACACACACACACACGCGCGCACACACGCTCACACACACACACACACACACACACACACACACACACACACACACACACACACACACACACACACACACACACACACACACACACACACACACACACACATGCCACCGTAGAAGTATACACAGGCAATCATGTATTCATATACCCACATACATTACCTACGATGGCATGCGTGTATGTGAGTGCGTGTTCAGCGGGAGACAGGGTGTTTAGGGAGAGAGAAAGAGTGAGTGTGTGAATATGGGGAAAATATATCTATGACCATACGCATATATATATATATATATATATATAATAGTAGAACACTGGTGGGTTAATATCCGTAGTAGTAGAGCACTCAGTCCATGAGACAAGTTTGGTAGAAGCTGTTCCACAACAGTTAGTTCACCATTACCGAGAACAATTGTTTCACCTTATTCGGATTATCAGCGTGGTTTAAATGAGGTTGTGCGGAAAAGTAAAAACAGCCAAGCATCGAGAGCATGATCATGAAACAGCGCCTCAGGTGGACATGTGATATAGTACGCCTAAATGACAGCAGAACCCCCCAAGCAAGTTTTGTATAGCGAACTGTTGTAAAGCAAAAGCTTACGGTGCAAACCACACAAGCTATTCAATGACTGCCTGAAAGTTACCTTGAAGCAAATCAACATCAACTCGGATATATCAGAAAATCTTGCAACCTAAAGAGCCCAGTGGCGAAATCGTATTTCTACCGGTGTTGAGAAATTTGAAAAGAATTAGAGGGCCTATACCAAAGTGAAGTGAACAGCTAAATATATGAGGGATGTTATTCCGCTCCCAGAACTAGGTTCGAAATGAACTCTTACCTGTGGGAAGTGCGGATGTGTATGTATGACAAAGGCGTGGCTACTAAGCAATAATATACATCATATTCATGTAAATTACACCTTTGTGTATCCAATATACTTTGATTTTGTATGTGGCATCTACACGAAAATGGGCCACTCTGGAGGTTGGCTAACACGGCACCACAAGGCGTGCCATGCCAACCTATATTAATAAGGTGGAAAACTTAGCTTCACACTGTGTCGTATGGTATGTAAGTCACTTCCTGATTTGATGAGCTATCTAAGGCGGCATCAGCGACAGCAACATCTATGTGTCCTTGTTTTATTTTAGTCATTCTAAGAAGTGACCGTACTCAGACACGAGTAGGCTTCCGCTATGTATGTATGTGTGTATGTATGTCCTTCTGGTTTATTTTATAAATGTTTACCAATAGAGAAAGAATCGGTTTCTAACATAGACACAAGACACTTTCATTGGAATTTATACAACATCAACTAAGTATGCATGTTTGCATAAGTGCGTGTGTGTGTGCAGGCATGGATACTATTGTGTGTATATTTTGTATCTGTACATTTGTACATGCAATTATTATATGCAGAAGTTTTGGAATGTTTTACATATTTTTTACTGTTCCATTAATGGATTGTACTTTTAATTTCCTAACTAATCGTGTTCTTTCTGGTTCTGTGAAGCTTCTCAAGATTTGTATTGAGGCAGTTACTAACATATCCAAGTGGCCCAATAATCAAAGGTATAAATCTAAAGTTATAGAATGGGTGGTGTATCTGCAGATTCCTTATTAGTTATACAAAGTTAGTCTCCTTTTCGCTAATCTTTAATATTATATTGGCACCTGCTGGGCAGCTAACTTCCTCTACTGTGCATGTCTTTCTTTTCCCTGTCCCATATCATCATATCTGGTCTATTATGCTTGTAGTTTATTGGGGTTTTGACTGGAACATTCTACCGGTAATCCTTTATATTATGTATGAGTATGTCTTTCACATTGCTGTAACTTTTAATATGTTTATTGTCGGGGCTATCTTTTCTACGCATTGCATTGTACAGTGTTTTGGCCACTACATCATGCCTCATAAGTAGATAGTACCTCGATGACATCTTTGGACAGCTGCTTATGACATGGTAACATCTTCGATGTTAATTCTGGAGAGTCTGCATTTGTTGTCACTAAATACACACATTCAAACCCACTTACATACTTGCACATGCTAACAAAATCATAAATAAAATCATAAGACACACACACACACACACACGCACACACACACACACACACACACACACACACACACACACACACACACATATATATATACACACATATATATATACACACATATATATATACACACATATATATATACACACACATATATATATACACACACAGACACACACACACACACGCACACTCACACAGACACACACGCACACACACAGAGACACACAGACACACACACACACTCACACACGCACACACACAGACACACAGACACACACACACACAAACGCACGCTCTCCGCACGCGCTCTCGTATAACCTCCGTTTGTGTCACATGCATAAATTCTCCGTCCATCGTCATACACATATCTATGCTGTAAAGGCGTGCGGTATAATGAGTACACCGTTCTGTTCACGCTGGTAAGATCGTGAACCATATTTCACGTTCTCCATTCCAAACAACTGGAGAAAATAAGTTGTATCAGTAATTCTAAAGATTTGCCTTGTTATGCTGAATCTCGCTGAGAAAACCCACATGAATTTTATCCACTCGACAGCTGTTTGATTTGGGCATTAAACTAACTCCTTACGTTTCATGGCTCTGCTTCATCATAGATGGCCATTGTTGCAGAATAACAAGAAAACCAAGATTCATGAGTAAACCATAGTTGCTACTAACAACGAGTTAAAGCAGCTAAAAATAGCAGTCACATCTACCCTAAATCACACTTAGCCGTCGTAAAAGTAGCTAGATGCTTTGGAAGACGTAGTCTGAGCTAACCCAAAATTAGTTGCAGTCAACACCATTAATACTAAAAAAATATGAAACCGACAATGAAATCAGCAAGGAACCCACACGTAACCTCTCAATCTGATAGAAATAGCAGCCAAATCTACATCATATCACACCTAGCCGTTCTAAAAATGGGGGGGGGGATACATTGGAAAGCGTTATCTTGGAAATGTTATATCTGAACAAAGTTCAAAAACAAATACAACAAAAGACTAGAATGCTTGCTTCATTAAACAACAGCAACACAACAGCAGCAACAACAGCCAAAAAACTAAAATTAATTCTCGTCAATCACTTACATACGAATAAACACCAATACACATAAACATGCACACTCACACAATTTTTAGGAAAATGTTTACTACGCAGTCATCTTTAATCAAATACTCTGTTTGTTTTTGTACTTTCACATCCAAGCAAACCGAAACTGAAGACATGTTTGCATTGTAATTGCAAAAACATAGCATAAACATTGATATAAACATTCACAGTTGTCACGTCTAGTGTCAAGTTCGACAGATTTCACCTATGGGTAATGTCTTCCTTCTAATGCAAATAAATAACCGACAAATTGCATATATGTATGCATGTATGATTGTATGTATGTATGTATGTATGAATGTATTTGTGTATGTATTTATGTATATATATATTTGTGATTGTATATGTATGCATACATGCATGTTTGTATGTATTTATGCATGAATGCATGTGTGCCTGTATGAATGTATCTATAGCACGCACAGACCTGAACAGATATATATATACATATATATATCTGTTCATATATGTATGTATATATATATATATGTATATATATATATATATATGTATATGTATATATATATATATATATACATTAAAATATTTTTCATACATATTTTTGTTATATATACTTGGTGGCTTTTTTGTTTGTTTGTTTGATTCACATTACCGACTACTGGTTGAGTTATGAAACGTCAGTGATCAAATATTGCTTTTAGATGAACTAAAATTCTACTGCCTATATTCAGTTCTGGTGGTACATCTATCTACTACTATGGCTTCTCGTATACATTTCAGTGCATCGACTTAACTTCCTCCAATTCAGGGGGTATTTTCTGGAGGTATTTTCACTTCCTTATTCAGCTAGTTATTATGTGATGTAACATTCATTTGCCATTTTGTTATCGATTTATATACCACCAATCTGTGATGTCAGCAATTGCTATATATTGTGTGGTTACTTTCTTTATTTCGGCAGCGGCTGACGAAGTGTACAATCACCGGAAAATGTTAGTTGTTCGCAAGGTAATTTGTGTTAATGCATACTACATTTTCCTTGTTACGTAATTCGAGTCAATTATACTCGATTGTTTAATTCACATAGACATAAACTCACAACACCGACTACCTGTTGAGTCTTTGTGCACTCTCGATGATTAATTACCTTGCTTACGTGTACTAGAATTGTACTGTTTATAAGCACCATCTGTCTCTCTTTCCCTTTCTTTACACACACACGGTTCTCTGGTTTTCGTGCATTATGGGGAAGTATTATCTAGACATTCTTTCAAATCTATCAATAATACATTCAGTTCTAGCTGTTCATAACCTTCATATATTGATTATTTCTATCTTTTGCGTAGAAGGTACTTGGAGGAGATTTCTTATTCCTGGATTGCATTGAAATAACTTTCAAGGTCGATGTCATAAACCTGTCGGTATTTCATGCCAGATTTTGACTGTAATTAATTTTCTCTATGGTCTGTGCTTTACATTTCAAGTACCCATGTACAACTTTATCGGTGAACTGTTCTAGTTTCTTTGTTATGATTATGCATTTAGTAAGTCTTTCAACGTTCATTTGGTGTGAAACAGTATCATCTTTTATTTTATGTCACTCTGCTCATTAGCAATTAGCAGCATTCGTTAAACAATTAGTTTCTGAACAACATTAGGAGCATTTACTATCTACATATCAATACACTGTTGTAGTTTTTGTCCTAGAGAATTATGACAAGTATATTATGTGCTATCTGGAGGGTTATCCGGTTGTTATACTTCCATAGTAGTTTTGACAGTTTTAAAAAAAACAGGTGTTCATATAAGCACCATATAACCTATTCTCGTATGCTATACCCGGTATTGATAGAGCAGTTATGCTATATTATTGAGACTTCAAACATATTTTCAGGGAGTAAGCGTAGAGCATCAGCATATTATGTGGTGTATTGTGGCAGAAAATACAACACAGGTAATTTTTGCCGTTTATATTTGAGGAATTGTGGGTATTCTTGTCAGTTTATTTAGTGGTGGTAGCCTACTCTTGTATAACGGTGTTATAGTTTCCGTTGATTCATTCAGGTTGTGTTTGTTTAACAAAGACTTCCACCAATATTCATGTACGTGCTATCTGAGTATTCCATTTTATGGCTGCTTTTTGTCTGTTTTAATAGTTCAGCATCTAATCCAGCAGTTCCCAGGCAGACGGTCTACAAAAATCTGAGCTCCGAAAACCTAGAACTGGTAATCCGTCAGCTAACACCAAAACTTCACGCACTTTATTCAAAGCCTAATATACTTACACTATAGGCTATCCATTTTCAATGATTATTTTCTCGTTATAATAATCTAGGAAAGGAGTAATTGTAGCGGATGTCCATTGAAAGTTCATATAAATAAAAGTGGTCCTTAGTAGTGAAAAGAATAGGAAAAACTAATCTAATCTAATTCCCTGATTCCTTGGAGGAATTTGTTGGCGTGGTGATAATTAATTTACTATTCTTTGTGCAATATTAATCAACAAGATTAGCAAACTTTTTTCTCGGACAGACACAATCAAACTTTTATTTATATAGATAATAATATACATAGATATTTATTTAAAAAAAAAAAAATTTAGTAAGAAAAAAAAGGGGCGGGAAACAAAAGGAAAGAAAGAATAGGGAAATATAGAAAAAAAGAGAGAAAGAAAGCAGAAAAAGAACGCGAAGGAGAGGGGATAGCAAGAGCTCTGGTGTCGCAGTAGAGAGGGGAAGGGTGAAAGCGGGAGGGTGATTGGGCTTTCGGCCTAGGGCAATAGAGAAAAAGTGCTGCACCTCGCTGACAAGACGGCAAAAGCATTACCTCGGACGATGGCCAGTGTCACCCGCTGCAACAGCCACCCAAGCTCGTGGGGCTTCCTCCTCAGACGGCCACTGATCTTGCGAAGGAGCTCGGCAGTACGTGGTCCAAGTACGCCTGAGGTCTCGACGGTGACCGATGTGAAGTGGAAGCGGCTGGACAAACCCCGGTGTTTGTTTATCTTATGTTCTTCTGCGAGGCGGTTTGCGATGCAGGTTTTGTGGCCGAAGAGACTAAGTTGGAGGCGAAGTGGGTGATTCCGTCTGGGTGCTTGCCATCTCCGCGCTCTAGGCCTGCTGGCTCCAGTATGAATTGAATAGACTTTTCAAACTCTTTTGATGCCCAATAACTCCATACCATCTAGAGTCATTAGATGTCAAAGTAAATGTATAGTACGTGGTAATTTATTAGTAGAGTTCTCGTATTACGTGTTATTGAATCTAGGAAAGGAATAATTGTTCCGTTTATTCCAGCTCAATTCTGTATGAGTCATAGTTTATGCCTAGTACGTTAAAAGTATTAATAGCACGTATCATATTCTTGACGAATTTTGTTTTCCAATATACAATGTTATTTTCATCTATTCTCAAATTACTCATGAATTTAATCGCACTGGCTTAAACTAAAGTTTGATTTCAAAGCCCGGCCATATGCAGGAATGGCAGAACCTCTAGAACGTCAGACAAATTGTTGTATTTATTTTTGCAACTTTTGTCCTGAGTTCAATTCCCGTCAAAGACATTTCGACCTTCATTAAATAAAGTATTAACAAACTAATCTCTCTTTGGCAAACAAAATTTCTGACCTTGCGACACTTTTAGAAATTATTATTATCACTACTAGAGTCAGCAGGGCATAACAGAATCTTTTATCGTCAACTCCATATATATATATATATATATATATATATATATATATATATATATATATATATATATATATATATATATATATATATATATATATATATATATACATATATATATATAATCTGTTTCATTGGAATGAAACAGTTCTAGTTTAATAGAAGCCATTTCTATATTAAATTTCATGTTTACGCTCTACTAATGTATTGAGTACCTTACTCACTATGGTTATCTCCATTGAACCCGGGACTCATATATATACACACATATATATATATATATATATATATATATATATATATATATATATATATATATATATATCATAAATCATGTCTTTAGAATTATTAGATAAAATATATACCATTTCCTCTCCCAATCACCATAATTAACCATATAAAAAATCAATTAGACCAAGCTATAAGAATAAAGGCTCTTATGAAGAAATCTCCGACAAATAATCGAAAGTGGCCTCTTCGCGGTGGCCCCAATAGAGTATTTATCCAACATTTCGACAGGATATAGAAACTGACTAAATATCCATACACAATTAGGTGTAAATTCGAACTTAGGAGAAATGTGTACATACCGTAATTATATCTCTACCATGGTTTCATCCGTATTTTTAGACATCCAATTAATAGGAAATGTCCAGAGTTAGGATTCATCAGGAGACAAACTCAAAATTAGACATTTAGTTTTCCAAAGTGATCGCGCCAAAATTAGATTCAAAAATGGCTAAGAATCGCAATGTGGCAGTGATCAAGTTAGAAAGAATGTGATTGGTTGCTTACGGCGGGTAGGCTTGTTGCTAGAAAGCGCAGCCAAATATCGCCAAATTGTATCTCAACCTAACGGGAGATTATTAAATATAAAGGTTTACATATACATAAAGTTATAGATATATATGTTGCAAACGGTCACTTTGTGGCTCTATGAAGAATTAATAAATTAAATAATCAGAGCAATATATCATAAATCATGTCTTTAGAATTATTAGATAAAATATATACCATTTCCTCTCCCTTTATGTATATGTAAACCTTTATATTTAATAATCTCCCGTTAGGTTGAGATACAATGTGGCGATATTTGGCTGCGCTTTCTAGCAACAAGCCTACCCGCCGTAAGCAACCAATCACATTCTTTCTAACTTGACCACTGCCACATTGCGATTCTTAGCCATTTTTGAATCTAATTTTGGCGCGATCACTTTGGAAAACTAAATGTCTAATTTTGAGTTTGTCTCCTGATGAATCCTAACTCTGGACATTTCCTATTAATTGGATGTCTAAAAATACGGATGAAACCATGGTAGAGATATAATTACGGTATGTACACATTTCTTCTAAGTTCGAATTTACACCTAATTGTGTATGGTTGATGGTATATTTAGTCAGTTTCTACATGCTGTCGAAATGTTGGATAAATACTCTATTGGGGCCACCGCGAAGAGGCCACTTTCGGTTATTTGTTGGAGATTTCTTCATAAGAGCTTTTATTCTTATAGCTTGGTCTAATTGATTTTTTATATGGTTAATTATGCTGATTGGGAGAGGAAATGGTATATATTTTATCTAATAATTCAAAAGACATGATTTATGATATATTGCTCTGATTATTTAATTTATTAATTCTTCATAGAGCCACAAAGTGACCGGTTGCAACATATATATCTATAACTTTATGTATATGTAAACCTTTATATATATATATATATATATATATATTCATTAGTTAAGCAAAACAAGACCACAAATTTCACAAGGAAGACATTATTAAAAGATTGTAACATATTTTATAATAATAATAATATTAATAATAATTGTTTCTACTTTAGGCACAAGGCCTGCAATTACCCAGTGCATTACTGGTACTTTATTTTATCGACCCCGTAAGCATGAAAGGCAAAGTAAACCTCGGCGGGATTTGAACTCAGACCGTAAAGGGACGTAACTATGCTGGAAAGCATGGCGTCCGACTCTCTACAGATACTGCCAATCCACCACCCTAATACTATTAATAATAATAATGTCCGTTTACAATTGTTTCGCTACTCCATATAATATTCCTGGATCAGATGAGTATATATCATTATTGATCTGGTTCAGTTGAAAATAATTAACATATTTAAAAACAGAGCAGCTCATCGGAACTTCAAAGGAATATAAATTAAAATAAGGAGAGAATGTTACATAATGTAATGTTCCATATATTGGTATTTCACTATGGTGTCCTAATTGTATCAATTGTCAGCCATAATCAAGCAGTATTCATCTGTCGAGGTTGCATTGTGTGAGATCTGCATTGTGTGAGATCTGCATTGTGTGAGAGGCTGCATTGTGTGAGATCAATAATGATATATAGTCATCTGATCCAGACATATTATATGGAGTAGCGAAACAATTGTAAACGGACATTATTGTTATTAATATTATTATTATTATTCTCTACATTCCTTACATCAAACTAAAATATGTTGACAATCTTTTAATAATGTCTTCCTTGTGAAATTTGTGGTCTTGTTTTGCTTAACTAATGAATATTTCCAGCTCTGCGCGCCTAACTTCTGCATGAACCCAGCCACCTAGCTGCTTTCTACTGCATATTGCACATTGAGCACATGCCTTTACGCTTTGGCTTCTAACTAATTCACCAATCTCTCCTCTCCTATCTCCTCTCCTATCTCCATCTCTCTCTTTAAGATTGGTTACTCTTGAACTGTATATATATATATATATATATATATATATATATATATATATATATATATATATATATTATATCGTATGTATACATTATGTATTTTATATATATATATATTATACATATATATGTATATATAATGTATAAATATTTACACATACACCAATTAAACAATGTCACAGGTATATATGTGTTTTGGGGCTCAATGGAGAATTAATAAATTAAATAATCAGAGCAAATAATTGAGCCACATCGTGAACAGTTGCCAAAACACATATATATCTGTGACTTTGTTTAATTGGTGTATGTGTAAATATTTATATTTAATAATCTCCCATAAGGTTGAGATAAAAATTTGGGCGATATTGGGCTGCGCTTTCTAGCCACCAACCCACTCGCCGTAAGCAACCAATCACACCCTTCCTGACTTGACCACTGCCACGTCACAGTTCTCAACCATTTTGAATTCGTGTTTGGCAGGGGCCACTTCTGAAAATAATATGTCCTAGCGAGTTTATCCCCTGAAGAGCTCTAAAACTCGAGTATTAACCTGAATAAGGTATCTCAAAAGTAAGCGAAACCCTAGGGTCGGGATTTAGTGATTTAGTCCTGGTATGTATATAAGCATTTCTAACATTAATTTTTACCTAATTATGTACGGTTGACCGTATATTTAATTAATTTCCACGTGCTGTTGAAATGTTGGGTAAATATTCTATAGCGGTTGCACGCGAAGACGCTGCTGTGGCGTATTTATTTACTGTTTCTTCATAGGTGCCTTTTATTCTTATAGCCTGGTCTAATTGATTTTTTGTGTGGTTAATTATGCTGATTGGGAGTAGAGATGATGTATATATATTATCAAATAATTCTCTGGACATGCTTTACTCTATAGTATATAATGTATATATATATATATACATATATATATATATATATATATATACATATACCTACACACACACAAAAACACAAGCACACACATATACACACACACACACACACACATATATATAAAACATTCTTAATGGCAGCATGTCATTCTTGTTAACATTTATATATTTAATATATAGATTATATAAATTACCTGGCTGTGTAAAACATTATTGATTTGATTTTACATTCGTTCAATTCGTTGAATTCCACGCCATGAACAACTGTGATTAATTTCATAAGATCCGTCTGAAAGTCGTCTATGCATTGTTACTGTTTAGAGAAATGTAGACATACGTGTCTTCCAATAAACTGATATGCTTTCAACTACACTTGTAGCTTTTATATACATATAAGTAAATATTAAAAGCTAAAAAACCTATCACGACTGAAATTTGCTCCAGACATTTTTTGTATATTGTTTCTGTGCACGTTTGTGTTTATTTCTAGGCATATATTCCTTTTATTGATCATACTGATGCATAATAAAACGATGGTGTATGCGTCTAGGCAATGCAACGGACGCACTCACAAACTCAGAGCAACACCAACACGTACACATTCACACACGCGCGCACACACACACACACACACACACACGCGCATACACACACACACATATTATAAACTATGGTGTATGCGTCTAAGTAACTCAGTAGGCACATAACTTACTCCATGTAACACAGACACCCACACAGATGTATGTGCATATGTTTATGCATACCTCTGTGGATGAATATGTCTGCAGAAAATTGATAAGTTGCATACATTATTGTTTATAATATTTCAATATATTTATATATGCAACCCAAACCTACATATATATATATATATATATATATATATATATATATATATATATATATACATAAATGCTTATACATTCGTGCCTTAACAGGAGTAGTTGGCTTGTCTGTTTACTTCCCTTTGTTGTCTGTCTATGTACCATTAACTTCTTTTGGAAAAGGATCTTTTTATTGAACATTCAGTAAAGAAGAAGAAAATATTAAAAGTATGCTTATATTAAACACATTGTTCGACTTCCTAATCTGTTTAAATTTTTATCACAATGTGTAAAATTATTCAAAATATTCCATATATAGCGACACATGATTCCGAGGTATGCGTATCTTTTGTATTCGTTGTTGAATTGAATGCTTCGTCACGTCGGAGATAATGAAAGTTTGCCGCTATCTTTTTCACCGGTCTGACAGTAGTTTTTTAATATTGTTGTTACTATTGCTTCTAACGTAACTTTTAAACCTTTATAGACATGATACTACTAAACTCGTCGAATGGTATTTGATAGGTTTGCTGCTGAGTACTGCGTGGCTGGAATGGAAATCAGTGCAGCCAAGACAGATACACGTCCTCCCAAGGAAGCCTGTGCAGTGCTCTCTTCATGTGAGTGGAGTTCCACTGAAGCAGATGGAGAAGTTAAAATATTTCGGAGTCGTTTTCATAAGTATGGAATGCAGGAGGAAGAATTAAGTACAAAATAGGTATAAAAGCCGAATTTGCTATCTTAAATACAGTATTCGTACCAACCGTTACCTATGATCACGAGTCTTGTGTATTGACCGAAATATTACATTCGCGAATACAAGCGGCCGAAATGGAGTTCCTCCAAAAGGTGTTTGGAGTAACGTTACTCGACCATGCCTAGCTCTGAGATCAGCTAGTC
This sequence comes from Eledone cirrhosa, assembly GCA_964016885.1. Classification (NCBI taxonomy): domain Eukaryota; kingdom Metazoa; phylum Mollusca; class Cephalopoda; order Octopoda; family Eledonidae; genus Eledone; species Eledone cirrhosa. Next base: position 383,747,156 of record OZ024741.1, on the reverse strand, counting down.
ATTCAGGTAGAGCCGCTACTTTTCTGAATTGAGATATCACACCTCCGATATAGCGGACATATGGCTAGAATGTCTCAAGAAAGAATCGCTGGACAGATTTTATGGGCAAAACCCGGTGGCAGAGGACGAGCAAGATGGTTGGATAACATCCATGGTCTTGACTGGTCTTGCTTGGGGATCCAACTTGATCAATGGGAGTTAGTTGCGTTTGACATTGTTGGATTTTGAGGGTATTCTAAATGTTTGCCCTCTCGCCCGTTCAATTTACATTTATGTTGTCTACTCTCTTTAAAAAGGACTTTAATTTCAAAATTATAATCGAAATCACTCCAGTCATGCTTGATGAAGAGGTAAATACATGGAAATCTTGCGGAATGAAAATCAAAAGCCGTCAAACGGTGGAGGAACTCATAAGGTAGTCAACAATCATTGATTAATTTTTATGCAGGCTTGTATATATATATATATATATATCTGTCAATTTGCTGCGGTATCTGTAATATCTGATCATCAATGTTAGTTTTTGCCTGTTGCTAAATAAAAAAAAATTCAAATACGTTTCGTGACGTACAGCACTTTGTCACGATCAAATTTGATGAGGGTCTTTGCATCTACATTTGTTATCCTTTACTCCAGCTAGAGCAAATCAAGTCAAGGACGACTTGGGGCCGCTTACAGCCTTTCACTGCTAAGATCGAAATATTACGTACATATGCGACAATGAAATACCTTAACTGTAGTTTTTTTACACAGCTGGTTTAGTATGCCGTAGGCGTGGGCAGTAGTAATTTAATGCAGCTATGTTCTGGGTAAAGGATTGTCAATGTTTGGATCCTTGGTATTGACACACTGGCACATGTCTTCATCATTCTGAGAGCACCGCAGTTTTAAAAGATTAGCGGTAATGAACACAAAATGTGGTCATAGTCGATCGATGCATATAAACATATACATACACACACACGCACACACACACACACACAGACACACACACACACACACACACACACACAGATATATATATATATATATATATATTGGATCATCAAGTATGAACTTTGTAAAAATTTGTAGAACAAAGACAAATTTCTACAAATTTCATACTTGACGCAAAATATATAATTATTTCTACTTTTGACACAAGGCCAGCAATTATCCAGCAATTATTCTGTAGTAGTACGGAGGCCTGACTTCTACAGAGATCTGACGCGCTTTTGATTCCAGAGTCGAGCTAGATCGATACAGATCGAACTTTGAGCTGATCAGTAGCGAAACGCGCGTCACGAAACAATAAACGTAATGAAGAAGTAACCATTCGTCCTTGTATTATTATATTACATGGGCGGTGGATTGGCAATATCGGTAGAGAGTCTGACGCCATGCTTTGCTGCAAAAGGTTACGGCCCTTTATGGTCTAAATTCAAATCCCGCTGCAGTCAACTTTGTCTTTCATCCTTACGGAGTCGATAACATAAAGCACCAGTAATACTGGGATAATTGCTAGCCTTGTGCCAAAAGTAGAATCAATTATTATATTACACTTTGTCTAGCTCTACACTTCGATACTGACGCGAACCTAAACATCGAGTGCTCACCTGGGTGAACCTACAGTAACTCCGCGATACTCTCCCTGGATATATATATATATATACATATGCACATACACATACTTATATAAATATACCTACATTCATGAAACCGTAACTCATGATGGATTTGCAGAGGCGCCGTGATAGCATGCGAAGTGTTTAGAATGTTTAAAAGCTGGCGGAGCCCATCCGTCTCCAGATTTGATTTCTTCTAGAGAAGGCGATATATGTGTGGACTATTAAATTACATAATCCATCCAACGGACTTCCGAAACAAGGTTGTTGTGAAAGATATTTGTCAAAGAGTTCTACGCAGAATGATTGAACCATGAGTCTTGTGATTGTAGTAATCGATTTATTCATTTAGTTAAATAGATTTTGAATTTGTATTGAATATTATCATTAGTAGATTATGTTAGTGTGTGATGCCTGTTGTATTTATTGTTATAAATGTTTTGTTTACATAATGGCTTCCTCTATTTTATAGCATGAATGCATATATTTCATGCTATATACTTCATACGCAGTTTGACTGCGCTATTGAGTGTTATCTTTGTTGTATATTCACGTCTGTTTGAACGATAGATTGGTCGTATCTGTAGAGCGCCGGACAAAATGATTTGCGGCTTTTAGTTATGACTTTACACGTTTTGACTTCAAATTCCGTAAAGGTTTTAGATTTCTCTTCTCCCTAAAGCCCACGAAATTATCTAAACTAATGGACTTCAATGGTAATAAAATCTAAAGAGTTTGTAAATAATTTTAATTGCTTTCACGAGTGAAGCAACCTATATTATTTATGCACTTGTTGTTTCCCATTTTTCTTATATTAATTTCCATTTTTTAAAGTATTTTTCATATGTATTTTCAAAGATTCTGTAACTGATGTTTTATACTTACGTGAACATTTGCAATCTGTATGCATGAGAAGTCATTTTATAGTGCCTACATGTTTTTAATGTCATTTCATAACCATACATTTACATAGAAATATAGTTTTCGAATCATGTTAATTTTTTATCGCAGCTAAATTGGATATGAAAGAGAACGTAGGCATTTTCTAAGTTTTATTTAGTTATCTATTTATACATTTTATTTATTTATTTTGAGTCTATTTGGTTTTTTACTTGCCTGTTCGTCGCAAAAATATTAAATGGTATAAATTGTAGGTTTATTGCTTAAGTCACTTACTTTTTGTTCCTACGTAGTAGGCAGAAAATTGCATGGGTGTAAAAATTGATCTGGAAAATTAATTTGAATGTGCTGTACAACAGTTTTTGTCCATAGTGTTGTTGATGCTGTCTTGATTGAGTCAATTTGTTATAAAAGATGCTCTAGACGTAACTATTCAATATTTTTATATACCTACTACAGGGCTGTCCACAGCATTCTTACATTTTTTATGACAGTGACTTCTGAATTTTAGAAAATATGTGTGTTATTTTATTCAATCGATAGTCCGTTTAATGGGAGGCTGTTGTTAAGCCTCAGGTCAATTGTGAAAGAGAAGACATTTAACTAAAGTCGCTAAAGTCTTGACTATCCATCTTTTGTTAAATGTGTGATTTTTTTCTTTCATTTTAAGGTTATGGGGTGATATTTAAAAAAAATGTTGCTGCTAATTCTTGCAAGTCGACCAACTGAGCAAAACCTCCTTCCGCTGTTTCATATAGTGGGAGGTTTTAATACTGGGTATCTGTACACATAACCCGTAGAAGAGATGGATTCTGCCATGTTTTTAAGATGCCCAAGAAACACTGTATTTTACCATAGCGCCCCTACGACTCACTTGGGAGTCTGTAGACATCTTCCAGTATTATGTGAATTAATTCCCTCCACATTACTTTAGCGAAAATGCTTTCGACTTCCTTAGAAGATCTACTTGGTCGGTCTTTTCTAAAATATCAAATACTTCATCATGAATATATAACATTCTTCCTCGCTATCTAATATTTAATAATATTTTGATTTTATGTATTGGAGATTTAATTTTAGAAATTATGGTTAATGAAGAAGGGCGCTACATAGCTTGTGAATATTTATAATTCCTTAGATATGAGATGAGGTGAAGTTTCCTCCACTGTGACAGGAGAGAATATTATTTAAGCGATTGCGTCAGAATAAAAAATTAATCTAACAATCATAATATATGAAGCTCAATCTTTATTTCAAGAGTGCTATCTTTCTTAATTCTCATTAGTTTACTGTTATAACGATGGGGATTTGTCAGAAATGTGGCGATGGACAAAATAAATTGGGATGTTCAATTACGATCGTTTATATTCTGAGGTTAAATACTGGGAACGATAAAATAAGTAGAATCCCAGTGCTTCGGGCAATGCAATCGACTATTCCCTGTCTCTAAAACTTCTGACCTTCTGCTTATGTAAGAATGTTATAATGTACTGTTATCTTAAAGTAGAATGTTAATTTTTATGATGATTTCTATCGTTGTCTAGAACACCGAATAAATTACTCTTATCATTTTTGTATATTACGATTTCATCATAATCTTTCATATCATACAGAGATTGAGTTTCGGCTTAAGTACTTTCAAATAGTTGCATTTACATCTATGTACACACACATACACAACCACGCGCGCACACACACACACACGCACGCACATATATATACATATAAACTTATATATATATATACACACATATATATATATACACGCACATACATGTATATATGTATATATACCTATATATATATATACACATATACATACATATATACATACATATACATGTATATATATATGAATAAATATATATATACACACATTCATACATACACCTATACATATATATGTATATTTATATGTAATGTTTTATCTATAAGTTGTTTTTGATAATTTTACCATCGTTCATGTTACATTTTCTATTTGGCTATATTTCCTGTTCAGATAGAAGTTGATAGCTATTAACAAAGATGAGGACTGAAATTTGATGTGGACTGTGTTATGTTGTGTGAATGGCAAGCTCTGTTATGCGCCGCGTACACATGAATGAAGACAATGAATTGATGTAATTACATATGAGTGTGACTCATATAACGTACGCATACGCAATACTTAGGGTACTCAATAGTTAGGGTAGTAGAATGGGTAATAGGAAAATAATGAGGACCTCGGCAGAACCATGTATGGCTGTGGACATTCACTGGTTGAAAATTCGCTTGGTGAAACGCACGCTCTCGATCAAGGTATGCTAATTCGTTGTGGAACTAACTCCCTCCTCCCTCGCCTCTCTCTCTCTCTCTCTCTCTCTCTCTCTCTCTCTCTCTCTCTCTCACTCTCTGTATATATATATATATATATATACATGTATAATGTTTCCTTAGACGATTCTACCCAACAGCTAAATACAAGAAAGATATACTAGTGAAAAGGACACCACACATAATACAATTACCCAGAGAAAGAAAATCAAAAGTAAAACCAAAACTGAAATATGTACACACACACACACACACAAATATATATATCTATATATCTATATATAATGTGTGTATGTGATTATACTCAAACACATAAACACGTCTTTCAGTTGGGTTTCCAAACAGTTTCCAGCTACCTATCTTCAATCACAAGGCATGGATCTATCTGAGGCTATGGTAAATGATAATTGCCAAAAATACTACAGTAGGATATATCCTAGGATTGATTAATTGCAAAGCGAACCTCTTAACTATTCCACCATGTTGTATACATTTCCTTGCCTACCTTAAAGAGATTTACACCTGAAATATTAATAGGATATACCTCGCAATAAAGACTGACTGTCCATAGATAGAACATCAGTTATCTTGTACTGCTTAACACCATCATCTGTCCATTATCTTCCTTTATTCTCTTACAAGTAATTGGTGCTATTATATGATATGCACATAACTCGATGATATTCAGAATACGGAGAGTTTACAATATAATGTAATTACAATATCTATATGGCTCTTTATTTCATGAGTTCAAATTCCGCTGAGGTTAACTTTGCCTTTCATTCTTTCGAACTTCTGGGGTCGATAAAATAAAGCATTAGTCAAGTATTGGGATTGATTTAATTAAGTTTTCTCTTCCTCCAAGTTTTCTGGCCTTGTACCTAAATTAGAAATTGGTATACTTATATTGTTGTGGTGTTTCCTACTGCAGCAACTGATGGATTATAGTTTCTGTCCCCCTTTCCCCTGTTCATTTGAATGAGAGAGCACTTTAAGGCCATGAACGCTGGCCTCTCACTGACCAAGCTATAGAATAACAACAACCATAGCAATAACAACAACAACAAATACAATATAATAAGCCATTGAAGGGACTTCAATGTGGTCACTCAACCTGTCAGAAAATGCTCCATGCTGTCTTAAAAGAAACAAAGTGAGGATATATGGAACAATATATGCTCCTTGGTCTAGCTGACCTATGATTAAACAACAACAAAAACAAAAAAAAAAGCAACAAAGGTAAAATTTAATTTGATGGTTATATTATAAACTTGACCTGTTGAAAACTACATAGTACATTTGCTACCTTTTGAGAAAAATCCGGAACAGGACACCTCATGAGGCTTTTAGAAATGATTGATTTGTCGATAATCTTTGTAACACTGGAGCCAGCTGTAAAATATTTCTTGTTCCTTTCAACTGAAAAGGATATTTTGAGCTTTGCTTAATTATAGTTTTCCGCATCAACTGTCAACTTGTGTATTATGAAAAAGAGCCTCAAACCACACCCAGTTCTACTTGAGGTCTATTCAGATAAACTTTCACTGAAGCATGAAAAGACTGTTTTTCTTTCTTAATATAGAACAGTAGGTACAACAATAACTGGCAACTGGGTCTCAACCTTTCGTTTATTCATCAATCGATGATGTTCTTCCTCAAATGCCTTCCAGTTTAACATCAGAGACGACAGAGTGTGAAGTGTACTAAAAATAATTGACATAGGCTTTTGTTGGCGATTAGCTACAACTTAGCTCTGATTAAGCAGACCACAGATCAAAGGTATTCAAGGTGTGGCAATTCAGTCTTTTGTTTTAGGAATATATTATCCCGGACCACATTGTCCGATGTCTTTATTTTTATACAGTAGGCTGTGATTTGAGGAAAAATTTACTCTTATTTCTAGCAGAGGATTCTTTATTGGCTCATTATATATATGTAAGGATTTTCGGTAGCGATATATAGGAAGGACACTTGGAATGTGCGAAAAATATCAGTCATTAAAAATATATTGTTCATAATTTTTTCTACTTTTGGCACAAGGCCAGCAATTACTCAGTACATTACTGGTACATTATTTTATCGACCCCGTAAGGATGAAAGGCAAAGTTAACCTTGGCGGGATTTGAACTCAGTCCGTAAAGGGACGTAACTCTTTGCTGGAAAGTATGGCGTCTGACTCTCTACCGATACTGCCAATCTACCGCCCTTGCTATATATTGTTAATGATGTTAGTGAATCTTTAATATCTTATGCACTTCTAATTATAAAATAACGCCATTAAATAGTCTTGGCTATCCCATCTTTATTCTTGCCACAATGCACCTCTGTCTACATTATCCACCGTATAAGACAGGCCAAATGACATTGCAGAGACTCATTCATTAGCGCAATATATACTTTATTACCTCATAGGCGGATATATTCCATGATGAACGAAATCATGGAAAAAAGTAAAAATAGTCACACTTTTAATTGAGAAAAACACAGAAACAAGTAACTCTTTTGGTTAGGAAAGAGTAAAAAGATGAAACCAGAGTTTAAGAGTTTTCAATGATGTTTTCCCGTATATTTTTCATAGATATACGATTCCACTATGTTTAATAAACTTCCCTTTTTATCATAATTAAGTAAAATGGGGCTTTATACCCTGTGAGTTTTTCTGTGACTGTTTTCTGTAACATTTTTCTTGGATTCATATTTCATATTTGTAATTAGTATGTAAATAAAAACGTGAAAACGAAGGTCTGTCTAATAAGAAAAGCATGATTGCAGTATTGAGCATTTCTGACATCAGAGCAAGTGGATAGAATGTCACAAAACATAGCAAAGGTTCAGCGATTCATGTTGTGTTCAGTTAAGAGTATGCACACTTTTCGCTGATACAGATAACATAGCTATAAATTGTTAACATGGAGAGGGAAGCTACGGATTGTAAGGAGCTAATTAGTTAGTTAACAATCTCTGTTGTGAGTTGAATTTCCCTTAAGTTCTGAAGAAAGCTACAGGAAACTATTCCCGTTTTTACCTTACACTAAAAATAGCCATTGTTTACGTCTGTCCAGTGTCAGATTAAAGTTTGGTGATGCCCTAAGATGCATAAAGCTTGGAGGTCTCTCTTTTTAAAAATATTACACCAAAAGGTCGCTCATAAATACATATGTCCTTTTGATAATTACTCTATTACAGCCGACAGGCTGAGGCCATGCTGGGGCTCCGCCATTGCTGAGGCCCTTCTTTACTATAGGCTCTAAACACCAGCTAAAGTTGCTTAATGGTCAACCAAGAGTTGAGTTTGGTATTCCTTTTAAGTATATATATTAGACATTTCACATTAACAGACAAAGGTATCCGCCACCAGGTAGATATTTTTGTTGCTTGCATGTAATTCCACCATAACCACCACCTTCACTATTAACATCTACATCACATCTGTTACTTTAGACACAACGGCTAATACCACCACCGACACCACTGCCACCACTAGTGCTACAAACACTATGACGTGGTAACTCCACCACAAATCACGTTTTACCGTCTTAAAAGGAGAACTCGATCTGCAATATAGTTCTGGTTTCCATGCACATTATAGAACCGTAAGATGGTCACGGATAGAATTTTATTGATTTTAGTTTAGTGCAATCAGGGTTGACCTGGTACGAAACAATAAAAACAACACGAGCACCTTCACCACCACTCTCTCCAACACCACCATCGTCACCTCTACTGCTACTTCCTACACGCCTCACCATCACCACAGCCTGCTCCAACAATGCCAATATCAATATCAGTAAATTCATTCACAACACATTCATCACCACCGCCAAAGCCAATACACAACAATCTACTCCTCCCCACGGACACTACAACACAACCTTTTCCTACCAACACCGCCTCCTTTACGACTATCACTACTTCTACACCACCAACAATACCTCAACCTGAAAGAAGAACACTTATATCAACAGCGCTACCGCCTTCGCAGCCAACAACACCACTACTCTTCCAACAACAAATCCACTCTTCCGCCACGAACACTACAACTGTCACTCTTCTCACAAAATCTCCTACCACTTCCTCTACCACCACCTCCTTCTACTCCACTACCACTACCACCGCCGCTATCACCACTACCTTCGCTATTTTACCATTGTAATATAAAGGAAGATCGTGTAATATATGATTGTCAGAAATCAATATGAAGGAAGATCCTTTGACATTACATTTGAGTTCGGATTAGTTATTACCTGCTGGATTAATTATCTGCATAAAGCGTCATTTGCTAGTGACGTGTTCGAATCAGCTAATGCCCTCGGGGTCAGAGAATAATTCCGTACACGGTCTTATGCTGGAATTTGGGATTTACTAAAATCTCGTGTAATGAATTATATTTAATTAACTTTGTCGATCATAGTCGCTATTTAATTATATGACTCTCCAGCCTGTAATTATTTTCTGTTTCTTTAACTTGTCTTGTCTCTTCCATAAACACACGCAGGCATATATTAATTGTCACACATATAAGTGCATAAATTAACACACATTTATGTGCTTAAACTCACATATGTTCATGTATGAGTAAACATTTTCATGCATACATGAGATTAGATTTACACGAATACAAGTGCATAATCTTACACACTTATATATGCATACACCTACACATATCAACGTGCCTAAACGTCCACAATTACACGTGCATAAGCTAATAGACATGCATGGGCATATATTCCCAAACATATATATATGCATAAGTCGATAAAATAGTACAAAGTTCGATTTGTCGATTCTCCTTTACCCACAAATTATTAACCTTGAACCTAAATTAGAAATCAATATATAGCTCTCCCCCCTGTGCCCCAATAAATGTAGATAATGCCGATTTCTCATATTAGCCTGGGGCTATGAATTTACAGTTTAAGATACAGGTGACTAAAGTAAACATTAATACTTATTCTGTTGAACTGGAAAGTCTAAAAGACAAAGTTGTCTATGCCAGAATATCAGCTCAGAACATACGGAGAGAATGTTAATGCCCCAAAGAATTTGCTCCAAGGTTCTACTTTTCTTATAATTTGTAAGTCTTTAAATATAATCAAATATTAGTTTCTTTCAGAATTTATTCAAACGATCTATATTTTAGGTAAAGAGTTTCTAACTTTCTAATTGGTGTCAATTTCTTGGCTTGCCAGAGATTTTCTGCTGTTTTTTTTTACATAAAGAAAAAACAAAACAAAAACCGAAATAAATTGAAGCGATTAAATGGAAAATAAAACATAGAGAGAGAAAGAAGGGAATTGGGTCGGGATAATGAAAGAAAATACCAAAAATATGGAATGAGGTTGAAAATGAAAACAAAAGAGGAGTGGAGTTTGGTTAAATAGGAGGACAATTAGGTGGAAAGGAGTGAGGTTGAATAGGAGGAGAGAGAAAACAGTAAAAGTGGAGCGAGATTGAATAAAAGTGAAGAAATAGTGACGTTGAGTGGAGTGGTGTTGAAAAGTGTAGAGTCAAAAATACAAATAATGGGGAAATGGTAGTCGACTGGATCAATCACCCAGTTTAACACGAATATCTGAACTTTAGATGCCTTTAGCTGTGTCCACTGTTTTGCAAGTACTTGAACCAGGTCTCTGACGATGCTTCTTACTGTAGCAACCCATAAGTCGTGATTTCCTCGTATTGAAATGTCATGTGAGCTGCCCTTTTTCATATAGTATAACAGATAAAAGAGGAGAGGATCAAGTTTAGGAATTCATAGGAATGATTTCTTATATTGACACGGGGCCTCACAACTTAAGGGAGAAATATTGTTCACCGAATCGCCACCAGTACACAACTGATACTTGTTTCAAGTACTTTTAAGTGATGAAAGATAAAGTTAATTTCAATGAGCTAATAATTCTTTGACACAAGCCCAGCAACTTCAAGTAAGGGAAAAGATGAATATATCGACCCTGTACATATTTGGGACTTGATTTTATCGATACTGGAAAAGTGAAACGAACATCCGACCTCGACGCAATGTGAATGTAAGGAGTCGGAACCAATGCGGCAAAGCATTTCGGTCGATGCTTTCACGATTCTGATAACAATTATAATTGTTTCTACGTTAGGCATAAGGCCAGCAATTACCCAGTGCATTACTGGTACTTTATTTTATTGACCCCGTAAGGATGAAAGGCAAAGTTAACCTTGGCGGGATTTGAACTCAGAATGGCAAGGGCCGTAACTCTATACGTCAAATGATTACTTATTTGCTCCAAGGGCGACATTAGGAGGATGAATTACAAAACACAGGTGGAGAGTTGTATTGAGTCAGTCGAAGACATTAAAATTAAATGAAATGAAATGTAAAATATTTACAATGGAAAACATGTATCGCAATACAGAAGGGTCTAGAGTCACTCAGAAAAAAAACTCCATTTTCGGATTACTCTGAATACCAAAGGAAAATGAATTTTCCCAGCTGTTTACTCAGAGTAGACCCATTGAAGGTAGCCATTATTGCCTCATGCACACCTTTCACCAAATAATATGAAAGTCAGCATTTCCTCTTCCACACTCACCTTCTTCTTCAAGTGATATTTGTAAAGGTGTATGAAGGTTTGATCGCAGAGGCAAACCCTGTCATCTGTTATCTGAAGTTCTACTACCATCATGCCTCTCGTGATATTCAGTTGAGGAAAATTGTTTTTTTTTGTGTGAGAAATGTAGTGAACAAGCGGTAAGTCAATCAAGGTTGAAGAAGAAAGTTTAGTAAAACAGGAATTTTGGATATAGGATTTATAAAACCTTTTCCCCGTTTTTGTTTTAATGTCTTTTTTGTTGTTTAAAATAAGTGAAACAGATATAGTTTCATATAGAGGAATAACAATTTCTATTTAAGTGGGGTAATTCAATCTTTTTGAATGCCAGGTGTTATGCTACCTCTCAGTTCAGCCACAAAATACCATGAATTAACGAACGGATTTAATTTATGTCGGTCACCATTCAGACCGTCTGTGTTCCCAGACTGCAGACAGTCTTTTTCCTCCGTCAAATCGAGTTGAGTACGTCATCTTTTTTGAAAGACTCACGTGATGTGGAATGGCTGTTCAGGCAGATTTCGCTGGTTGTTATGGTGGCTACCCTTTTACCATCTTCGCCGTGACTGAAATTTACTGTCCAACAGATTGTGTATATTTTGTACTATTTTATCTATAGGATCTCTTTTCTAAGGTCTTTTAATTGTATTTTTGTTGTCGAATAGAAAATAATTCAATATAAACACGAAATAAATGAATAAAAAACTTAAATTAAATGAATAAAAACAAACTTTGTATTGAGGATTATCAACATATTATTTTCAGTAACATATGTGTATGCACAGTTTAAAATAGCGCCATTATCGTTTTAACATAAATAATCTATATAGATTTGCGAGGATATTTTTGTACGGACGTTATATATACACAGCATGACAGCCGTTAGTGAACCATATGTCTGGACTTGATAATCATTGGTTGATTTAAACTATACAAAACCGTGTTGCATCAACGCCCAACAAAACAAACATGAATTTACTGCGTGACAATTACTTTACGAAACTTGATTCTATTGTTCTAGTGGCTTGTCCGCTATTTATTCCGCAAGAGTAGTAGTAAATACATATACACAATCCATGTAGTTGTAACCTGTTCATATATCTTCGCATGTATGAAGCGAGCGCGTGTATACTTTAGTGAGTGTATATATGTGCATGAGTATATATATATATACATATACAGATACATAAATATATATATATATATATATATATATATATATATATATATATATATATATATATACACATATATATTTATACGTATGTGCGTGAATGTATAATATATATATATATATACGATATATTAACAAATGGAAACTATATTTATAAAACCATATTTATTTCATTATACATATTTCAAGGACACCAAGTTAAATTATGGTGTGCTTTCATCAGAAAAAATATAATATAGATCAGTTTTATAAATAAATATTGACATACACTTAAAATAATGCGATCATTTCTTTTGGAAGCTCCCGGATAGTGGGGTTATAAATTTATTTATACTATTATGCAAATTAGTGTCGGATATTTTAAAATCACAGTAGATTTAAAATAAGCCGTTGGGGTATGGAGAAAGAGAAAGAAAAGAGAGAGAAAAAAGAGAAAAAAGAGAAAAAAGAGAAAAAAGAGAAAAAAGGGCAAACTCTAAGAGGAAAATAAGAAAACAATTCCCTTTCTCCATACCCCAACGGCTTATTTTAAATCTACTGTGATTTAAAAATATCCGACACTAATTTGCATAATAGTAAAAGAAATGGACGCATTCTTTAAGGGTATGTCAATATTTATTTATAAAACTGATCTATATTATATTTTATCTGATGAAAGCACACCATAATTTAACTTGATGTTCTTGAAATATGTATAATGAAATAAATATGGTTTTATAAATATAGTTTCCATTTGTTAATATATCGTATTTTTACTCCAATAATTTGTTGAGTGCTTTATATCAGTTATAAAAATATTTGCTTGCTGTATCCCAACAATTTAAATAGAACTTCTACATATATATATATATATAAATGTAATCTGAGTTTTTCGAATATTAATAATAACATTCGATTCGTTTGCAATTATACAAACAAGCCTCATTTTATAGCCATGTTAGTAGAATGAACCCTTCATTATTGCTCTTTTGTTGGCATGTAAACAGAACTGCAGACACTAATGTTTCTGGGTATCACACTTCATCAGTACAGCTCACTGTTCACCTGCTAAGTGTCAGAGCTAGTGAAAATATATGCTATTTTCTAAAGTGATTGATCGGCCTAATTTGCATATTAGCAGACTGGCTGATCAGTCAGATTTGCATATTAGCAGATCCACTGATCAGCCAGATTTGCATATCAGCAGACTGGTCAGTCAGTTTCCTGTATACGAGCTATAAATGGCTGGCTTTGCCACATTAAATAAAAAAAGGAAATTTTCGCTCTACATAGCTGAATACAATAAATGTAATCTGAGTTTTTCGAATATTAATAATTGTTTCTAATTTAGGCACAAGGCCAGTAATTACCCAGTGCATTACTGGTACTTTATTTTTTTCGAATATTAATAATAACATTCGATTCGTTTGCAATTATACAAACAAACTTCATTTTTATAGCCATGTCAGTAGAATGAACCCTTCATTCTTGCTCTTTTATTGGCATGTAAACATTACTGCAGACACTAATGTTTCTGGGTATCACCTTTCATCAGTTGGTAGGTGAACAGTGAGCTGTACTGATGAAGGGTGATACTCAGAAACACTAGTGCTTGCAGTTCTGTTTACATGCCAACAAAAGAGCAAGAATGAAGCGCGTCTATCTGAAAGGAAAACATATGTATGTATGTATGTATGTATGTATGTATGTATGTATGTATGTATGTATGTATGTATGTATGTATGTATGTATGTATGTATGGGAGAGATGACCCCTTAGCCTTTGTCAAGGCAGAATTCTAGGAGAAGGAAAACTCTGATATAACACCTGCAAACCTGATGGTATCCAATGATGTTATTCTTCTTTTTGGTAAATATCATCTTGGTTAAGAGAGTGGGACTGGCTTTGTGCAGTGCCTTTGCTCTCTATAAAAACTTCACGGCACAGGCATTGCTTTATATCTGGAGATCTCTCTGCTCTTGTCGTGACATGGTACCATGGGCCCAGCACTATGTGTCAATAATTGTCACAGGTGTAGTGTTTGTACCAGAGTTTTCAAGTGGCTGGCTGGACTAAAAAGTTACACTCGTTCAGCGCATCGGTAGGGGTTCTCCTACATGGATATAAAGTAGTGGCCGTACTCGAAAACGAGTTGGCAGCCACCATGTATATATGTATGTATGTATGTATGTATGTATGTATGTATGTATGTATGTATGTATGTATGTATGTATGTATTAGGACGACCCGACCATGTGACAGGTTGTACAGGTTTACATGTTACCAGTAGCACTCAAGTTTACTTGGTGAGGAGGGTGATTTTGGACGCCCTGCTGGAGAAAAAACAAAACCTGACAAAGGGCGGAAGAACTGATAAGAGTCAACGGTCATCCAAAAATGTGTAAATATGTATATACACATGTGCATATGTATGTGCATGTATATGCCTGGGGTGTCAGGGAGGTGCATGTAACTCTATAGGGGGGTGTAGCCATGCCCTTTTCAGGACAGCTCGTCCCACATTGGGCCCCACCTGACACTCAGCTCTCACCAGTGGCCCCAAGAAGCTGTAGCATGCGACAACTGCCACACCCCGGTAAACCGCCTTGGCTGGCGGGCCGAACCAGGTCGAGGGTATCCGGATGGGTCTGAATCTCCCCGGTGAGTTAGATAGGGATGCCTACCCTTGCATGCGAAGACTGGGTCCGGCGTAGTGAGTGGAGGAGGACAACATCGTCCCAACGGTCACGAAGGCGGCGACAGCAAGCGGTGTGGAGCGCTAGGGCACGGCAAGGCACTACAGACGTCGTGGCCATCCACTGCAGCCAAGGAACTCCCTGGTCGTGACGGTACTCCGTATCACCGGTTCTGGCTTCTGCGGCCGAGTGAGTGGGACCGTCACTGTGCAGTGGCCCTCCCACTATAAACCTTTCCCGCACATGTTTCTTCTTTAGCGTGCTCTCCCAAAGCCCTGCAGCGATGAGCGAGAGGCGGAGATGACAGGCGGAGGTAACCTCTGGGAGTTGCCATCGCAAACCCGCACGTGGGCGGCCTGGTCAGCCCTTAACAGACGCGCCAAAGACTCTTTTGAAGAGAAGAGACGGGCAGTGGTCACTGAGGCTCGTGAAAGGAGGAGAAAGGCATTAGCAGCTGCCCCAAGCGACTCCGGTCTCTTCCCCTGCCCTCACTGTCTCCGGACCTGCAAGTCAAGGATCGGCCTCCATAGCCACCTTCGCGCCCACGGCAGACGGGAACAACAATGAAGATGTCATCATCGTTTACGATGGACAACCAAGAGAAGATGTATTAGGAGGAAATATTACCTATGTACATGTGTAAAATAACGAGGAATAAGCAAGCGCGTTGTGACTGCAATCTATCAAAATATCATGTCACAACAGATAACATGGTTTATGTAAATTCAGATAATTTTCTTGAGCATAACATAACAAGTAATCATGCCCATACTGAGACGTATGTAAATACTTCTAGAAATATTTACATACGTCTCTGTGTGGGTGTGATTACTTGTTATGTTATGCTAAAGCAAATTAACTCGATTTATATAAACCATGTTATCCGTTGTGACATGATATTTTGATAGATTGCAGTCACAACGCGCTTGCTTATTCCTAGTTATTTTACACAACATGTACATAGGTAATATTTCCTCCTAATATAGCCACACGTAGATTCTTACATAATCGCACTCGAGCTGAGGAAGGCGAGTTAGTTGAATAGTTAGGGGTTCTGAAAAAACAAATGCCTTTTGGAATTTCTCACGTCACTCTACGTTTGGAATTCAAATCTCGTCATAGTCTCATTTGCTTATTCACCGTCCCACTTTCGATGAAATAACGTACTAATTACTGGAGTCGTTAATTCGACAATACCCTTCCCCTATATTTGAATTTGTTCATAGATTTGTCCAATCATAAATATATTTTTTCATAGCTTTGCCCAATCAGTGTTGACCTGGAGTTAAACAACATTTGAGTAATTTTATCGACCCTGGAAGCATGAAAAGCAAATGGACCTTAGCATGATTTGAATTCAGAGTGTGAGAAATTGAACTCCGAAGGTAAAGTTCCATAACAAAATACCACAAGGCTCTAAAGATTTTGCTCTAAACATTTTGCCGTCTACTGCCCCTTATATGTGTATGTAATAATAGTTTCTGTTTTAAGCAGGTCAACATTTTAGGGGAGGTGGAAGTCAATTAAATCGACCTCAGTGTGTTACTGGTACTTTATTTTATCGTTCCCGTAAAGGGTCATAACTCTATGCCGCAAAGCAAGTTGTCTGATGCTTTGTCAATACTGCTAACCACCGCCCCTTATAAGTGTATGCAATAATAATTTCCAAGATAGACACAAAGCATTGCCGCAATACATTCATGATTGAAGAAATCTATGAACGATTGCAATCATGATTAACCCGTCTTTTTAGGGATATTATGTACGACTAGATCATCTAGCGTACCATCTCTATATTTAAGATGCAATCTAGCTGCTATTTCTAGCATGACGAACGGCTTTCTATAAACTCTCTTGTTGTCTTGGTGACAGGTTAGGAACAATTAATGGTAGAAGTTTGTTCGTCATCCTAATGATTCAGATGTCGGCGTTCCCATAAACAGACAGACGTCAATTCTGTACATACTCCAGAGCTATTCAATCCGTTTATATGTCTTCACATTAATCCGTTCAATAATTTACTTAACCGATCGAAATATTGACTTGTGTGATAAAACATTAAGGAGATATTTTTTGTTGTATACGTTTTGTCTTTCTGAAAGAACAGGCGCGTACTTGCCTTAATTATTTTGCCTTTACTTTGATTAGAAAATGGCATTGTTGTTTCGATTTTATATTAGAGAAAATATACAACGTAGAAGTTACGTGTGTTCTCTAGTTAGTTGCTATGAATAAATGCGCTCGTTACAAATATGAAATTATGTCTCACTTCACACAATTATATATCGTAGCGAGAAGTAAAATACGTAACGATCTCATACTATTGTTGTTGGTAGCAGTTAGTCCCAACTGAATACTGCTTCAGTCCGGCTTCTATTTCTATTTCGTCGAACAACCACATAGAGCAGAGTTACCCAATTGTTTTGGACTATCGTTCTCTTTTAAAGAATATATTTCATCAGCAGCCAACCCCACGGTAAAGTTGATGCAAAAATTATACATTGAAAATTAGATTTGTATAATATTTTCTTTAAATTTTATTAAAACATTTCTAGAATAATTAATTGTGACAGTTTCACAAGCAACTACTAATTTGTATTCTTGGTTCATTTCCTCCTTCATCACTCCATGTCACCCAACGACCCCATTCCCATTCCCTAGCTTTCGAATGTGTCCCTCTCGAGCTTTCAAACACCAACAGGGTGCAGAAGCATTCCGTTTGCGAATATCTGACAGGTTTCCCCGTTGGCACGACGAACATATAAAAACAGGTTTGTCATAAAAGCTGTCATATTTTAAACAGTATTAACAACGACTGAGGTTTTGTTTTCATTAATAACCAATGTTGTCTTTTATCGTGTATAGAGGTTATACTTAGACAACATATTTTATTTATAATTGTGTCTTCCGTATCAAGACAGAAGTAGTAGCAAGTTTAATGAGAAATAATACTTCGTGCACCATACGCCCATCAATCACTAAAGCGTGGTGCAGTTAGTGTTAGTAGAAAATGTTTAACATTTAACACCTCAAATACAAACTATCAAATTGGTTTCTGTATTGATAAAACTTAATATCAACGGCAGAAGTTTCACTGAAAAATATATTGTGGCCTTGTACACGTTGTTACTTATGACTATCTTAATTTGATACGAATTCGTTCCTGCATGCATGCATGTATGTATGTATGTATGTATGTATGTATGTATGTATGTATGTATGTATGTATGTATGTATGTATGTATGTATGCATGTATGTATGTTGGTGCTACTGGTAACATGTATCCCAGTACAACCTGTCCCATGGGCGGGTCGTTGGGGACTAAACTGGCAATCCCACCAAGGTTTCTTGGTGAGTAGGGTGACTTTGGACATCCTGCAGGAATAAAAACAAAACCTGTCAAAGGGCCAAAGGAGCTCTTAAGAGTCAATGCCCATCCAAAATCACCGGGAGAGATGACCCCTTAGCCTTTGTCAAGGCAGAATTCTAGGAGAAGGAAAACTCTGATATAACACCTACAACCCTGATGGTATCCAATGATGTTGACTTGTTCTTCTTTTTGGTAAATATCATCTTTGTTAAGAGAGTGGGACTGGCTTTGTGCAGTGCCTTTGCTCACTATAAAAGCTTCACGGCACAGGCATTGCTTTATATTTGGACATCTCTCTGCACTTGTCGTGACATGGTACCATGGTCCCAGCACTATGTGTCAGTAATTGTCACAAGTGTAGTGTTTGTACCAGAGTTTTCAAGTGGCTGGCTGGACTAAAAAGTCACACTCGTTCAGCGCATCAGTAGGGGTTCTCCTACTTGGATATAAAGTAGTGGCCGTACTCGAAAACGAGTTGGCAGCTACTATGTATGTGTATCAGGTCGCTCTCGGATGCTATTGGTAACATGTAACCCAGTATAACTTGTCTCATGGTCAGGTTGTCGGCGACTAAACCGGCAACACCACCAAGCTTGCTTGGTGAGGAGGGTGATATTTGGACACCCTGCAGGATGATCACAAGACCCGGCAAAGGGCGGAGGAACTCAGCAAAATCAATGGCCATCCAAAAAGTACTTTCATTTTCTTTTTTCCACATGGGAGTGAAAGGCCCCCAGTTGTTATCACAATACCTTTCTAGGAGAGGGAAACTCCAAAAAAAGACCTGCGGCTTTTCGGGTAGTGTTTTCGAGGCTCAGAGAGTGTAATTGGTCGTGTGCAAGGCCTTTCCCCTCTTAAAATACCTTCAAAGCGCAGGCATTGCTTGTTCAGGATATGTTACAGGTTTGTGTGGATGGCCATAGCCTAAAAGTGCACCAAACTCCATAATCTGACAAGAGATTGTAGTACTCTTAGCAGAGTTTGCAGCCATCATGTATGTATGTATGTATCGATGGATGGATGCGAAAGGAATCGTGTGGGCTGTATACTAACATACTGTGACTTTTCGGCAGTTACACCAGGTCTGAACACAGTCGAGAGAGAGAGGGAGAGTGAGAGAGAGGAGGAGGATAGAGAGGAAGTCAGAAAGAGACATGGAGGAAGAATCGACCCGAGTATTGGACTGGTACTTTTTTTTTCATCCTCAAAATGATGAAAGGCAAATTTGAACTCAGAGCGTGTTTGGCCGGAAAGTATAGCGCAAATTGTTCTATCTGGCTTTCTAACGATTCTATAAATTCGTCGCATCCTATCTGTTGTTGTTGCACTAAATACCATTTCAGCTTTGTACTTCCATTTTGTTATTATTTTTTACTAATTAAAACACACTTAAACAAATTGTTATTTAAAATTTCTATGAATTTCCTTTTACCTTAATAACGACTACAGATTTATAAAACGACGTTTGGTCCTAATGTATATGTTTCGTCAACCAGAACCTCATATTTAATGTGTAATTGATTTTATTGTTCGTGGAAAACTAGCACACTTAACAAATTATTAGTGTAATATGTTTAGAACCTGAGAACGAAGGAGCTACATTATGTATAATCATTGTCGTTATTATCAATTGAATTCTAGAGTCGGTTAGTGTTAAACAACTCTAACGACGTTCTTTGCGAGACTCTAGGTGTCATTGGAGATCAACCTAGTTGCTTATTCCGGTAATTATATTATGTATCATCAACGTCTCTTAACTGGCGCAACCAGCCATTGATGGGCCACTCTATACGTTTTGGTAGTCAACAATCACACTGATCTCTGTCCACCGTTATACACAGGACGTTTGTAGTGTTGAGAGGTATCCAGTTCTTGATGTTTTCTAATCATGATTTTCTTTGACAGCGTCGTCTTTGCTCTTATTCAACTACGGGAAAAGTTGTAGAAAGGACGTTGTATACATGTATGTATAATATACATGTATGTAAAATTGCGGTAGTAGACAAAATATTTTGTCAGAAATCGAAGCTGTACCGCAGGGACGGGTTAGCCGGCAGCTATACCTTACTTGATCAGAGTATTTTGTTGTTTTACAGTTGGTTATAATAAAACGGTAATCGTAAATTGTATATATATATATGCATACACACACACACACGCGCACATATATATATTTATATATATAGAAAGTGACATGGAAAATCCCAACCACGGCGCCAAGCGGTTTCGGCTTGTTTGCTCAGCAACACTGTTCAAGGGTGGTCACAGCACCGCAGACTCTCTCTCTCTCTCTCTCTCTCTCTCTCTCTCTCTCTCTCTCTCTCTCTCTCTCTCTCTCTCGCTATATATATTGGAAAAGTAAATAAGAACAACAAGGAGTACAGTTACGAAAGGTGTTAGGTATTAGGTTCACGCTTGTGAATGTTTAGAAATGACACACGAGTTGATATATATATATTAGGAAAATAAACAAAACTAGAAAATGTTAATAAGATCTTCTCATAGAATAACAGCAAAATATTTATTTAAAAATAGCAATTAATCGTACCGGTTTCAGCCAAAAGTTGTTTATGCTTCTTCATGCTACAGGAAATATAATTAAAAGTGTATAATGAAATGAAGTTGTATTTTAATAAGAAGAGGGTATAAAGAACATAGTTTACATACATATGAAAGAGTTCACACTTTCGTTTATCTCTTTCTCTCTCTCTCCACCATGGTGGTTAGGAATAGAAATTGGTTGGTTCCTTGTTATTGAATGACTGGTTGTTGACTACAATTGCAGTGGTAGTAGTTGAAGTGGTAGAAGAAGAAGAAGAAGAAGAAGAAGAAGAAGAAGAAGAAGAAGAAGAAGAAGAAGAAGAAGAAGAAGAAGAAGAAGAAGAAAAATAAAAAGAAGAAAAATAAAAGGAAAAATAAAAATAATAATAATAATAATAATAATAATAATAATGATTTCTTTATTGGCCACAAGGGCTGATATCAAGAAAACCATTACAGGCGGCACAGGACGGTACAGGACGGTACGATGTGGGTTTTGTGCGTGTAAATATTTTTATTATTTATATAAGAAAAGAAAAAAAGGACATAGAAACATATATATATATAAACAATAAAAATGAAAATTGAAACAATAAAAAATTCCCAAATAGGGGGAAACCTCCGAGGGTTACTCGTGGCGAAAACCACACAAAAGACCACGGCCACCCTGACCACCAGGACAAGCGCCCTCTCTCAATTTTTCCATATCTCAAACTAATGACGTATATTCAGAGTGGTCCCGTTCACTCGGACCATTCTCGCTACATTCACCCACCTTTCAACAAACTTGCTAGAAGGCAGCACTTACCTCTCCACCCTGATTTTCATCTTCAAGTGAAACTTGAAAAAGTTAATTAGGGATTCGCCGAAGAGGAAAGTGTCTGTCTTTAACCCTTTTAACCTTGTCCACCACACAATCTCTTTCGCCATGGCCACCAGGCAGATGAAAACCGCCTGCCCGTCCTCCTCGAAGGAAGACGGCGAGACCATCTGCACAATGGACTCAGTCGACAAGCGGATCAGTCCTACACGCGACAGCAAATGTTCGACATAGCTCCACAAGTAAGCAATGCTCGGGCACTGAACGAGTGCGTGCACGACGGTTTCGTCGCTCTGCGCGCATCTCGGAAAGGCTTGGCTGACGGCACTTCCGTGCCTGTAGAGCTTATCTCGAACCGGCAGCGCTCCCCGGTAGCACCGCCAGGCCAGGGGGTTTTGGAAGTTATCCATAGGCCTTGGGCTGAAAGTTCTCCGGAAGAGAGCAAACAGCTGATCTTCTTCGACGCCCAGGATCTCTCCGAGAAAGTCGTCGCTCTTCCCCTCCACTAGTCCTCTATAGAACGCCGAGCTGGATGCTCCACCGATACTGGTGCCCAGATGGCAGAGGGAAGTGAGCGCCTGGAGACATTCCAGTTTCCAAGCGCTATCCCTCGGTCTTTTTCTGACCCAGGATTGCAGCTCCGTCAAGGAGACGAGCTGTGGGAAAACGTGCCTGGCGAACGCCGACCACACCTGTTTACCATCAATGAAGCACCAGAGATGTCGCAGCCTCAGCGCATGTTTGCGCATCATCAGCCATGGCATGCCCAGTCCTCCACGCAACGGGTGTTGACAGCTGATGGATCGTCTGACCATGGGAGCGCGTGCCTCCCACAAAAAGCGGAAGAGGAGACGCTCCATTTTGGTGAGAGTTGGGCTGGAGCAAGGGACGACGGTGAGGCGGTAGCCGATGACGGATGCGACGTACGCATTCTCCCCCTCCGCCCGGCCTTTCAGGGACAGCTTCCTCTCGGCCCATTTCTGGGTGAGGGAGTCCACCCTGTTCGTCACCTTGTTCCAGTTTTTCTCCATCTGGAGGTCTGATCCGAAACAGAACCCGAGCAATTTAACCGGTCCGTCCGTTCAACGCCCCACGACTCTGTCGGACGGCATCGACTTGCCTCTCCAGGTGCCGAGCTGCAAGCCCACCGACTTTTCCTGGTTTATCTTTGCTCCTGTCACCGCTTCGTATTCCTTGAGAGCGGTGCTGAGCATTTGGACGTGTCTGGTGCTCGACACCACCACGGTGACGTCGTCAGCGTAAGCCGACTCGGATTTCCCGTATCCTAGTTCGCGTGGGACGCCCCTCATCGCCCCTAGTTTGTGCAGTAACGGCTCGAGAGCCAATACGTACAAGAGGGACGAGAGGGGACAACCCTGGCGGACTGAGCGCATGATGCTGAACGGCTGCGACAGGTGACCGTTCACCCTCACAACTGAGCAGTTGTCGCTGTACATTGCTGTGATCCAGCCCCTGAAAACGGGCCCGAGACCGGCTGCCTCGAGGACCGTCGCCAGGTACCGATGGTCGACCCTATCGAATGCTTTGGATTGATCCAAGTTGATCAGGGCCCCACCCGTGCCAGGTTCCTTAACCACCCTCACTATGATGTATCGCATGAGGTGGAGGTTGTCGTGTATGGATCTGTCCAGAATGGCGCATGTCTGCGCCTCTCCCACCAGACCCTTGACGACAAGCGCCAACCTCGTTGCTAACACTTTGGCCAAAATCTTGAACTCTGCGTTTAGCAGGGTTATGGGCCTGAAATTATCGAAACATCCCCCTTGTTCGGGTCTTTTTTCAGCAGCGCCACTGCTCCCCGGCTCACAAAACTGGGAATGCTCCCGTTCGGCTGCCAGTTGCAGTAGAAGTCTGCCAAGAGGTCACCGAACAAGTCTGGCATAAATGCATGAAGCTCGTAGGGCAGACCATCCAAACCTGGCGATTTACTCCTTGTGCAGTTATCCATCGCTTCCCGTATTTCACCGGCTGTTATTGGGTTTTCGCAACACTGTGCTGCGGTAATCGAGAGCCGAGGTAGTCCGTCGAGGTATGCACTGACGTCCATGCCCCGAACCGGGCCGCCGCCGCCGGTGCTCCCGAACAGTTCAGCAAAGTGCTGCTGAAAAGCTTCACACATCCGCTCGGGTTCCAGCATCACGCACCCGTTTTGGTCAGACAAAGACCGAATTGTGGCTTTATTGCCACGTCGCGCCTCTGCCACCCGGGCCCATTTGACGGCTTTTGCCCCCTGGTTTTTCAGAGCACGCGCTCTAGCTCTGACAACGCAGCCTTCGTGTTTTGCGTTGAAGAATTGGTCTAGTGCCAATCTCGCCGCAAGCACGTCGGTTGCGATGCCTGTCCTAAACGCCTCTTCTAGCTTTCTGACTAGCTCTCCCTCTACTCTATTTTTCTCTATCACTACTCCTTTGCTAAACCTAATCGACTCTACTTTAATTGCCCTTTTCAGGGCGAACCACCACCTGTTGTTGACGACCGCTCCCGTCAACGCCCGCTTAACTAATACGCTAATCCGGTCTCTGTAGGCTTTGCGCGCCGGGAAAGACGCGTTCAGCATCCAGTAACCAGGCCCTTGTCTATGAAGTCTGCCTATGTCGATCTCACAGATCACAAATTTGTTGTCTATGTAGTCGACTATTTTAAATTGTGGACAACTTATACTAGCCTTATCTAGTTCTCTGCAGAATACCCCATCGAGATACAATCTGGATGACCCGATGCAGTTCGTCCATGTCCACATTGGCACATTCGGGTGATCCAGTCGATACCTGTCAGACAGTTCAAAACGTCTGAGCAGGTTGGTGAGGCTCTTGCACCCTCCTATTCTATCCACTAGCCCCACACAATCCCTGCGTGCATCCAAGATACCGTTCCAGTCGCCCACTAACACTAAAGAGCGGGACGTTCCAAGAAAGGTCTCTAGACGTCTGAAGAAATCTGGCCGTTCTGCCCCTGTTGGGGCGTAGATGGCTACTAGCCTGAAAGCATTGCCTTCGCTGCCGGTCACGTTCAGCACCACCGACTTACCTTCTGAGTCTAGGAAGATGGCCCGTATCGCGAGATCCAAGCCTCTCCGAAAAAGGACGGCAACCCCTCCCCCCGATCCTGGACGGCTGGGAGATGCGTATACATCGTAGCCGCCGAAAATCGGTGCGAAGGCTTGTGCTTCTGAGATACTGGTTTCACTGATGGCCACCACATCTATGTTTAGTGACCTGAGGTCATTGAGCAGGTGACCCTGCTTCGAAGATGACCCCAGGCCACGTGCATTTATACTGCCTATTCTGAGTACGGCCATGTGGATGAGAAACGGGGCAAGTGAGAAAGGGTCACTTACCTTGATCGTGTGGTGAAGGGACAGTAGAACCGTCCCTTTCGCTGGTCATGGTTGTTTCCAAGAGGATGTCAGTGTATATCCTCTTGGTAACCGAATAATAATAATAAAAAGAAGTTTGTAGGGTGGTGTGTGTGTAAGCGAATTAGAATATGCCTTTAATACACTAGTATTTAAAATATTCAAGGATTAACTGAATAAGCACACAATACCGGGGGGTAGGGTGTAGAAATATATTTTCTAAGTACCAGTCTGCAGCTGTTTCTCACTTACTCTCTCTCACTTTCTATTCTTCCGCGGAAGAAATCTGGTGTTTTAAGACCTGGATTTGGATGGGCTCCATCAGGTTTGAAAATACCCTAGAAACGCCGTATGTCAATATAGCGCTCCTACAACTCCTACATCTATTACGGGAACACACACACACACACATATATATATATATATATGTAAATGGTAAACAGAAATAACAACACAATCGGTACAGGAATATATTAGTTTAACGCTTGAAATATATATATATATATATATATATATATATATATATATACACACATATATATATATGGTCACCAGTTGGTGCTACTGTAACATGTATCCCAGTACAACTTGTCTCATGGTCGGGTCGTTGGGGACTAAACTGGCAACCCCACCAAGGTTTCTTGGTGAGGAGGGTGACTTTGGACATCCTGCAGGACTAAAAACAAAACCTGTCAAAGGACAAAGGAGCTCTTAAGAGTCAATGGTCATCCAAAATCACCGGGAGAGATGACCCCTTAGCCTTTGTCAAGGCACAATTCTTGGAGAAGGAAAATCTGATATAACACCTGCAACCCTGATGGTATCCAATGATGTTGACTTGTTCTTCTTTTTGGTAAATATCATCTTGGTTAAGAGAGTGGGACTGGCTTTGTGCAGTGCCTTTGCTCACTGTAAAAGCTTCACGGCACAGGCATTGCTTTGTATCTGGAGATCTCTCTGCACTTGTCGTCACATGGTACCAAAGGCAAAGCACTATGTGTCAATAATTGTCACAAGTGTAGTGTTTGTACCAGAGTTTTCAAGTCGCTGACTGGACTAAAAAGTCACACTCGTTCAGCGCATCGGTAGGGGTTCTCCTACATGGATATAAAGTAGTAGCCGTACTCGAAAACGAGTTGGCAGCCACAAATATATATATATATGTATGGAGGCACACGGCTTAGTGGTTAGAGCATTGGCCTTGCAATCAAAAGGTTGTGAGTTCAATTCTCAGACCGGGTGATGTGTTGTTTCCTTGAGCAAGACACTTTATTTCACATTGCTCCAGTTTACTCAGCTGTAGAAATGAGTCCCCATCACTGCAAAGTGGTCGTGGAGGTGCCACAGCAAAAAGGCACCCAACACTCACTGTAAATGAGGTTGGTGTTAGGAAGGGCATCCAGCTGTAGAAATCAAGCCAGAATCAGTTCCCGTCCCACCCTTGCAAGCAGGGAAAAGTGGACATAAAAAGAAATGATGATATATATATATATATATACATGCGTATGCATGCATGTGCGACTGTGTGTATATGTACGTGTGTGTGTGTGTGTATATATACGTGTGTATGTGTGCCAATAATCTAATTATACATTTCTAAAGTGCGTAGACAAATAGGTACATAGATAAAATGTTTTTCAATTTAAATTGAAGATACGAACGCATGGTATTTATTTATATTTACACAATTATGTAAATATATTTATATTATATGCATATACGTTTGTAAGTATATATACGTGTATGTATGTGTATGTATCTATGTATATATGTATGTATGTGTGTGTATGTATGTGTGTGTGTATATGTATGTGTGTGTGTGTGTATGTATGTGTGTGTGTGTATGTATGTGTGTATGAAATGTTTGTTTGTATATGTATGTATGTATGAATGAATATATATGTATGTAGGTCTCATATCTAATGTGTTTGTAAAGGCGCAATCTTGGTGTTTAACTGGTTTGGTTTGTTTTGCTGTGTGAAAATTAAGTACATCTATTGAAAGCACATATTATTGAGATATAATAGATAACATAGCTTTTCTGTTTTTATAAGATGCATGCAATAAATTATGCGGGTTCACAATCACTTTCATTCACATGTGAATACATTTATAATTGAAGATTAACTTGTGTTACTATCCAAACAGTATATGCATAATCATTAGTGGCAACCGGGATACAATACAGCAGTAAGCTCATTTATTGTCAGGCAACTCTCGAATGAAGAAGACTATATTATGAGAAATCCTGCTCAGGTTAGATTCAATGATCAATTTACAATCTGTACATTAAATAGACTAGCAGACAACCACTAACTCCTCACATGGTGTTCGCATTGTGATTGTTATCAATTGAAATATATTGTCGTTTAGTAGTACGTAAGTCCAACGACATTCTCTGTGAGATTCTGGGTGTCAATGGAGATCAGTCTAGTAGCTTATTCCGGGAGACTTTCAGCTCGAAGAACATAAAAGGAACTTCCAGAAATCCATGGCTTAGGGAGAGCTTTACAAGTTTTATTTTATAAAATCCACAAGGATGGTAGCGGGGTTAGTCATGTATGTGTGTGATATGCGTAGAGCACATACTCGTTCAGTGTCCGCGTATCACTTATGGAGTTATGTCAAACAGCTCTTGCCACGTATAGGACAGATTTGGCTATCGCGAAGATCATTCCACCACATTGCATTGAGTGCGAGGCCAGGTAGTGTTCCTCTGACATGTTTCTATGTCGTCAGTGATTGTATGAAAAGACAAGATAGAAAGAACTGACAATGAATACTTTACTCTTCGGCCAAAGCCTCAACAGCATTTTCAAGTTTCCCTTGAAAAGAAAGGTAAAGCTAGAAGCACACCTTTCCACAAATTTACTGGAGGTTGCTCCTTCCAATAAATTTGCTGGAGGACAAAAAGAATGACACGACGGAATATTCACATGCGCCTGAAAGCCCAAAGAATACAACTGCAAGAGTGAACTTGTTCTGAGTATTCAGAGTATTTCTGGATCTGTTGGGTTTCTTAGTTCATTGTATATATCTGTCCTCTATTAAGAAGCTTGATTTAGTTTCTTTCGTATGCGTGTTTTCTTTTACCTAATCGATTCTTCGTAAACAATCACAGTTTGTGTAATTGTTCTTCGAATCTTACCGTCATCTGTCGCTCTTATGGGAAATAAAGAAAATTACTTGCCATGTTTGTCTATGTAACATTATCCTTTGCTATGTATTGACTAATACATCAATTTTTTGAGGGTATGGATTGTGATAAAACAACACCGTATTGGTTGAATCGAAATGATAAATATAAGGACACTTATATGAAGGAATGTTTACATACTTTTATATAGAGTTACATATAGAGAGTTACATATCTATCTATCTACTTACCTATCTATTTAACTAACTATTCATATATATATATAATATATACATACATATATATATATATATATATATGTATATATATATATATATATATATATATATGTGTGTGTGTGTGTGTGTGTGTGTGTGTGTGTGTGTGTGTGTGTGTGTGTGCGTGCGTGTGTTTGTCTGTGGCATTTGAGAACGGGTGCAACTCCTTCGATGCTATGATATTTGAATGCAGAATACTCATTTCGACTGTATTCAAATGAAAACCTTTTAACTATTCCATAGTGAATTTCGAATATGCAAGAGATTATTTCATATTTCATATTTCGTTCCCAACCTTTTGTCTGAGGGCAGAAGATACCAAAATCCTACTTTTATGTATCTAGGATCCTGTTTATATTTTATTCAAGTATATATCTATAATATAATCTACAAAAAGCATGGAAAACTGACATGTACCTTCCTAGGTACTCAGAGTTTCCTGAAGCAAGGTGATTTCACCTCGTCCATACCTCTATAATACATATTCAGGGCTTTTTCTTTACTGACTACAACCCCCCCCATATATATATATATATAGAGAGAGAGAGATAGATATATATTGTTGCCTATGTCTGCCAGGCGCGCGAACAGAAGCACGTGTTTTTCTGTCTGCGGCATATCACGAAATCGAAATTGATCTCATGATACCGTTCTCATAAGCAGAATAAATTACATATTGGATTGCATGGGAGAACCGTTAAAATAATTATTATGAATAAACGATTTATGTAAAATCAGCAACTATCTTATTGATATTCTTATATATATATATATAAGAATTTTTATATAAGAAAATTTGATCCGAAATTATTAGAAGTGTCCGACGAACCTGCAGATCCAGAATCAGACAGATCCACACAATGATTGTGTCTCGAGCTGTCTGCCGGCGGCGAAACAATTGTAACACACAATAAATTGAGTTCAGATGTATCAGTGATTTTTCGTTTTATATTATATATATATATATATATATATATATATATGTATATATATATATATATCCAGTCATTTTTTTAAACATCGATTAAGTATGTGTACCAAGCATGGTTTTATCCCGTAAATACATTACCCAATGATATTAGATATAATTGGGTAATGTATTTACGGGATAAAACCATGCTTGGTACATATTAGATATAATGATTGGTACATATTAGATATAATGATTTAAAAAGTGATTTAAGGGAGATGTGTGTGCTATTTCTAGCAGGAAGAGCAACAGCGTAAATACTGCTATATCACCTTATTTGATTAATGTCGTTGAGAAGAATCATCTAAGAGTCATATGTATTTGACATGAATACAACACAATGGGGAGCTATCTAATAGCGTCGCGTACCCTATTTATTGGTTGTCTAGAAACTGCACGACACTTTTAAAAATTACTCCTACCATGGAACTGGGATAGCATATATATATATATATATATATATATATATATATATATATATATATATATATATATATATATATATATATATATATATAATCTTATATATATATAGAGAGAATCTTAGAAAAGGCACAGCTAGTTAGGACGTTGTACGTATAGTACGTTAATCGAACTGTAGAGATATGTAAAACCTTTCAGATAATCAGCATGTAGTATAGATACAGAAAAATATGCACTGTAACCATGCAACTCAAAACATACAGATCCACACTACAATAATACCCGTACCTGCACAGAGAGAAAGAGGGAGAAAGCGGGAGAGAGAGCCATGCACACATATTTATCAAGTTTATGTTGTCGTAATTTCAAAGAAAGAGTCTTGTTTCGATGTTATATATATATAAAGAAAAAAAGATGAAATCGAAAATGCAACTGGAGTCTTATTTTTAAGAAAATATATATATTTATTTGGTTCCTTTACCGATTTCGCAGTTCTTCTGCTTTTCAAAAGATGTGAGAAAAACCACCGACCCTCCATCTCAACTCTACTTTTGAAAAGCAGAAAAACTGCGAAACCGGTAAAGGAACCAAATAAATATATTTTCTTAAAAATAAGACTCCAGTTGCATTTTCGATTTCATCTTTTTTTCTTTATACTTTCATTCGTGTAGGACACCTCGGTTATTTTTCATTTCGTAAAAAAACCTCACTTTCTAATATATATATATATATATATATATATATATATATATATATATATAGAGAGAGAGAGAGAGAGAGATTTTGAGTATATGTTGGTTGTATACCAACACCTCAGTGTGCAGGCTGGAGCACTCGACGAAGTGCGCAGGTTGGTTTGGTTACTCCGGAGTAATGTAAAATAAAGTAAAATAAAAGTCAAATGTTTAAAATTTAGCTTCGTTTATTACTGCTATATATATTTCGGTGACAGCCATCTTTGGCCGTGACCTCTTCAGGCAGTCCGAATTAGTGTGGTATAGACAAGTACATATGTTGTTGAGGTGTATAATTTTGTCAATACTCTGATATGCCCAGTTCCTGGTTGGGTTGTTATTTCACTCTTTTTTCTGGGTTAGAAAATGATTAAAACGAAATGTTTTACTTTGTGTGAAGTGTTAAGGTATTAGTTGATTTATTTTTTATTTAACAATGGCATTTATTTATCTATTTATATATTTAATTATTGTCTATTACCGGTTTCTGCATTTATATGCATTATCAAATGATAGTGAAATGTATTAGTGTATATATATATATATATATATATATATGTATATATATATACATATATATATACACACACACACACACACACACACACACACATATATATATATATATATATATATATATATATATATATATATATATATAACATCGAAGGAAGACTCTTTCTTTGAAATTACGACAATATAAACTTGATAAATAGGTGTACATGGCTCTCTCTCTCCCGCTTTCTCCCTCTTTCTCTCTGTGCAGGTACGGGTATTATTGTATGTGTGGATCTGTATGTTTTGAGTTGCATGGTAACAGTGCATATTTTTCTGTATCTATACAAGAGTATATCCAGTTACTACATGCTGATTATCTGACAGGTTTTTACATATCTCTACAGTTCGATTAACGTACTATACGTACAACGTCCTAACTAGCTGTGCCTTTTCTAAGATTCTCATGATGTGTACCGATGCAGTTAGTAACATATCCCAGAGCACTGATGATCGCAGGTACGAATCTAAAGGTATCTGCCGGTTCCCCATTTGTTCCCTAAATGTTCTACTTTTCCCTAATCTTTAGCATTATATTGACATCTGCTGGGTAGCTGATTTCCCCTAATGATATACCTTTTTTTTCTCTGTCCTATATCACTATATCTCGTCTGTTATGTTTGTATTTTGTTGGGGGTTTGACAGGAACATTTCACCAGTACTCTTTCATAATATGTATGCATATACCATACACATCACAGTAACGGTTTCTATGTTTATCCTCATTGCTGTCCTTTCTAAGGATTTCATTGTATTGTGCTTTGAACTCTAAAACATGCCCCAAAGGCAGATAGTATCGGGATGACATCGTTGGACAGCTACTTATGATGTGAGTAAGATCGTCGATGTTTATTCCGTAGAGCCTGCATCTGTTGCACATTTAGGTGTTTTGCTCGCCTGTTTTGCCTGTCATTTTTGTGGATTAAGTATTTCATTGGTAATTTTTGGTCTTGGAATGAAAACGCATATCCTTCAAAATGAGGACTAATGTACTGGTTGGTGGTCCAAGATAGACTGGTTTGCTTATCTATATTACTCTCACTTTAAAGCATTTTGGTAATATTGGCTTGCATAAGTTTTTGCTAAGCATGCAACATTTCATTCGTGGATTCATTGCCATTTTGCTGTGCATTTTCCCTCATTGTGAGATTTTGGTTATTATACAGGGAGTATTTCCCAAGGAGCTCCTTGCCAGCTCTCATGATATTATCTGTCTCATTTAGAAACGCTTGTTCTTTAGATCGACGTCTATACTTTCTAATTTCATAGATGTTGTCGGGGTAATATGATGCGGTACTAAAATTCTAAATGCTAAGCATCTGCCTCCCATTTTACTTTTCAGGTAGAGCTGAAATATATCACTGATGTTTTAGAAATTTCAGGTGCCGGTTAGAACTTTTGGGGTATTAACATCAATGACTCGGAACTCATTTAGCGTCCAGCCAAATAGTCCAAATGTTGGTGCCAGCTCAGGTATAGCAAACGCATTGTGGTCTATTGATTTGTTGTGCACCTAAAGTTCAGAAGACAATATCTTTCTAATACAGATGTTATATTCCCTGCTTACGCGTTCTTTGTTACAAATTCCAGCGCAGGATATATTTCCATCTCTAATTGTGTGTAGCTTTTAATGATGAAAGCAAATATCTCTTGAAGTGTAAACAGGCCTTTAAAAGCTCGTTTCTTGAGTTCAGATTTATTCCATGAGTTCAACCCATGTAGAATTCTGTTCTCTGCATGGTTGGTAGTGATAGCTCTAACCTTGGTTTCATATAAAATAGACTTGAAAATATATAAAAAAAAGAGCAAAACCTACACGAAGTCTATAAAGATAAATATAATCAACTTATTCTTAACAATGTAACTAATAAATACCAGGTGGCTATTCCTGACAGTTGTAACAAAATTAATGATGTAAGTGATAAAAGATCGACACTAGAGTAGGATGCTTAGCTAACACCTTCATCCTAATGTAAGACATTAGGTCAGACTTCATACACAGGCCTACTTGTAGATTGATAACCCCCGTTAATACAAAATTAGGACTATCTAGTAAAAATTCTTAGAGATTAACGTACGCATTAAGAACAGCACTAGCTTCTTACTGTCATATCCTGGCTCAGAGACATTTCTTCGAAAATTACAAGTAGGTTCATTCAGTTCGATATAATAGATGGTTAACCCTCCATTTCTAAGTTACTTTTAGACAAAGCGTTGGAGTTTATCCGTAGTTTTAGTTACATTAACGACCAGAAATTAGAAATAATTATGCATGCCGGGTGGGCCTTCCTGTTTGATAATGGGGGTGTATAGGTTAAAAATCCGATCCAGAAGATTCCTTTGACGTTTCGATGGGACCGTATGACAGTGCCGATGTGTGTGACCTGTTGAATTATATATCCTCCAAACACTAAGTGAAAATTCCCCATCCATTCTATATTGGTCTATAGTGAGACGATGACCTTTCTTTATCACACAATTGCAATGATCATTCCCTGGAATGGTTCCACAAAGATTTAATAGAAGCCTTTCGCGCACTGGGACTTTGAAATGCTATAGATACGAACCTCTCTAATGCTAATTTCATTGACGTTAAATCAGACTTGGTCTCAGGTGCGTATAAACCATACCATAAACCTAACAGGAAAACGAAATATATTTACTATTAGAGGATCTTGCTACCCCGCATAGTCTTTAAAAATGTAGTCCCTAATATTAGTCTTTTTTATGCACTAAAGGACAGTAGATAATGTTTTAAAGGCATTCAAAGTTATAGGTTACATGACAGGACGAATATTGAGAAAACGATGATGAGTGGAAATGAAAGAATTTACGATATGTAACCTTTCATCAACTAAGTAGATATTTGTTAAGGCAGCATTCTACTAAAACAATATCCTTCTCGACAGCATGACTAAGTACATACCCTATCACCAATCCACTCAACAAACCTAAAAATAAATATAGACATTGAAAAATAATCTGGTTCACCCCTACTCCATTAATATTAAGAGTAAAGTACGGAAGTAGTACTTAGATCTGCTAGATAGGTATTTTCCCCGACAACATAGGTACAGTAAAATATTCAGTAGGCGCTTTCTGAAGATAAACTATTCCTGCAGCCTCTCCATTAGGTCAAAGTTACCTGCTAAAAACAAATCAGATGAAGTTTCAGGATGCTTTTGCAGGATAAAAGAAAATTGCCCACTGCAGTAGAGCTGTAATATCAAATCGTTGTTAAAATCGATCTTGTAGCATACTGCATATCATTCACTGCACTATGCATGGAGTTGGTGATAAGTGTAACATCCATTGTATGTGAGACCGATGTTACACATATCACCAACAACCATGCACAGAGCAGTGAATATGTAGAATGCTGCAAGATCGATTTAAACAACAATTCTACTCACTCGTTTCTTCCTTTAGGTACGCCAAAATGAAAACCACCACGGCCTGGAAAAACGAATCTGGCAGTTAAAAAATAAAGGAGTCTCCCGTAAAATAAAACAGATAATCCTGAAGGAATCCAGACAATATATCATGTTCCAGGATTTTTAGAGGCCTTGAAAATACCCTAAAAACAGGATCTGACCTCAGGAACGAGGTATTTAAAGCCTGCCTACATCTAAAATCACTTGGGTTCATCATAGCACGTGTTTCATCAATAGAACATCTCGTCATAGCAATCAGAAGGGCTACACCCACCATAATTCCAACACATTTACATTCTATTTTATATTGGCACTGTTTCCATAACTTACACCACATTATTAATTGACGCAAATTATTAACACAAAGCCAAACACACAGACACAGAAACACACACAACGTCACATTATTAATTCACATTATTAAACAAAATCACCATTTTTAGAGTATGTTCCAACATACCTTTCGGGTGATAGCCCCTTTCCACAAGAGATCACAAAACGAGATCTCGTTCAGAAATTCATTCTGTGTCAATGAATTAGGCCGAAACGTCGCACTGTTGCTTCCTGCTTTGTGAACCGTTGTGTACAGCCTGCAGGTACTGTTGTGTACCTATGCATTAACACGTAATGTATCATCTTTACCATAGAAGTTTACATGTGGGTGTATGTAGAACGTGAGGAGGTGCATGAGTCTGTGTTTGTGAGATTATAACTATTTTTAGATTTGGACTTCCGTCAGTTTCGAAGATAAGTGTTCATGTTGTTCGATCAACGGTAAAGCTAAATCGGCAAGCGGCTGAGCTTTTCCCAGACCCATGTGACCTTAATGTACTTTTCTGGGGGATTCAGCGTGAGGTGGCGTGAGAGAACTATTTTTTGCCAGTTGAGTGATCTGAAATAAGGTGAAATAATGCCTTTGTTCGAGGCCGCACAATAACGCCAGTAATGGTAAATATGAGCCGAACACCCTAACTACTAAACCTCCTGGAGTTGCATAGTTATTGATGTATGAATGTGTAAACTATTCTAACAACTCTTTAATTGTCAAAGGTAATTACGTGCCCCTAATAATCCACTCTTTAAAAAGTGGTTGAATAATTAAGTCCAAAAATTGCTTCCG
>OZ024741.1:383703648-383706148 GCA_964016885.1 Eledone cirrhosa | reverse complement strand
GAGCGAGTGAGTGACAATAAAAATTGCAGGTTTTCGTAAAACTTTATTTCATATTAACATTTTTTCTATATCGATCAACACGAATTTGACCAGGTGATCGGATCCCGACTCTTAATCGATACTTCTTCAGATATGAGAGTTTAGATGACGAAGCATGTCGAATAGAACGGACATAACTTCGGTCGATTCATCTCTCACTCAATGACCAATTAAATTTGCATTATCAAAATTGAAACCCGGCTGGCCAGAGTACACACTTTCTTTAATCAGTGAGGTAGACAAACTTCGTGTGGGTGAGAATGTTGAGATTCCCTGTCTGCTGCACCAGTTTCTTTGGTTCGAATCCGCTGGCAGTGTAGTGAATTCAACTCCAAAGTTGGCGGAGCCCTCACTCCGAGGGAGGAGCTGTAATTAGGTTAAATTCACATGTTTATTTGTCGAATACACGCATTTCGCTGGGGAATTAATATTTCCGCAGTCCGTCAGTTCGACATCATTTACATGGATGCTACTTCCTGTAGATAGAAAAGGAGTTATTGATATAAATTCCATAGGCATGATGGTGTAATCATTATTCCATCTCTTAGAAAAAATGTTACCTAATCTTGAATATTAGTTCTCAAGTCATAAGTGACTCAGTGAAAGGTCTATATTGGCCCCGAAAAATGAAACTGAGAAATTGATAAATCAAGAGCTGTTAAAAAGAATTCCAAAGGTTTCGAAGCTCTATCGATCTGTTGGCACAGCGGTGGAACAGTCCGAAGCTGTCATTTACCTGACAGAGTTCCTCGACTCTTTAGAACCATCAGGAGTGCCTTCACATGTCCTTCACTTTAAAGAAGGAGCACCCATCATGTTATTGAGGAATTTGGACTCACCAAATCTATGCAATAGCACTCGATTGGCTGTGAAAAATATGTATCCACAGGTGATTCAAGTTACCATTTCAACAGAATGTGGTAGGGGAGAGGATGTGCTTGAGCCAAGAATTCTTCTTATCCCCACCGATGTCCCATTTCAATTCAAACTTCTTCAATATCCAGTGAGTTTTGCCATGACCATCAACAAATTAGAAGGGCAAACATTTCCGGTTGCCGGTTGCATGTTGAAGAGCCCAGCTTCACCCATGGTCAGATATACGTTGGATGTTCAAGGGCTAGTAGTCAGAAACATCTTTACATCTATGCACCAGATGGAAAAACAACAGACATAGTTTATACAAACATTATAAACTGACCCAATTAATAAATAAATCCGCCCTTAGCAAGGGGACAATCATTTAGGGGAGACATGGTCTGACATGGAATAAAAAAATGAACTGAAATAAAGGCATACTATTGTGATTATTGCCCGGAAATGACGGGCTACTCCGCTAGTATATATATATATATATATATATATATATATATATATATATATATATAACGAAGGAAATGTGGTAAGGAACCAGGTGGACCATAACGCACCAAAGTACTCAATACTTGGGGAGATGGTGGCTAAACCAACCACTTGGCTGGTTTAGGCACCATCTCCCTACTAATTTGCAATCACAGAATTACTACTGACTTTTGACAATCACTTTGACCATATATGGAATTACCCCTTGAGAAGTTCGGCTATTTAAATACCAGGATAAATTTTCATTTAGTCCAGAATTAGCCGTCGAAACGGCTTGAGCTCAGCCGTCGGGGTCTTACTGGTTCCTATATATATATATATATATATATATATATATAACGGAGGAAGTGTGGTAAGGAACCAGGTGGACCATAACGCACCAAAGTACTCAATACTTGATGTAGTAGAGTGGGTAATAGGAACCAGTAAGACCCCGACAGCTGAGCTCAAGCCGTTTCGACGGCTAATTCTGGACTCAGAATTAGCCGTCGAAACGGCTTGAGCTCAGCTGTCGGGGTCTTACTGGTTCATATATATATATATATATATATATATATATATATATATATATATATATATATATATATATATATATATTCTGGTTTATTTATTTACCTTTCTGTCACTGGAATATGTACACATATATATCGTGTAAACACGCATACACATATCTATAACTATATATATATATATATATATATATATATATATATATATATGTGTGTGTGTGTGTGTGTTGTTTGTGTGTGCATACATATGTATATATATGTATGCACACACACACATATATAGTTGATGGATGAGTGTATTGCTTATAGCGAGATATTAAAAGAGGGATGTCACAGCTAAAATAATCGTCTTAAAGATCACAGTAGACGTTTGTGGAGAATTTCTAGTGGGAGTGTAGTAGGCGGTGTACTCCAGTTGTCCCATTAGTTCAGGTAAACCTGATATTATAAAAGCAAGTCTGGAATTTATGTTAGTATACTTCAATTCGTGTGAGTATGTTGAGAGCCGCACAACTATATATTTCGGCGATTGCATATCACTTTAAACAGGAATTTGTAATTTTTCTACTGACCTCGCGGTTACCTATCATCTT
>OZ024741.1:383696148-383698648 GCA_964016885.1 Eledone cirrhosa | reverse complement strand
TGTTGAAACCGATATTGTTATACTTTGGGAGGGTCATTTTGCCAATAAGAAACACACGCACCAGTTGCTTTCACTTAAATTTATTATAATAAATTTATAATAAATTTATAAATTTATAAATTTCTGGTTGGTTGGTTGGTTCCACAACCAGATAGTTGTTTAGATATTGTCATAGTTCTTTCGGCACACACTCTGTGACCTCTTCAGTGACTGGGGATTCCTTTCTTTGTTTTTTTGTGCCTCTCCTTTGTTCTGTCCTACGCCATTTTGTTTATGTGTGTGTGTTGTGTGCGCATGCGCCACATCCAGGTGTCTGTGTGTGTTTATGTTCATTTATTTATTTGTTTATTTACATGTGACTGGTTGGTTGTTTGTTCTATGTGTGTTTTCATTTTGTCCTTAATTGTAAGTTGTGATGTTGCTGTTCCACTCATATTTTCTATTTAATTTTGGTTGTAATTCTTTTATGTTTATTGCCTCTGTGATTTATCTAAACATTGCGTCTTTTCTGTGTGTAGATTCTATTTTTATTTCTATGTTCTCTAATTTACCCTTGTGTTCTATTTTAGCATGTTGGTAGAGTACAGATGATTCTTTACTATCTTGAAGGTCTCGCCAGTGTTCATTTATCCGTTCCCCTACACTACGAGCTGTCTCACCTATGTACACTATATTTTTGTCTCTACATTGTCCTTCAGTACATCTTATGCTATACACTACATTTCTAGTTTTACAGTTAATATGGGGGCTTATTTTACAGGTTATACATTTCTTATGTATACATGAGGGTCTTTGAAAAGGGTATGTCTTGCTAATAAGTGTTATTACGGAGGTACCTGGTCTTTCTACTATCTTAATATTGAGTTTATGTTTATCTAGGGCCCTTCTAAATTTGTAAGCTAATTCACTCTGGTATTTATTGCTATCATACCATGAGTTTATTCTATTAGCCTTGTTCCTAGTTCTTTCTATTCTATTCCAAAATTTGCTCCTATACAAGAGGCAGGTCCCATTTATGTCATTATTTCCCATTTTTTCCCATTTGGTTCTGGCTCCTCTATACACTCTGATTTTATCTCTCTGATTGTAGCCAGAGAACTGCATACGGTGGATTAAGTGTTGTATGTGTCTCTCTAGTTCTTCGGGGTTGCACATGCGGGACACGTTTCTCATCACCCGTACCAAATCCGCAATCAGTATGTTGATTTTGGTATGGTCCGAAACGGCCGAGTTTCGGTGGATCAGATGTTTGGAAGTCATGGGTTTGGCATAATGGGAATGGAGGATTTGTTTTTTGTTATTAATGGTATCTAACCAGAGCTCTGTGTCTAGTACAGGTAATCGATGGTTGGGGTGTTTACTTGGGTAGTCTATAGTAACTCTAATGCTCTGGTGGATGGAGTTAGCTATTTGCTGGATGCTTTCCATTGTGTTTTTCTCTAGTTCCTGACTGTTCTCTAGTGGGGGTGTCTTAACTACGATGTTTATATCATCAACGTAGCGGGAGTACATTATCAGGGTTAAGGGGGTCTTCTAATTGTTCTTTAAGTTTAAGTTTAAGTCTACTGTCCCACCATACCATGAATAAGTTAGCTATGTCGCCTGCAATGTTAACACCAATGGCTGCTCCTTCCTCTTGGGCATATGTTTTTCCATTAAATTTGAACATATGTTCCTTAAGGGTTAGTTTTATGCTGGCCCCTACCGCATGTGCAATCATTTTCTTCAGTTCATCGTGGTTTTCAGGTGTCCGTATGGCTCTGGTCCACCCGTTCCATCTATCTGTGTGGGTTTTCTTGGCCATTGAGGTAATGGTAGGTGGTCTGCCTCTTGCTGGTCTTGTAGGGCACAGGTTGCTAAGGGCATATGTGTCTAGGTAATTATTACTATAGGTAAGTTTATGTAGGAGTCCCAGCTCACTGGTATCAATCCCACGGAACTCAACATTGCTTTCACTGATCATTTCTACGCATTTCTCCACAGCAAAATCCACGTCAATAGATGGATACAGGGACACAACATCCATACTACCTATTATGCAGTTTTTTAGGTACCTAGATCGGTTACTCTCGCCGATTCTGCTGAGGAGGTCCTCCGTGCTATCACATACATCTGAAGGACAATGTAGAGAC
This sequence comes from Eledone cirrhosa, assembly GCA_964016885.1. Taxonomy (NCBI): domain Eukaryota; kingdom Metazoa; phylum Mollusca; class Cephalopoda; order Octopoda; family Eledonidae; genus Eledone; species Eledone cirrhosa. The sequence continues at coordinate 383,696,516 of OZ024741.1, read as the reverse complement.
AAAAATATAGTGTACATAGGTGAGACAGCTCGTAGTGTAGGGGAACGGATAAATGAACACTGGCGAGACCTTCAAGATAGTAAAGAATCATCTTTACTCTACCAACATGCTAAAATAGAACACAAGGGTAAATTAGAGAACATAGAAATAAAAATAGAATCTACATACAGAAAAGACGCAATGTTTAGACAAATCACAGAGGCAATAAGCATAAAAGAATTACAACCAAAATTAAATAGAAAATATGAGTGGAACAGCAACATCACAACTTACAATTAAGGACAAAATGAAAACACACACACACATACAACAAACAACCAACCAGTAACATGTAAATAAACAAATAAATAAATGAACATAAACACACA
>OZ024741.1:383591148-383691148 GCA_964016885.1 Eledone cirrhosa | reverse complement strand
TTCTGGAGTCAATGAATGTAATGTGCACATGGTTGTTGAATTGAATTGATTTCTCAATCATTTGTTCAATAGATACAATCTGTTCAATGGTGCCTCTTTCAAGTTGATACGCAGCTTTTCTTTCAGGAAATGAGAAGCAATGGTCTTACTTCACTCGTGCTGCAATGATACTCATGAAAAGCTTGTAAACATGACTCAATAGGCTGATAGGACGATAGTTCTCTCAACTATCAATGCTTTCTTAAATATGTCTGGGCTTTTTCCTGTAGTGATAATACAGTTAAAAAGATGTTGAAGTGCTTTGATAATTGGTTCACCTCCAGATTTGATGAATTCTGAGTATATCTTGTCTAGTCCAGGGCTATTTACTCACGTCTAAGATAGATGGAATGACATCTGGTGTCGAATCCTGAATCGTTGTTAGTTCTGAGTAGCTGAAGTACAGTTCTTCATAGAATTTAGCCCAGCGTTCAAGGATAACATCTTTGGAAATAAGTATAGTATCGTTTGAATCTTTGATGTTCCAGCTAAGATTTCTTGGTTTAGTCGTTAGTTTCTTCAGCATGATATAAACTGTGATCCTCAATGTTGTTGCACATTTGCATAAGTTTGTATAATTTAACGAGTTTTTTTTATTCAGCCTTTGCTATTCTATATTGGGTTGATGTGTGGCCACATTCTCTTCTGATTCTATGTTTTTCAGATATTGCTTTCTTTCTTTGTTGTGACATCCACTGTGGAATGGAAAGGCTTTCCTTATGTAAAATCTCTTCAGATACCTCTTTTAAGCCTCTGCAGAGAGTATAATAAATCTTGCTGTAGTTTTCATCCGATTGCAAAGCTTATAAGCGGGTTTGCAACTCGACTTTGAATCAGCGTGCTGTTTCGTTACATGAGAGTTTGTCTAAGTTAACTTTCGACGGTATTTTAGTCCTTTGTGGCCAAACAAAGTTTATACGAAATCTTGTGCGCACCATTCGATGGTCAGATATATCAGGAGTGTTAAGATCAGTGCTGTCTAATATGTTTAGTCTTGCTGAAGATTTTCTTGGTATTATGAAGTCTATTTGATTCTTAGTTATATTGTCTGGTGATATCCAAGTGAACAGGTTTTTCTTTTGAAATATTGTGTTGGTGATCTGCATATTGTTCTTCGTACAAAATTGGGCTAGAAGCTTGCCTCTCGAGTTAAATGTAAGTGTGGTATATTTCTCAATACTTGGTGGGAATAATTGATTCAGTTGCCCAACTTTACAGTTAAAGTCACTAATTAGAAAGAGGTGATCTCTCTTTGGTGTCTTATCTATCATGGCCTGTATGTTGTCATATTTTCCATTGATTTCTTCATCTGGATGTGTAGATGTGGGAAAATAGCAATGGATAAGTACGAGTTTACAAAACTTAATTTTCAAGCTCAGAACAGCTAGTCTGTCTGATATAGGTTGATAGTTATGTACAAATCATGCACACATTTTGTTTACCAAGAAACCCACTCCTTTCATGCGACGAGTCACATTGCTTGACAAATACATATAGTACCTTGGTGTATCTTTATTTTGTTTTCGTTTGATTTAGTCTCTGATAGTCCGATAATATCCCAGTTTACTTTTTCAAGTTCATACAGCATTGTCTCAAGAGAGTTGGTATGACGGTCATTGATGGTACGTGTGTTGTGTGTGCAAATATTAAATATCTTTTTCTTTGTCTGGGGGTTTCTTCTATTCATACGAATCAAACTAGTCCGAGGTTGCTGGTGTCATCCCCTAGTCATAGCGGTCACATCAGTCTGGGCTGCTGGTGTGCCCTCCTGTTCACTTTTTCAGGGTCCGGAGGGAGCCTCCTCTGTACAGGGATAGTCTCTCTTGATGATGGTGGGTGGAGTCTCTCTGGGTCTCGATTAAAAGCCCACCTAGTGAGGGTGTCACGATAAAAACACTGGTTTTTGCGTTACCTGGCAAACGCTCTCTTCCAACATGCCTTGAGTTAGCAAGGAAGAGTAGGCTCATAAAATTAACATGAAATGTTACCTCATATATATATATATATATATATATATATATATATATATATATATATATATATATATATATATATATATATATATTTGGAGGCCAACTGGTTGTGGTGGGGCTCATAACATTTTTAGAACTCAATGTATCCTAGGAAGGATAGTTGCGGCGAAAATCGTCAGTCTGACCAGTAGTTCTTGTGGTAAGTGGTCGCAGCCTAAGTTATCCTTGGAGAAAATCAATCCGGGTTACAGAGTCATTTACATATATGTGTGTTTGATGAATAGAAATAGAAAACAGAAAATTCTACCTACACCTGACTTCTCTTTTTATTGTTCAAACACACACACACACACACACATACACACACACACACACACACACACACACACACACACACACACACACACACACACACACACACGCACATGCATACACACATACACACACATACACACACACACACATATATATATATATATATGAATATATATAGGAGAAAGTATGACCCGACGGCAAAGCTCAAGCCGTTTCGACGGCTATTTCTGGACTAAAGTAAGAATTTTTTTAGTCTGGTAAATAAATAGCCGAACTTTTCAAGGGGTACTTCCTTATATGGGAAGATTGTAGTTGTCAAGAGGATTGGTCAAAATTTGTAGCAGACACAGAAAAGTCTATCATGGCAGTGCGTTCGGGGTGGGGATGGCTGAACTTGCCTGTAGAACGATAGGGGAGTGGGTAGAGCCGGTCAAGCGTAGAAGGTGAAATCTACACGGCAAATTCTAAGGAATGTGTATGAAAGTAGGCCAGAGGAGGTTGGCGAAAAAAGGTTTCTTTAGAAAGTGGAGGAGGGACGTTATAGAAATAATAAATCAAAAGCGATTAGGGGACAATGAAAAATATAATAAAAGAGAATATAATTAAAAAAATGATAGAAAGATGTATCAGAATATAGGATTGGAAAGTGAGAAATGAAACAACAATTAAGGAGTCTAACACAGTTGCTATATTTAGTTGGTGCTGCTTTTTCGGTCAATTCTATAGAATGAGTTGCTAGATGAGAATCATTGAAAATTTAGAATTAAAAATTAATACCACATCTCTGGGGTCTAACACAGCTGCTATGGATAGTTAGTATAGCGAAATCGGCGAATGCTATCTGTAAGTTACTGGGGTGGGGGTACTGAGGCTAAAGAGGCCCAATGGGCTGCCTCAGGGTAGGCGAAAGGGAAAAAAAACAAAAAAACAAAAAAAAACGAAGAAACGAACGAGGAAGAAATTCGGTGGTGGAAAGTGATAGGAGGAGACAAAGGGAAAGAGAAAACATAGAGGAAAAGAAAAGAGGTACATCTACCTATATAAGTAGGGGTTTTCCCTATCTTATTCGGCAAGTGGGGTGTTTCAGCCCTAGTCTACCCACCCGGATCGTTAGGGGGTTTGAGGGCGAGGTAAGACTTCCGCAATTTGTGTTTGCATGCAGTTAACAGTTTGTCTTTTTTGTTTAGGAGTTGTAATGTTTCCTCCGAGCATAAGTTACATGGACGGCGTCCTCCCGTATAAGTGTTAGCTCTGGACAGTAAGCTCCAAGTAAGATGTTAAGTTATATTATTATCTTGGAGGTCCCAGATATGGCCCGAAAGTGTGGTGGCATGTCGCCGGACACATATATATATACACGCATATGTATGTATATTAATATGTTTATATATGTATATGCATAGGTATACAAACATATGCATATATATACAAACAAACGCACATATATATGTACGTATATCCCTCTCTCTCTTGGACTCACATTTTATATATATATATATATATATATATATATATATATATATATATATATATATATCAAAATAAAGATCCGAAGGCATGGTATAAATTTCCATCATTTTAATCACGATACATATTTCAATAACGGATAGAATGAATTGTCTTCAAATCCTTGATATGAGGGAGAAAATTAACGGGAGGGACTAAACTGTGTGAGTGAACACCGTTAATTTACTCCCTCATATCAAGGATTTGAAGACAATTCATTTTCACCTGACGAGTTCAGTGATAATCGATCATGGCTACACGATCGATCTATCTCTTATTGAAACATGTGTCGTGATTAAAATGATTGGAAATGTATACCATGCCTTCGGGTCTTTATTTTGATACTAATACTCCGTTATACATCACCTAGCAGTTCCCATAAATGGAATTGGAGATATACAAAAGCGTGGAGAACTTAATATTGGTAACAAAAATTTATTGGACCGTTTGACACAACCAATAATACACCTTACTATATTTAACAACTATATATATATATATATATATATATATATATATATATATATATATATATATATATATATATGTATATATATATGTATATATATATATATGTATATATATATATATATACATATATGTGGATATATATGTGTGTGTGTACGTATGCATACTTACTTTTATGTATCAGCTGTGGTAGAGTGAGAAATACAATTCTTATTATATATATATATATTATTTATTAATATAATTGATATTATACTCCAGAAAACCTATCGAGTGCTTCGAATCAGTTATAAATATACATATTTTGTTGAATTACCAACAAATTAAATACCCCTTATATATATATATATATATTTGCCAAATATTACATCTCTATACACTCACAGTCTGAGATCTCTTGAAATGGCAATGTATCTTTGGGGTTAGCTAGTAAAGTTGTAATCAATATTAACCGTGTGTTACACTTCAATAATATCTGTAGGTAATAACTACATAGTGACTGTATAGTGGTGCCCCTGCGCTGTAAATTAAATCACTGAAAACTGTTGCTTTTTTATTTGTAAAGATGTCTTTCCCAGACTGACACGAACAATTTTCTTTGAATGATTACAATTGTAAAGCTAATAGTAAAATATATAAATGAATAGAATAAATAAATAAAAAAAAATAGAATAAATAAAATGAGGAGAAAAATGATTTTTTTCCTCAGGTGTGAGGAAGAACTGAGTAAAGAGTATTTGATGTGTTGTGTGTTGTGTATATATTTATATTATGTATATTGTTTTTATTGCACAGTAGAGAGAAATGAGTGACATATGTGTGAGTATATATATATATATATAAAGAATTCGAAGTTTGAAAGCCACGATATATATATGAGTATATTAGTATATTAGAGAGAGGGGGGTGCGAGAGGGGGTGGGGGTGAGAGGAGGAGAGAGAGGGAGAGAGCTGGAGTTATGTGAAAGAGAAAAAAAGAAAGAGTGGATGACAGTTGAATAGAAAATCAGTAAGGCAGACAAGCATGTGGAAGGAAAGGAAACGCAAGAATATAAAGAGAGCTTGATAGAAATGAAAACGAAATGAGAGAAGAAAGACCTGCAACATGTGTAAAAGAGATACGAGGTGGCCAATTGTCTGAGTCGTTAGAGCGTAGAACAAAATGTTGGGTGTTGTTTGTTCCCTCTCTTTGCACTCTTGAGTTCAAAGCCCTCTGTCTCAATTTCGCCCATCCCCAATTTTTTCGTAGTCGAGAAAATAAAGTAACAGTCCAGGGTGGTATAATGGCAGAATTAGAGAGTTTGAAGAGACTCCTTCTGTTCCAGGCCTTTGCGTTCTTAACCCACCGGTAGGAGACCCAGGGGAAGACACTAGCAATATAGTTAGATAAAATCCATAAGCTCGCCTGGTCTCGCTTGGGGATTCAGCCGGATCAATTAGAGAGGGTTGCTTCTGATAGAACACGCTGGAAGAAGTGGTTGAAAACTCTGCCCCCACGACCCTCACAGGAATACGCGGTCGAGGAAAAAGAAGAAGGCTTATTTCTTCGCTTGGTTTCATGCCGGCACTTTTTCTTTGCGTGTCTCAATAGGGTGTAATTTATTGTAAGCATTCCAGTTAATTTGCTGAGAGTGGATAACATCCTTACTTCCTTTAACCAGTCGCGGATCATAAGCGCCGCCTTTCTACTCGTGGCTAAATGGTAAAAAACAACAGCCTAATACTGATTCAATGAGTTATCCTAGGATCAAATGTGTGTGTGCGTGTGTATGATGTAAGGGGTTATATTAACTGTTAATATTTGGTGATATGAAGGAATTGTCATACATAATTTTATCTCTATCAGCGGATCGTTTCGAAAATGGACTCCAGATTGGTGAGCAAACGTGAAAAGTTACTCAACTTATCGCTTTATACAGTTGGGAACTTAGTCCAATTAGCAAGAACAGAATGAACTCATTTAAAGATCCCCAAAGAAATAAGTCTTTTAAACAAAAATACATACAACCTTTCCGATGAGATTCTGTATAGTGTCTGTCAACAATTTAAATCACAAGATTTGGGTCCACTTGTGAATATAGTAAAATATATTTGTCCAAGGCCTATCCATTAAACTCGATATTAAGTGATGGTGAAATGAATTTCTTAAGCATACGGTCAGCGCTAAAGAAACTTACAGATATAAGCTGGCATGCTTTCTGTTATTTTTGTTGTTTAGTCTTAGGCGAACTCTGATCCAGCTGGTTTATGTACCCACTTGTCATTATGTTTGGGTTTGAGAGGTTAATGGCAGCGCTATCTAGCAATCTAATATTTCTACTATTACGATAATACGTTGCTTTTATTGATGTGATCGATATGTTGATTTTAGCTAGTGAAGTTTATTGATGTGGAAGTAGGATGCAAATGCCGTAGTTATCATTGAGGTTTCTAAACATTGCAAATATATGGTGTATACTAAGAAGGAGACGGAAACAGAAAGAATATGGTTAAGCATTTTCTGAAAGATCGGCTGGATTTTCACTATTCTCCTCAACTCTCAAAAAGGAAATAGTACAATCAGACCATGGATGGGTGAGCAGGGGTTAAATGACTAGAGCAGAAGTAACAACACCCAAAACAACATATGTTCGAAGAAGGATAAATAAAATCTGGGTAATATGATGCTGATTTTTGGTTGTTATAGATAGTTGTTGTTAAACCGAATGTCATTCCTGATCGAGTATAACAATGACAAAGGCGATCGTGTTTTGTTTTCACTCATAATGTGTTATATCATTTATTTTGTACAAGATTTGAATGCTATTTCTAGCAGGTAGATCGACCGCATTAAAACATCCTCTTTGACTATCTCAAAAGGTAGTTCATGTTGTTGAGACCTAGTTCAGTCCGCATCGAAAAGAATTATAATAGCATCTCTTTTCCTTGAGCAGATCTAAGTGACTATTCGATCCTCATCAAGAAGGCACCTATACCCAGGCTGGACATCACTGAGCAGACGAATGCTGACAGGTTAGCCGACACCAAACAGACTTATGATGTCAGGGGGTACCTTATTGAATAGATCTATGATCCCACGTCAGACTTCAACGAGCAGGACTATGATCAAAATGTTTTAATCATGATCATCTTTTATTTTATGCCTAATATTATTACATCATGTAATGTTGGTCGATTGGTAGAGTAGTTAGAGCGTCGAACAACATGGTTTGCGGCATAGAATTATGTTCCTTTACGTTGCGTTGAAATCCCATCCGTGTTAACTAAGCTTTATATCCTTAAAAGTCGATAAAATAAAGTACCAGTGATGCACTAGGTTCGATTTAATTGACTTTTCCCCTCCTCTAAAATTGTTGGCCTGTGCCTAAATCAGAAACAATTACTATATCATGTAAACCTCCTCCTTTTGGTGTTGTTTATTCTCAGGTCATAGTGTTTCTGATAGGGTATATCTAGGATTCCATTATTGAATATATCGATCACTTCTAAGTTGGTTCATTATGAATAAATTCTGTTAATTGTACAGTCATCACCAAACCACAACGATCATCCAAGGAGAGCTGAGTAACTATGGTAAAACATTTATCGATGGTTCTTCACTGTATTCAAGATCAAGTTAAAAGCAATCAAGAGGAGTAACCATCATAGATTAGAAATAGTTCAAAGTGATACGTAGTTAGGTTTTTGATCTGAGTTAAAATGTTTCATGGCTCAAACATATCAAATTAGTTTGGCTTTCATATTTGAGCCATGAAAGTCAAACTAATTCGATATGTTTTCTTTTCAATGATAAAAGCTTTGGGATTCCAGAAGAAAATCACTATGGATATTCAATTTTATTATGCGTGGTGAAGATAAAACATTAAAATAGTAATGGGGTTGAGTAATGGCAACTTTCCTGTAATAGCATAATGGTATGAGTGACGCTATCTTTAGCCATTATCAGTTTGTCTTATACACGTTGAAGGATATACTAAAACGTCATTTATCGCTAACACAACGCAACGTCTGGAGGAAGTTGCTGATATTAGCAGATATATTGCCTTCACTCATTGCATGAAATGAAACATGGCGCCATGTATGAATACACAGACACACACACACACAGACACACACATAGACACACACACACATACACACAGACACACACACACAGACTCACACACACACACATATATATATATATATGCATAGATACATACAAACATATATACATGGATACATTCATACAAACATGTGCACAAGCATGTATATATCTATGTGTGTGTCTTTGTGTGTGTGCTTGTATGTGTAAGTGTGTGTGTGTGTACGTGTGGGTGTGTATACATATATATCTGTGTGCGCGCGCGTGTGTGTGTGTGTGTGTGTGTGTGTGTGTGTGTGTGTGTGTGTGTGTGTGTGTGTGTGTGTGTGTGTGTGTGTGTTGCTAATGGTTAATTACAGATAACTGACCACGTCAAAATGCTATTTCTGATAGAGTGCGATAATGTCAGGATCAATTGTATGCGTTTTATCTTCTATGTCCAGTCAGATAAAGAGGACAGTTTAACGGATGCACATTATCTTGATAGAAACTTCTGAAATTATTAAGTGCTGAGGGTGAAACATACCATGGTTCGTAGCGCTGTTATGAACTCCCCAAACACACATACTCAGAGATACACACACGCATACACAGATGAGTGCGTGTGTAAAATCAAATGCTAGAGTTTGTTAATAAAGACGCAAATACCACTCAGTACATGATGTGCAGTTTGTTTATATATTCCTTCAAAACTATGATTTAGTCGCTTCTCAGTCTGTGCGACTGTCTCGGTAACACATATACATACATACATACATACATACATACATACATACATACATACGTACATACATACATAATACATAATACATAATACATAAATACATGCATACATACATATATATACATGATGGCTACAAAATCGTGTTCGAGAATTGCCATCGCCCGATAAAATGCTCAACAATGTGAGGCACGAATGTGGATCTTTAAACCAGCCAAAGACTTGCGCCCTCTGGTAATTGTAGCCTCCTCCGAGACTTTCCATTCCTTTGTTCTGGCTGTGAGTTCTCGTGTCTTTTAAACCCTCCCATGCTAGCACATTCCTTGCCACATTCCTGACACCTTTTCAGATTATAATCTATTTGAGGTCTACTGATATGACTTTATTCGTGTCTAGTCAAACCAGGTTTGCTTAGGAAGACTCGAGGTAAGATGGTTCTGCATATTCAAGGATAACACGTTGGCGCATGTTCAAGTTTAAAAAAGGAAAACATTATATATTCCAACACACATAATTCTAGAAGCAAGTGAAAACATTATCAAAATGAGAAAGAAGCGAGACTGCTAAGAATTGTTGCCAGGAGTTTTCAAGAATAATGTTTCAAAACAACCTGGTTTTAAGGTTAGATGTACCAGTATAAACTGTATTTTGTTGATCCGCGTAAGAAATCGTCTTCAAAACAGATATCAATATGCATGCATGCGTCTGCATGCTAGCATAATTATTTAAACTGTTTAATATGTATCTATACATATATATATATATATATATATATATATATATATATATATATATATATATATATATGCTAATGTGTCTCTGTTTGCAAATTTAGAAGTATATGTGTATTCATTTATATATCTACTGCAGTTATATACAAATAAACGCACCAGATCCTACGAGGTATAAGAGAATCCCATTTGAAAATCTAAACAAGAAACGGTTTAAATATTGCTTAAATTGTCTCATGTACATAATATTTGTACAAGGAATAGTTGAAACTTTGCGTGAAAGGCCCATATGTTAAATCTCAGCTGGGGATTATTTATTTATGAATGACAGATGTTGAAGAATAGAGGTTGTTTCATTCAAAACGTGTTTAAGTGAAACTCCCCGGGAAAGTCGAGGTTATCAGTAGGAAATGTTTAACATCAGTAGAGATATTATTACTCAAATTTTCAGATTTGAGAAATATACGAATGACTAACGGTGATGGAGATGGAATTTTAACAGATTTTGTTTCATCATGCTCTGTTTAGAATTCAAATACAATTTGGATTAAAATAGGTCTTTCAAATCTCGACTTCAGCTGTCATGCTGTTATTGCACACAATTGAAGAGGAATGTCTATTTTTAGCTTTAAGGAAGAAATTTAATTTAATACACGCATCCGTGTGTCTATATGTGTGTGAGCACGTGCGTGTTTTTGTGTATGTCTGCGTGTGCGTGCATGTGTTCGTGGGTACGCGTGTCTGTGCGCGTGTGTGTTAGACGGTCAGTGTTATTACGATCCTTTTAGTCTTAGAGAAATGTTGAATATTATGTATGTACCTCCCCCACTCTCAAGCGTGAACCTAACACCTTTCGTAACTGTAATCCTTGTTATATATATATATATATATATATATATATATATATATATATATATATATATATATATACGTCTCCAGCTCCGGTCAGCAAATTCTTTTCATCACGTGGAAGTTTGGCTTTTGACGGTAAACTTACAGGCACCAATAACACCTTCAACCTGAAATCGAGAGCCTACCCTTCTAATGTAACTGAACTCACTCCTTTCGAAGCGGACCTTCTTGACTTAGTCGCTAACATTTCCTTTCGCAAACACTCTAGCACCTTTCTAACTAAACTTAGAAATGATATTAAAAAATTTAGGTCTTCCAATAACACTTTCGTTCTTTCTGACAAAAACAATAACATTTACGAAGTGGACAACACTACTTACAGCCACTTGGCACGTAACGCCATAACTTCTAAATATAAGAAGGCTAACCCTACGGCCTACCACGACATCAATACAGAAGCCAAAGACCATGCTGCCGCCCTTAAGGTAGATAAGTAACTACAATGCTTAGCTAAGCGTGATACATTTCTCACCCTGAAGGATCACAAGGTAGACTTTGCTTCTAATCCCACGTGTAGACTACTAAACCCAGCACGCACAGAAATGGGACTACTCAGTAAGGCTATACTTAGGAACATAGATAAGACCATTAGGACAAAGTCCAACCTGTCCCAGTGGGAGAACAACGACTCCGTCATTCAGTGGTTTAACTCCTTCAACTCCAAAACAGCGAAGTTCACGCAATTCGACACTGTAGAATTTTACCCATCAATCTCAGAGACCCTGTTAAACAAAGCGTTGGACTTTGCTACCACTTATACTACCGTCCATGTTTTAGACAGGGAGATCATCATTTAGACACTGCCAGAAAACCCTCCTCTTCAACAACGGAGTAGCCTGGACAAAGAAGTCAACCACTTCAGAGCTATTCGACGTCTCCATGGGATCGTTCGACAGTGCTGACGTATGCGACTTGGTTGGCTTATTTATTTTAGATATATTACGTGTTAGATTCCCGGACTTCCACACGGGAATACACCATGACGATAGTCTGACCCCATCGAGTCATAAACGTCACGACCTCGACCGGTTTAGAAAATATTTAATTTTTACTTTTTATGATTTAGGATTTAGGATAACGATAGCTACCAACCTCTCTAGCGTAGATTACTTAGACAGTAATTAAGACCTTCGCACACATACCTTCAGACCCTTCCATAAAGTAAACGAAAAACTTAATTACATACACAAGGACTCATGCCACTCTCCTACTGTTTTTAGAAACTTCGTAAATAATATTAGTACTACAATCTCTAACCTCTCCTAAAAAGCTATCTACTACAACACGGCGTTAGCTAACAGCGGCTTCTCGCAACCAATTATTTACTACCCTGCTAACACCAACAGCCATAAGAAAAGAAATTGTACCAATAGACAAACTATCTGGTTCTCTCTTCCCTTCTCACTCAACGTTAAAACTAATGTAGGAAAACAAAATTGTTTAGCCCTCTTAGATAGACACTTTCCCATAGGTTGTAAACACCGCTCCATCTTTAACAGACACAGAGTAAAACTAGGGTACTCCTCCGCTACAAATATGAAGGCCCATATCACCAACAGCCCTAAGAGTACCACCCCACCAGGATGCTCTTGCCGAAAGCCTGAAGCTTGTCCCCTTCAACATCAATGCAACACACCCGCTGTAGTTTATGAAGCTGTGGTCACTTCCAATCGAACAAATAAACCGCAGGAGGTCAAATCCTATGTGGGTATGGCGGAGGGTCGGTTTAAGGAACGCTTCCTGAACCACCAGTCGAACTTTAGGTACCCGGACAAACGATCATTCACGAAGCTCGCTAACCACGTATGGTCCCTCAAAGACTAAGGTATAGACTACGCCATTCAATGGAAAGCTATCACTAAGTCCAAGCCATACGCAAGGGGTAATCCGTCTTGTGGTCTGTGTATTGAAGAAAGGATAAATATTCTAAGGAGATTACACAATAGTGATTGCCTAAATTCAAGATATGAAATCTTCTCACGTTGTCCACACGTCTGGAAACACCTCTTGCATAACTACAAAGCTCCGCATTGAATAACAGCAATATTCTAATATTCTAATCAACTGTTACACCGCAGTTAACTCCCTTACACCTTTCGCCCGTGGCTTTGCATCGCTTGGGTGAAGTGACCATTTCTGCGCATGCACGTTCATACGGTTGTTTCTCATTTTTCTGCTCCGTATAAACATTACCAATCCGAGCTGAGGATCTGCGTCAAGTGAAACAATTGTTCTCAGTAATGGACCTGTTACTTTTGTCTAAAGACATTTTATCCAATTCCAATCCACCCGTCCCGTCAATCTATCTTATTTCTCAGTCTTTCTTCTGATGAAGGACTAGCGTCCGAAACATTAAGCCCCTCTTCCTGCTATATCAAGCGTTAACCTAATATATCCCTTCCATATACTGTATCGATTGTGATGTTGTTTCTGTTTACCTTTTACACACACACACACACACACACACACACACACACACACACACACACACACACACACACACACACACACACATATATATATATATATATATATATATATATATATATATATATATGTGTGCATGTGTGTGTATGTATATATGTATATGTATATATATAAGGGAAAGAAATAGAAAATGCAACTGATGTCTTTTTAAGAATTTGTTTCCTTTACCGGTTTCACAGTTCTTATGCTTTTCTAGATTAGAATTGAGATGAAGGGCTTGTGGTTTTTCTCGCATCTGGTTGGTGTTTGAAAGTTATTTCTGTTTTATGTGGAAAGAGTGGCTCGAATTGATGTTTTTAAAAAATAATTTGGTTGGTTGATGACTGTCACGTGAATAAGTACAATAAACCTCGCGCTAGTTCTTATTCTATTTACCTTTAAACATGTGGCCCAAATTGTTGTTTTTTATAAGTGTAATTTTATTGGTTGATAACTGTCACGTGAATAAGTACATCAAATTTCGCGTTAGTTCGTCTTTGAATGTTCGTTATTGCCATTTTCACATGATTGACCATATCACCAGTTGGTTTGTCATAGAGAGTTTTGTGCCAAAGAAACGATAATGGTAAAAAAATGGGAGGGGGAGAAATCGTTCGGGTTCAGTGAGTATGGCTGATGTGCTAAGGTGTCAAAATTCAGACATTCTATTGAAATAAATTGAGTGTTTGTGTCGATAGTGGTGGCGGCGTTGATGGTGGTGGCAGGATAGAAAAGAGAAATATAGTTTTTTATTTGTGTGCGGATGTGTGTATCAACCACAAGCAGTTTTGTTCAAGAGATCGATGAATTAATATGGATGATTTTCGTAAACCCCGTATATATATATATCGATTCCAACTGAAACCATCCCCACTGAAAGTAAAGTTTCGTGAAATAGTCTTTAAGACTATACCGAGCATTGTAGTTTTTCCAAATTGAAGGATGAGTATTTTAAACTTTATTTTATTCTGAGTTAAGGCTGTATTGATTTTTCCCTGGATTTCACCAAATTCTGTGGATGAATCTATATCCTGATTCTTTTTGAATTGAGTTTGAATTATTTTCCCACATCTTACGTTAACTATTTTTCCATTTTAACGCTATAGAGTCACTTATATATTATGGAATACTGTTGGCTTCTTGCTACAACAATTTCTATACTTTTCATTTATATATATATATGTATATATATATACTGCTTTCTCCCATTTTAGACTCTATGACTGTGTTTACCATTATTCCTTTACTATATAACTATTATAAAATACACACCTGATGATGTCACCAGGATTCTACGTAACCTGGCTACTGAAATGTATATAGTGTTTGCGAAAATAAAACTTTGAAGGAAGTTAACCAGTCCCGCCTATATGAATATATATATATATATATATATATATATATATATATATATATATATATATATATATATATATATATATATTCATTGAAGTTTAGTGGTTTACCACTTGACGGAACTGGTCATTCCGTATAATTAATCATGATGTAAGAAGCATGATTTCTTATTGATGCTGTGAAAGCTAAACAACCCCATGATTCGAACTTCATCTAATGTAGACCACTTAAATAATGAATCCACTTTACACCACATAAAAATTACCATCCTCACTACAATGAAAATATTTTATCTGTCAGATAATAAATAATTCTTGCGGTCAGCAAACCTACAGTAAAGTAAATGGTCCATTGTTTGAAGCCCCAGGTTATCTCTACACTATATATAATACACCCCATGACAGCTTTTACATGTCAATTTCATACATCTGCTTCGTATCAGCTCGTTTTACATGCTAAAGTCATCAGTATACTCTATGTCTTACTTCGATTGATGTGATTATTTTAACTATTTACGGTCTAGCTAATTTATTCTAGTATTGTTAGTATTGTTAGTATTGTTATTATTGTTCTGATTTAATGCCACTACTATATATAGAAGCCATGCCTGTGTATTTCCTTCATTCTCGCATGCTCTGATGAATTGACTGGTCATAACAAAGTATTGGTGATCGATTGACGCAAAAACAGACAGGAAGCGATCTCTAGACCTACCAGTTCAGAGAAACAATTGTCAGCAATGTGAATAAAGCCCTTATTGTATAGCAAACCATGTCACTCTTCTTTCTTGATTTATATATATATATATATATATATATATATATATATATATATATATATATATATATATATATATATATATAAAACAAAGAAAGTGTGGTAAGGAAGCAGGTGGTCCATAACGCACTAGAGTACTAGTTCAGATCTAGCTGTCGAAACGGACGGGGCTCAGCCGTCGGGATCCTGACTCTTTTCATATATATATATATATATATATATATATATATATATATATATATATATATATATATATATATATATATATAGGGGCTGCGTCCCTTGCCGATCCCCACGTGGAGTCAGCAATAGTCAGTCCTTGTATTAACATTGAACTAAAACCTGTTGAGAAAGTGGCTTCCTTGTTCAATCATCTTACCAGATGCCTGACATTATTTATGTAAGCGGACGGTACTTGATTTAGGAGCCGCAGAAACCCAAATACTGGATTTTACCAACCTTCCAGGGGTCCGGGTAAATTTTCAATACCTGAATTACTTGATCGTTTTTTTGGCTATGCGAATGATTGTTTAACCATCGTCTCAGTGTGTTTGGCGTTTAACGTTTGTTATAGCTCTGGTTCATCTGAACCATTGAGCACTTGCCTCACATCTCGGAGGTTGTTTTTCGTTATTTCGTGGGCCGAAATGCGAATCTCGATAATTTATGTTTGTTTATATATATATATATATATATATTTATATATATTCATATACACATATTTATGTGTAGATATGTGTGTAAGTCTCTATATATAAAAATATATAAGCATACAAGAATATATATACATACATACAAACCCACGCACACCCACACACTCACATGCACATATATATTCACCGACCACACATATATACACTGCTTTGATATATGAGCCTAACAGCAATGACAAATAAACTTATTGTTGCTCCATTATGTCTCACTTTCAATCAATGTTTTTGTCTATTTTTCTGCTTATCAGTTCCCTTTCTATTGCGCTCTTTTCTCCCCCAGTCATCTGCTCTCTCTTTCTGTCCACTTTGTTTCATTCGTTCCTTCTACTAGTAAGTGTTTGTTTCGTAATTCATAGTGACAATCATCTATCATTTAAAATTTGTCTTTCTTTCCATCTCTCCCCCTCTCTCAAGCGCGCTTCTCCCACATATCTTACACACATACATATAGAAACACAGAAACACACATACATGCATACAAACACACACACCACACACACTCCCATATATATATTATATAATTTTACATCATTTCCCTTTCTTGCGTGCTTTCATTCTTCCTTAATTGCTTACTTTCTTCCAGCCTGCTCTTCCTGTCTTTCTCCTTTCTTTTATTTATTTTCGTCCCGCCCCTCTTTCTCTGTTTCTTCCTGTTAATCTGTATGCTTTCACTTCACACCTGTCACCATAGAGATCTCTGGTGTACTTGGACCCCGCACTACCGAGCTCCTCCGCAAGATCGGAACGTCGGCGGCCCACCTGAGGAAGGAGTCCCGCAAGGTGTGGTGGCTGTTGCTCTGGGTCTTGTGGGCCATAGTCCGCGGTAATGCTTTTGCGATCCTGTCCGCGGACGTAGCCCCATTACCCCCGCGTCCTAGGCCCAGAGCTCAATCCCCCTCTTCCCCCTCTCCATTCTTCCATAGCACTAGAGTCCTTGCTTTTCCCATCCTTTTCCGTTTTTTGTTTTGTATTTTTTTATTTTACATTCCATTCTGTCTTCTGAATCTAAAACATTTTGTAATAAGTTGTTTTTATACCAGTGTTGCTTTTTATACCAGTGATGCTTTCCCCTTCACCCAAATTGGTGCCCTCCTATTGGAGAATAAAAGCCCTGGTGGCAAATGCTAGAATCTCTCAAGGAAAGGAAAATAATTAAGAATAAATTTCACAGGAAATTTCATTTTCATCAGAGAATCTGATCATTGTTAGTAGACAAAGTGAAAGTTTAAAATATTTTTCCGTCTTATTACCTCTCATCAGCGAAGCATAACCCTATGAAGAATGCTTCTATCTACTAAATTATATGTTTGTTGTAACTAATTCTCTCTCTCTCTCTCTCTCTCTCTCTCTCTCTCTCTCTCTCTCTCCCTCTCTGCCTAAACTTCTAGTCTGATATCAGCCTACGACCTATCTATCGTTTGCATCACTATCTATCTAACTTCCATCCAATCTATATATCTCTTTACCTACCTTCCAATCTATCTATCTATCTATCTATCTATCTATCTATCTATCTATCTATCTATCTATCTATCTATCTATCTATCTATCTATCTATCTATCTATCTATCTATCTCTCTGGGATGGACACACGTGTATAACTTGCTGAGTAAGTTCTGTTTAAATTTCTATAGAAATTCTTGTCTGATAACTTTAATTTTTGTACCATTTTGTAGAGGGACTGCCAGGTCAAACTTTGATCTGGTCAGTCTCTCAAAATATTCTACGCCTTTAGGCGAAATAGTTAAACAAAAAAAAAGTTTTTTCTTGTTGAAAAGTCAATATTTTTTTAAATGGCCGAAGCTTCTTCACCAAAATTCGAAGGAGGAAAGGGGAAGATGAACTTACAGCTTCCCCCTGCCACTGTCACAGTAGCAGAGGTCAAGAAGAAAGGTCAGCCAGAGGAAGAATTCTCTCCACCTGTTAACCGACAACTTGACGTTGCCATAGCAACAACCCAAAGAACCAGCAGCAACAGCAACAACAACAACAATGCGACGGACGAAAACAACACCAATAACAATAACAATAACAACAACAACAAGACCAATAACGGTGACAACAACAACAATGATAACAACAACACCACCAACGACAACAACAACACAAACAAACAAAATTTCTCCTTCGCCGAGACGACAAGGAAAACCCTCGACTATCTGCCAGTAGATATAACAAAAGCGAAGGAGCTACTGGCGGATGCGAAAAAATATATAGTGTACGGGGAAAATGGTTCATTCACAATCCATTCCCCCCCGGAACTAAAAAGCCAGAGACTCCTAAACACGGTCATGTTTAGGACAATCTCGAACAAAAGTAAAAAACCAGCTCAACCATCACAGAGCGAGATAGAGCTGGTTTTAAAAGACGTCATGAAGGACATCACCTTCATTCAGAAGGATAGACTCTACGGGAGTCTATCCATTCTCATGAAGGACAGGGACACAGCAGTGAAACTGTCCATCAAACCAATCACATCCACCGCATACACCTTCTACCCTACGTACATGGGTAGAAGAACACAAAAAATAAAAATCCACACCATCCTGCCGATTATGGACATATGGTGGGTTTTGACAGGTTTTCTGGACCTGGAGGATGACATGCTGGTGTCCATGGGAAAGGCATCGGGTGACCCGTTCAGTGGAACGAGCCTCGAACTTGTAGTTCAAATGAGGCCCGAAAGGATCGCCCAGATCCCTGAACGCGTCATACTGGATGATCTAACCTTCATCAACATTACCGTTGAGGGTAGACGGCCCTCGTGTTACCTCTGCGGAACCAGAGGTCACCTGAGGGCTGTCTGTCCCCAACTTAATAAGAAAACCCCAATCCTGCCTACACCACCAACAACTGCACAACCAACACAATCACCACAACAACCACTACAAAAACAACCACCACAGCTCAAACCAAAACAAAACAATGTCCAACCCATCCCCTCCACTCAAAAAACAAAAACAATTTCCAAAACACCCGTACCGCAAACACAACCCGAAAATATACCCCTCCCCTCCAACGCGGAAGATGACCCTAGTTCGTCGTCAGACGAGGAGGAGCACTTCCACACAATCAAAAGAAAAAAAAGAAAACACACCTCAGACACACAAATGAAAAAAAACCCTCCCCAAAACATAACACTGACACCAACACAAAAGAGCTCACAACAACAGCAAACAAAAAACACCACACAAAAAACAAAAACATGCATACACATACATAAATACAAGAAACAAAAAACTGTTAAACATTGTATACAACAACAATCTAATAAAAACACAAGGGCCTAACTTCACCCAGGTAGGGGATTTCCCCCACCTCAAAATGATTAAGGCCCCACAGGACACCTATAAAACTTTAAAAAACAATTTTAAAGAGGACGTGGGTCCCCCCTGCGTCGGGCCCATTAACCGCGTCCTCCTAAAAAACTATCCCACCCCCTCCCCAAACACCCACACAACTCCAAGCTCCCCAACCACACAACACACTGATGCCCCCACACTTCCACAAACCACCACCCCACCCAACAACCCATCCCCCACCCTAATGGAAATTGTGCAGCCCGATACCCGGGACGCAGAGAGGTAAGTGCCTTTTCTCTTCACCACCAACATGGCTATGCTAAGAGTAGGCTGTATAAATGCGCGTGGCCTGGGCTCAACTTGGAAGCAAGCAATGCTTTTAAATGACCTCAGGTCACAACGTATAGATGTGATGGTTATTTGCGAGGCCCGGATCAGCAACGTGCGACAGCTGGCCCCCACCTTTGATGACTTTGAGATGCACGCATCTCTCTATCAGCCCGGAGGTGGGGGTGGAGTTGTCGTTCTGCTGCAAAAACATCTGGGTCTCGCAACACAGATGGTACATTTGGACCCGGAGGGTCGACTAGTGGTTCTGGACCTTGGCAGTAGTAAAGGCGGAGCGTTTAGGTTGGTAGCCGCCTACGGCCCTTTCGAGTCAATGCGGCCGGACTTCTTCCATCGTCTGGAGACTTTTCTAGGGACGTCCCGCTCCTTGCTATTAGTGGGGGACTGGAATGGTATCCTAGATGCACGCTGGGACTACGTAGGGGCCTGCCCCGATAGAGAGGGGTGTAATAGCCTCAAAGGGTTAATCGGTCGATTTGACCTGGCCGATAGATATCGACTAGATTTTCCGACTGCGCCAACCTGGACTTGGGCAAATCGTAGCGGATCATCTAGGTCGTACCTAGATAGGTTCTTAGTTAGAATTAAGGATAAGGACTTTTTAAGTTGTCCAAAAATGCGCATGGTTGGCTATTCAGACCACAAATTAGTGACCTGCATGGTCAACCTTGACAGAACTCATAGACAGGGCCCCGGTTACTGGAAGCTCAACTTGTCCTTGCCGGCAAGTAGAGCCTACAGGAATCGGATTAGTACGTCAGTTAAGGAACGGTTGACTGGAGCGATCGTCAACAGCAGGTGGTGGGTATCTCTAAAGAGAGAGATTAGAGTAGTCTCGATAGAATTTAGAAAGGTTCTAGTTGCGGGTAGGAATAGGAAGGAAAGGGAGCTAATAGATAGAGTAGAAGAGGCAATTAGAAGCGGCGACGTGGCCAGAGTGCTAGCGTCGAGAACGACTTTGAGCCAGTTTTTCGACGCGAAGCACGAAGGCGCGTTGTCCGAAGTAAAATACGTGCTCTAGGGAACGAGGGGACCAAAGCTGTTAGCTGGGCCCGCGTGACAGAGGCCAACAGTGGAACTAAATCCACCATCCGGTCTTTGCGAGACCTGGATGGACGGGCGATTCTTGAGCCTAAGCAGATGTGTGAGGCCTTTCAAAGGCACTTTGCCCGACTGTTCGGGAGGGGCGGGGAGCCGGTTGGGAACGTGGACTTCGGTCCATACCTCGACGGCCTGCCGCGCCTCTCGGACAGGGAGGCGAAGTCCTGCGAGGAGCCGATTTCGGCCGCTGAGATAGAGGACGTGCTGAGCCAATGCGGCAAACGCAAATCCCCGGGTCTCGATGGTCTTCCTTACGAATTATATCTAGCTATGCCGGACTTGTTCCCCGATCTCCTCGAGGCGGTCTACTGCAACTGGCAACAGAACGGGAGAATTCCCTGTACTGTGACAAAGGGCGTAGTCACGCTAGTGAGGAAGGACGAGAACAAGGGGGACGAAATAAGTAACTTCAGGCCCATAACACTGCTAAATACAGAGTTACAGATTTTGGCCAAGGTGCTAGCAAAGAGGTAGGCGCTTGTCGTGGGCAACCTGGTGGGAGATGCGCAGACATGCGCTATCCCGTCCAGGTCCATCCATGACAACCTCCACCTCATGCGATACATCATAGAGAGGGATGGGAACGAACTCGGCTTTGGTGGGGCTCTGATCAACTTGGATCAATCTAAGGCGTTCGATAGGGTCGACCATGGTTACCTGGATGCGGTGCTAGCGGCCGCAGGCTTCGGACCCGTTTTCAGGGGCTGGATCACTGCTATGCACAGCAGCCGCATCTGCTCTAGGGTCAAGGTGAACGGCTACCTCTCGGAGCCGTTCAAAATCGCGCGGTCCATCCGACAAGGGTGCCCTCTCTCCTCCCTTCTGTATGTGCTGACTCTCGAGCCACTACTGCGGAAGTTGGAGTTGTTGCAGGGCATCCCTTTGGAACCGGGATTGCGGAAAGCGGTGTCGGCCTACGCCGATGACGTGACAGTAATGGTGTCGACGGCCTCCGAAATCGAGGCGGTCGGCACCTTACTGGAGGAGTACGAAAAGTTCACAGGGGCTAAGCTGAACCGGGACAAATCGATCGGTTTGCAACTCGGCACGTGGAGGGGCAGACCGATGCCCTCCGATGGCGTCGTCGGACGCTGGACGGAGGGCCCGGTGAAGTTGCTCGGGGTCTGGTTCGGACCGGATCTCCAGGTGGAGAAAAACTGGGCGGAGGTTACGAACAGGGTGTTTGCACTGACCCAGAAGTGGGCCAGTTGCAAACTATCCCTGAAAGGTCGGGCGGAGGTGGCGAACACCTACATAGCGTCCGTCATCTACTACCGCCTGACCGTAGTGCCCTGCCCAAGGGAAACCCTCACCAAGATGGAGCGCGCGCTCTTCCAATTCCTTTGGAAGAGGCGGGCTCCTATGGTGAGGAGATCCATCTGCTGTCAACACCCTTCGAAAGGAGGGCTGGGGATGCCGTGGCTAATGATGCGTAAACACGCATTAAGGCTACGGCACCTCTACGTATTCCTCACCGGACAACCGGTGTGGGCCTCGTTTGTGAGACGAACCTTTCCCAGACTCGTCTCACTCACCGAGCTGCAATCCTGGGTCAAGCAAAACCGAGAAAACTGGGCGCCTGGCACACTGAGTGTGCCCAGGCGCTCACCGCCCTCTGGCAGGCGGATCCGGTTATCAGTGGAGACTCCACCGCAACATTCTATAGAGGGCTGGTACGCAGCAGGTGCGACGACGCCCTCGGAGAAGCCCTAGACATGGAGGAGGACGAACTGGCCAGCCTGTTCGGTAGGACATTCAGCCCGGGACCTATGGACAACTTCCAGAAGTCCCTGGCCTGGCAGTGCTACCGAGGGGCTTTACCCGTTCGAGAAAGGCTCTACAGACACGGGCGCCCGGGTAGGGACCCCGCCAAAAAGATCTGTCCCAGATGCGTGTGCGACGAGGAAACCGTTGCACACGCATTGGTACACTGCTCGGGCGTAGCCGATCTGTGGGGCTATGTCGAACAACTGCTGTCAAGGGTGGGACCGATCCGGTTGACCACCGAGTCTATTGTAATGATCAAGCCGCCTCCCCCCTTCAAAGATGAAGCAGAGGCGGTGTTTCTGTGCGTAATAGCCATGGCGAAAGAGGTTGTATGGTGGACGCGTCTGAAAGGACTGAGGTCAGGCACCTTTCTCTCTGGCCAACAACTGGTTCGTTTCTTCCGATATCATTTCGGAAGAAGGATCAGGATGGAGAGAGAGGTGCTGCACCCCAGCCGTTTCTATGAAAGATGGGTGAAAGTGGCGAGAATGGCCTGTGTGAATGGGCCTTCACTCTACATCAGACTATAGGTGAGGAAGATGAAAGACCAAGGGAGCACCCCTTCTCTGTGCTCCTGAGGAGAAGGGTTGCACACTTTTTTCGGGGGTGTGTGCGACCCCCCAAGGCGCCTCCTCTCTATTGAGGATTTTGTTATAAATTTTATTTTTTGTTATATCTTATTTTATTTTTATATTTTGTTATTGCCTCCTCCTTATTGAGGACGCCTTTTTGTGTAAACTCCCCCCTTTGTACTTGTCCCACTTTTGATGCCCTAGTGGCAAATAAAAGAAACATATCTATCTATCTATCTATCTATCTATCTATCTATCTATCTATCTATCTATCTATCTATCTATCTCCTGATCGATAGACGTGTGTCACTTCGCTCGTAAGATTTTGTGAATTTTCTAACCCAAAAAACGAAAGTTTATTGTGGAATTTTATACTGTTATATAGATTAACCCCTCGTCTGGGCTTTCAGATGGTGGGTCAACTCATTTTCCCCCCTTTTGGGGGCGAAATTTTCATTTGAAAAATTTGCTATCGAAAGATTTTTGAACTCAGTAATGGACGCCGCTTCGCTAATGAACGCCACACGCACTAAGAAAGGTGGTGGAGAGGAAATAAGAGTACAATGCTCGCAGCCATCCCCGCTCACCTTATTGAAAGACGTTGAGAACGTCGCTGTGTTTGAAAAACAGGTAAACACAAAGTTAAACCAGAACAATAATACCAACACCAACCAGAACAACACCAACAACAATGACAACAAGAACAACAACAGCAACAATGATGACAACAACACCAACACGAACAACTCTACAAGCAAAGAAGAAGGAACAACTTCATTTGCACAAACTGTCCAAAATGCAGAACGCTACACATATATTGACATCTCTAATTCTAGAGAATTATTAAGAGATGTCAAGCAATATGTAACTTTTGGGGAGAGTGGTGCTTTTAGATCACTTCTCCTCAAGAGTTGCGTAGAGAAACTGTCCTATAAACTATAATTTTTAGGACAATCTCAAACTCCACCAGCAAACCAGTTCAATTAACACAAAATGAAATTGAGCTGGTTCTAAGGAATTCCATGAAAGACATTACCTTTATACAGAAAGGAAAACTATTTGGAAGTATATCAGTACTAATGAAAGACCAATTGACGACCAAAAGATATTCTGTCGCCAATTTGTACCCCCCCCCCCGCCTCTACACATTTTCCCCCACATACAGGACCCCAAAAATAAGAGTAACATATATCACACCAAATGTAAACATCCGGTGGATATTAGCTGGTTTCATCAATTTTGATGAAGACAGTATTTTCGGTAGGAAAGTCCACCAGGAGCATATTTAACGGTACAAGCTTAGAAGTTCTGGTCCAAATGAGACCAGAATGAATAGCTAGACTACAACAACGTGTGCCTCTGGATGGGAATTCCTACATAAACATTTCTGTTGAGGGTAGGCGGCCTTCATGTTACCACTGTTTAAGCAGTGGTCACCTGAGGGCTTCCTGTCCTCAGCTAACTGTTTTAAAAAAAGGCACTACTGTCAACACATAAGACAGCAACACAACTGCCGCCACCACCACCACCACCACCACCACAACAACAACAACACACAAAAACAAGTACATCCAAACAAAACCCCAAACACAGTCCCACCCAACCCACTCCACCTAAAACCACTGTAAAACACCCACAAACACAACAACTCCACAAAACGTACCTCTCTCCAATAACACAGACGTCACAACAGATGAGACCCCCTCATCATGACCAAGTGACGATGATGGAGAACCTCTCCGTTCGAAAAGAAAGAAAAAAAAGACACCACACGAACAAAAAGCCAACAAACTTCACGACAAACATACAACCACCAACACAAACACTACAAACGTCACAAACAAAAATCTCCCCTCCTGAAAACAAAACGACAACACTCCAAACACAAACACCTACAACAAAACGAAAACTCACACAAGAACAACGGAAAAAAACCCCAATACAACACAACAAAAACATTATACATACGTAAAGACTGACAATAAAACTTTAATGGAGGTCATTTCCAATGACCCTTCGGCGAAAACCGAAGGGAAAACTTTTTCGTACTGTCTGGAAATACCTAATTTAAAGATGATTAGGGTCCCTACGGACACCTATAAATCTTTAAAAGAAAACTTTCCTAAGGACGTGGGTAATCCCTGCGTGAAACCCTATAACCGCGTCCTTTTAAAATGTTTCCCCACCCTCACCCCAGACAGCCCCACCCTACCAGACATCCACTCCCCACCAAACATCTCCGTCCCCACCCCGCCAGAAACCACCACCCTACCAAAAACCCCTCCAACATCCCCATGGAGATTGTACAGCCTGGTCCCCAGGAAGCGAAAAGGTAAGTGAATTCTTTTCCTTTTCTTTTCTAACTCTTCCTCAACGACATAGCGAATATAAGAGTCGGATGTGTAAATGTGCGCGGCCTGGGGTTACCCTGGAAACAGGGCAAACTCTTAAACGACCTTAGGTCGCACATTATGGAGCTGGTAGTCGTTTGCGAGTCCAGGACCCACAACGACCGGCAGCTGGCCCCCATCTTCGACTACTTTGAGATCTACGCATCTCTCTGTCAGCCGGGTGGTGGGGGCGGGGTTGCCGTTTTGCTGCGGAAACACCTGGACCTCGTAACACAGACGGTTCATCTGGACCCGGAGTGTCAACTAGTGGTCCTAGACGTCAGCAGTGGTGAAGGTGGAGCTTTCAGACTGGTGGTCGTGTATGCCCCATCCGGGACATCGCGGCCAGAGTTCTTCAAACGTCTGGAGACTTTTCTGGGAACGTCTCGCTACTTGCTTTCAGTGGGGGACTGGAATGGATTCCTAGATGCACGTTGGGATTATGTGGGGGCATGTCCCCATAGAGAGGGGTGTAACACCCTCAAACAGTTAATCGGCAAATTTCAACTGGCCGATAGATACCGACTAGATTTCCCGACTGTGCCACTGTGGACTGTGGACGTGGACGAACCGCAGCGGGACATCTAGATCGTACTTAGATAGGTTCCTAATTAGAGATAGGGATAGGGATATGTTAAGCTGTCGACGCATGTTCATGGTTACCTATTCGGATCACAAATTAGTGATCTGCATAGCCAACCTTGATAGAAACCATAGGCAGGGACCCGGATACTGGAAACTGAACTTGTCGTTACCGACACGCAAAGCCTACAGTAGACGGATTAGTACTTTAGTTAAGCAACAGTTGACGGGGGCCATTGTCACCAACAGGTGGTGGTACTTTCTCAAGAGAGAAATTAGATTAGAGTCGATAGCTTTTGGTAAAGAACTAGCGTTAGATAGGATTAACACTAACAAGAAACTAGTAGATAAAATAGAAGAGGCGCTTAGAAGTGGCAGCGTAGCTAGCTTGCTAGCGACGAGAACGGCCTTAGACCAGTTCTTCGGCGCAAAACACGAAGCCTGCGTTGTCAGGTCCAAAACACCTGCTCTAGGAAACGAGGGAGCCAAAGCTATTAGCTGGGCCCGAGTGACGAAGGCGAAAAGTGTCAACAAATAAACGATTCGGATTTTGAAGGACCAAGACGGACGCGTGATACTTGAATCGGAGTAGATGTGCGCGGCCTTTCAGCGGCAATTTGCACGACAGTTCGGGCGGTTCGGCGCACCGGGAGGGGCGATGGATTTCGGTCCATACCTCGACGGTCTGCCGCGACTCTCGGGCGAAGTCCTGCGAAAGGTCGATTTCGGCCGCTGAGATAGGGGACGCACTGAACCAATGCGGCAAACGCAAATCGCCAGGTCTCGACGGTCTACCCTATGTATTCTACGTAGCAATGCCGGACTTGTTCTCCGATCGCCTCGAAGCGGTCTACTGCAACTGGCAGTAGAATCGGAGAATTCCCAGTTCTGTGACCAAGGGCGTAGTCACGCTGGTCAGGAAGGACAAGAACAAGGGGGATGACATAAATAACTTCAGGCCCATAACTATGCTAAACACAGAGTTAGAGATTTTGGCCAAGGTGTTAGCAAAGAGGTTGGCGCTTGTCGTCGGGAACCTGGTGGCAGAAGCGCAGACATGCGCAATCTCGACCTTGTCCATACACGACAACCTCCACCTCATGCGATACATCGTAGAGAGGGTAAGGTGTGAACCCGGCTTCGGTCGGGCAATGATCAATTTGGATCCGTCTAAGGCGTTCGATAGAGTCGACCATCGTTACCTGGATGCGGTGCTATGACGGCAGGCTTCGTCCCCGTATTCAGGGGCTGGATTGCTGCCAGGCACAGCAGCAACATCTGCTCAAGGGTCAAGGTGAATGGCTACCTGTCGGAGCCGTTCCAAATACGGGATCTATCCGACAGGGATGCCCTCTCTCCTCCCTTCTGTACGTACTGACTCTCGAGCCACTACTGCGGAAGTTGGAGCTGCTGCAGGGCATCCTGTTGGAACCGGGACTGCGAAAAGCTGCGTCGGCCTACGCCGGCGAGTGGTGTCGAGCACCTCGCAAATCGTGGAGGTCGACACCTTACTGAAGTAATACGAAAGGTTTACAGGAGCGAAGCTGAACCGGGACATGTCCGTCGGTTTGCAACTTGGAACGTGGAGAGGCAAACCGATGCGTTCCGACGGCGTTGTCGCACGCTGGTCGGAAGGACCGGTGAAGCTGCTCGGGTGTGGTTTGGACCGGACCTCCAGGTGAAGAAAAACTGGAACGAGGTGACAGCCAAGGTGTTTGCGCTCACCCAGAAGTGCCCGAGTGCAAACTATCCTTGAAAGGTCGAGCGGAGGTGGCGAACACTTTTATAGCGTCCGTCATCTACTACCGCTTGACCGTCGTGCCTTGACCACGTGATACGCTCACCAAAATAGGGCGCGCGCTCTTCCGATTCCTTTGGAAGAAGCGGGCTCCTTTGGTGAGAAGGTCCATCTGCTGTCAACACCCTTCGAACGGAGGGCTAGGAATGCCGTGGCTGACGATGCGCAAACATACGCTAAGTCTGCGGCAGCTCCACATATTCCTCAACGAACAACCGGTGTGGGCCCCGTTCGTGAGGCGAGCCTTCCCGCAACTCGTCTCGCTGACGGAGCTGCAGTCTTGGGTCAAGCAAAGACCGAGGAAAATGGGCGACTGGCACATCGAATGTGCTCAGGCGCTCACAGTCCTCTGGCAAACGGACCCGGTAATCAGTGGAGACTCCACCTTGTCATTCTATAGAGGGTTGGTGCGCAGCAAGTGCGACGACACTCTCGGGGAAACTCTAGACATAGAA
Organism: Eledone cirrhosa; assembly: GCA_964016885.1. Classification (NCBI taxonomy): domain Eukaryota; kingdom Metazoa; phylum Mollusca; class Cephalopoda; order Octopoda; family Eledonidae; genus Eledone; species Eledone cirrhosa. The sequence goes on along the minus strand of OZ024741.1, from coordinate 383,662,772 downwards.
GAAGACGAACTGGCCAGTCTGTTCGGTAGGACCTTCTGCCCGGGACCGATGGACAACTTCCCAAAGTCCCTGGCTTGGCAGTGCTACCGAGCAGCTCTACCCGTTCGAGACAACCTCTACAGACATGAGCGCCCGGGCAGAGATCCCTCGAAAAAGATCTGTCCGAGATGCATGCGGGACGAGGAAACCGTCGCGCACGCATTCGTACACTGCCCGGGCGTTACCGACCTGTGGAGCTACGCAGACCGACTACTGTCACGGGTGGGACAAATCCAGTTGACCACCGAGTCCATTATTACGATCAAATCCCCACCTTCCTTCAAAAACGAAGAGGAGGCGGTTTTCCTCTGTGTAATGGCTATGATGAAAGAGGTTATATGGTGGACAAGGCTGAAAGGGCTGAGGTCAGACGCCTTTCTCACCGGCGAACAAATGGTTCGCTTCTTCAAATATCACTTTAGAAGAAGAATCAGAGTGGAGAGAGAAGTGCTGCACCCAAGCAAATTTTCTGAAAGGTGAGTGAATGTGGCAAGAATGGCCCGAGTGGTTGGGCATTCTCTCTATATAAACCTGTAGGTTGAGGAAGAAGAAGAAGAAGAGAGGAAGGGAGCGCTCACTCTTCGTGCTACTGGAGATGAGGGTTGTACATTTTTCGGGGTGTGTACAACCCCTGTGTAACGCCTCCCCTTATTGGGGATTTCGATTGTTTCATTTATTATCATTGTTATAAATTCTTTTTTACACGTATGTATGTAAACTCCCCACTTTGTATTTGTCGCCATTTTTTGCGCCCTTGTGGCGAATAACGAAATTTATCTATCTATCTCTCTATCTACCTTCCATCCAATCTATCCATCTAAATATCTCTCTACTTTCCAATCTATCTATCATTCAACGAGCTATATAATTTCAAATAAACACAATCACCTTCTCAAAGAAGTACTCAATCATTCTGTCAGTTTCGCAAAAATGTATATTTACATATTTATATTTATATGTGAACACAGTGTGTACCTAACTATATGTATAATCTATGGGTACTGTTCGGTAAATAGATACGGCGAAATGCAAAGGTGTGCACACGAACACACAGATTTATATATTTATTGTGAAAGTACATGGCTCAGTGGCTAGGGTGCTCGGCTCAAGATCGTAAGGTCGTGAATTCGATTCCCGGCTTCGCGAGCTGCTAATAAACATTATTTCACGATCTCACTGTCCATGCAACTGTTGCAATTGTGTTGTATGCGTCATTTAGAGGGCTAGCTTTGTCACGCCTTGTGTCACCTTCAATCTCCTTGAGATATAGTGAAGGCTGCACGAGTATATAGTACGCTCAGCCATATATATCACAGTTGCGAACAGGAACCAGATTTAGACTTTGCGGTGACCGGGGCAGTTCTGGTTTCCTGGGCCCTTCATATAACAGCACACATGCACACACGCACACACACACACACACACACACATATATATGTGTATGTATATATACATATAAATATGTATGTATGTATATATATATATATATATATATATATATATATATATATATATATATATTAGCAGGAAGTGGGAGAGAGAGGGAGAGAGAAGTTGGAGGTATGTTTGATGAGGGGAACATGGCATTCTCCCCACCGCTCCCCGGTGAATCCGACCCTGTTTGCTACTCATCGAAAATAATTGTTTCTATATTTGGCACAAGGCCACCAATTATCCCAGTGTATTACTGGTACTTTATTTTATCGACCCCGTAAGGATGAAAGGCAAAGTTAACCTCGGCTGGATTTGAACTCAGATTGGTTATCAGTTTGTTGAATGAGAATCAGGGTATTTCTGCTTGAATGAAATATCTGAGAAACAATGGTTTAAACATAGACACACATTTCACAGTTATATTTCTGTTTACACAGAATAATGGTAACCGTGAGTGTAAATATTATCATATATTTCGGCTACTTAGCACACATCTTATTATATATCTTAACTAGGGCGCTGAATTGGCAGTATCGGACAAGCTTTGCAGTTACGTCCTTTCACATTCTGCGTTCAAATCCGCCCAAGCATGCTTTACTTTTCATCCTTATACGGTTGAGGAAGTAAAGACCAGTAACGTGCTTGAGTCATTATAGGCTTGCACCTAAAACAGAAACTGTTATATATATCTTACCTACGTGAACGCTAATAATGATTTCTAGTATAGTCTCAAGACCAGCAATTTGGGGGGAGAGGAAAGTCGATTAAATCAACCCCTGTATATTACTGGTGCTTTATTTTATCGACCCCATAAGGATGAAAGGCAAAGTTAACCTCAGCGGATTTGAACTCAGAGCATAAAGGGCCGTAACTCTATACCGCAAACATGGTGTCCGACTCTACTCATACTGCCAATCCATATGGAAAGTAGTATGTCCATTTCAGGATACTATTATAAGTGATAGGGTATATGAGCCGTTCGATTACGTATTTCCTTGTCGGTGTTTAGTTGATATATATGCCTTCTGATGAAGCCAAACGAAGCTTGAAAACAGGGTAGCGGCCTGGTAGTATCAGTAGAGGGTCGGACGCCATGCTTTGCAGCAAAGAGTTACGGCCCTTTGTGGTCTTAGTTCAAATCCCGCCGAGGTTAACTTTGCCTTTCATCCTTACGGGGTCGATAAAATAAAGTACCAGTAATACACGGGGATAATTGCTGGCCTTGTGCCAAACGTAGAAACAATTATTTATCAATCTAAAGAGCAATACATATATTTGAAATGTTTATATGTTTACACATTCAACATGTGAATTTATATACACATTTATTCAGTCTCCTTCACCCCTAATCTTTTCATATACTGACATAACTTTCTCACACACACGTACATATATATATATGTATAATGTAGTGGTAAAGAATATCCAGATTTTGGAGAGCCCCAAATGTGACAACTTATGGTATACAGATATTTGTTACACTAATTATGCAGACATCTAGGTATACATACTACTTTGGGTGCCTATTACAAATATCTTTCAGTTAAGGGTCAAATCTTCAGCCTCTATAGACAACATTTCGTGTCAGTGAGGGCTGAAGGTTTGGCACCTGCCAAATATCTAAAATTGGCAGCTAAAGAATTTCAGCATAGTTTAATACATATCTATATACACACCTAATAAACACACATATAGGCACAGAGTTGTTAGAGAATTGGGCTTGCAATGGTGAGGTTCTGAGTTCGATCCCCGAAACGGCTGATACTTTGTATCCTTGTGGAAAACACTTTATTTCTCTTTGCACTTTTTTAGTCAGCTGTAGAAATGAAATGCGAAGTCAGGGGCGCCAGAGTGTATCGGCCATTGCCTTTCCCATCGGTGGCGTGGAGAGGGGAGACATGTAGGCATGGACGACAGCTGGTATTTCACAAACATACTTGCCCAGACTTGTACCTACGAGGGGAACTTTCCATGTGCAAATTCCATTGTCATTCGTGACCGAAAGAGATCTATTACCCTTTTACACGCACACATACATACATGCACACACACACATACACACACACATATATATATATATATATATATATATATATATATATATATATATATGTATTATATATATATATATATATGTGTGTGTATATGTATATACATATATATGTGTGTGTGTGTGTGTATATATATATATATATATATATATATATATATATATATATATATATATATATATATATATATATATATATATATATATATATATATTGCATACTTTACTTCGTTACATTGTCATTCATTTTCAGTTACACGCGTACGCCTTTTCATTTTATTAGTGTATTTTGTTTGAAAATCATGATCATATTCGATGACAGCCACCAGTATAGGAGTAAAGCATTATATAAACATGGAAGATTATGCGTGATTCTAACTTAACTGAGAGAAGCTCTTACGGTGGTTTCAATGATGAGCTTGACGCAATGTGACAAGTATGTAGGTTCTTATTACAGATACAATAGTGTAAGAGAGAGAGAGAGAGAGAGAGAGAGAGAGAGAGAGAGAGAGAGAGAGAGAGAGAGAGAGAGAGAGAGAGAGTTACAGAGCGAGAGTGTTAGAGAGATCGTCCCTTGTTCAGAAACGGCAGGATGAGTTAACTTTAGTGGGAATCTCCTAAAACAGAATACATAATTAAAAACACGATGGTCATGGTCGGAATGAGCTTCATAATAACTGTTTCTACTTTTGGCTTAAGGCCAACAATTATCCCAGTGCATTACTGGTATTTATTTTATCCACTCCGTAAAGATGAAAGGCAAATTTAACTTCGGCAGGATTTGAACTCCGAATGGAAAGAGCCGCAACTCTATGCGTCAACGCGGGGCGTCCGACGCTCTACCGATACTGCCGATCGCTCGATCAGGGTTAACATGGGTATAAAGATAAACAGCAGAAACGACAATAACAATAACAATGGCGAAACTGTATGAAATCTTATTAATCAATCTCTTTATACTTATTATCTCTATACATTTTCGTTACTCCTAGCTCTGTATAAACATATGCCCTTACACTTAAACTTACACTTAAACTTATAAAACATTTACACAACTCTTTGTATGGTGATGTGTTTGGCATTAGTTTCGAAGATGAGTGTTCCATATGTTCAAACAATGGAACATCTACACTCAATCTCATATAATATATCCACAAAAGTAACTTTAATGTAATCCGCAGGAAGTCTCAGGGTAGCACTGTGTGCGAAAATGATAACATTATGAAAGTACAGGCCAGTCGCTCTTACACGACAGGTTTACACGCTTAATTTCACTTTGAAGGTTTCGGTCCACCTGTGTCTATTGTGGAAGACACTAACCCATATTGCTACGCAGTAGATCGAAACTGAGACTTCACTGATCCTACACAATGTAAACACGCCCCTTTTCATTAATTAAAAAAAAACCCAAAACGCTACAAGTTATCTGGCATTTAAGGTATCAGTCACAAAAGCATACTTTCAGTTACATACTAAATCTCATTCTTTGGATTGGGAACTATAGACTCGATTGATTATCATAAATGTTTGCAGGAACCTTTCAGAACATTTAATTTATTTGATAACTTTCACTTCGCACAAATATAATTCCGACTGGTTATTAGAAACATAATAGAAATATAAAATAAAATACAAACAACTTTTGATTTTTCTCCTGTTTTAACTATTTGATTAAATTTTGGAATTATATTAGTATTATATTTGTGATTTCTACAATAAGGCTTTGGTATTTCCGCTGATGACTCACTGAATGTATGTATATATGCGGGTTAGTGTAGGCGCGCGTGTGTATTTGTATGTGAGAATGTCTATGTTATTCGTATGTTAAGGTTAAGTGCAACCATACATTAGCGAAAACTACAACAACTAATAAAACTACAATCATATTCTCGCTCCCGACCCTGTTGAACTCTTCGAAGTAAATCTAGATCTAATTTCCCATTCTAGATCTTTATAAAATCCGTAAATGTCGGCAGTTGTTTGATGAATAAAACCAGGTATTTATGAATGTTTAGTTCATCTTGATCTGTTTCAACACATGTATTATTTCCTTGTGATAAATTCCCTTCAGCTCCGAGATCTGTCGTATACACATTAAAATCCGGAAATATGCTCGCCGTTTCTCTGATATTAGTGCAGGTGAAAAACTGTTCACTAGCAAACACAATAACTATATATGGGTGAAATATATAACTTTGAATAGTGACCATTAAAGAGAAAGCCAGGTGCAGTGCAAGATGTCAGTGTTAAAGGGCCCAACATAATGATTAATACTTCTGTATGATAATTTATTGACTTTCTACTTCAAAGGTAACTGTCTTTGAAAATTTCGACTTTCCATTTCATTGTTCTTACAAAGTGTCTTGAAGTTAATTAGTTTAGATCTATTTTAGTCTCTCTGATTTGTACTGTGAACAGAAAACATGTGTAGAAGACGTTAACTTTACTTATTCCTTTGCCGTTTTTCTATATAACAGTTCTATGTTACTAAATTACAGAAACAGATTTTGTTACTATTATTACTTTCTGTGTTCACTTCATTTCTTATTAGAAAACAGCACTTGTCTTACTGAGTAATATAATTTAATTTCGATTACAAAACATAATGTCTATACCCATCCCTCTATGCATGCGTTATTATCATTATACTTTACGGTTGATTGACTGAATCATTAGAACGTCGGACAAATAATTTACGTTATTTGTTACAGCTTTTTGCTTTCTAAGTTCAAATTTGCCTCTCATTGACCCAACTGTCTTTCATTTGCCCCAACTTTGTCTTTCCTTCTCAGAGGGTCAATAGATGAAGTACAAGTCAAGTACTATGGTCGATACAATCGACTAACCCTAAAATATAATGGTTCCCTTGCGCAGATCAGGGGAATAGAGAAGCAAGAAAGAGAGGTACTAGAGATTACCGTTACTTACATAAATCTTGTTTTGATGAAATAAGCACTAGTGAAGTATGAACTGGTGTCTATTTTGTCGAAATATATGCTCACTTACAAATGATCCTAAAATCCCCAAACACAATAACACGTTTTGAGTCAAACAATGGTCAAGGAATCTAATTTAGAGGAAGGTTAATAAGAGCAGATTCATTTTCGATGGAGTTATTTTACATATCTCGTATCTACACATTCTTTAAACATCAACCACACAGAGTTTGATGCTTCATTCTTGTAGCGATTGTAAACTTTAGAGCAAGTGATCGAAAATCCTTTTCTTTCTTTATTGCACTCACATTTTGATCAATGAGTCCTGATTGTTTGGAGAAGCTTTTGATTCGCCAACTCTAGTAAGAAATACACTGAGAAACATTTCTGGATCTACAGATATTCAACATGCTGATGTTTACTTCAGTACTGAGAGCGACGTTCAGATCAACCTCATAAACCCTGCAACTTGGAGAGGTGTTACTTTTGCAATAATATTCCCAACAGGTGTTTGCCGGTATCTATTCATTGATATCTGTTCCCTTTTTATAAAAATTGATGTTTTCACAGCTGTGTTAATAACAACAGAAAACTGTACTTGAGATTAATAAATGCTATATTTCGATTGGTAATAGCTAGATAAAGTATATAAAATTAATATAAGGTGTCACTGAGCCAAAAATGTAAAAGGATGAAATAATCTAATTCTTTAAAGCGATACAGTTTTAATATTCTGATATTTTGATAAATGAAAACATTATACAAAAGTACTATTAATATATAAAGAATCAAATAAATACGTCTGCAAATTGAATGAGATGTTGAAGGCAATATTTGTCAAGAATCTCTCAACTATAGAATCTTCATTTTTATATCTAATATAAATATTTGTGTACGGTAGGGGGAAAATGGTGTAAGTGGATGTCAGTATGGTTATATACAATAATACGTACGAGAGGAGAATGTTCTACATATAAATCTTTTTTCTGTCGATATCACTAATACTGCATTTTATACATCTTCACATGTGGTTAATAAAATAAGTGATGGTGAAACACTAGCCTTATTCCGTTAGCTTATTCACAAGGCTTGACTATCACACCTCGCATTATATTAGAGTTGCTTCTAAATTTCCAATACATGCGTTGTTATATATATATTTTACTAAGTTAATCGTGCTATCAACATGACTGAAAAAAACTTTTCTATTGCCTCTCAAGCTTCACTATCTGCTATACTTCTTTTCTATGCCAATTACACCCTCTCTCTATATATATGAACCTTCCATTCCGTTGCTACTACAGCCCTTCATTGTAAGTAAATTGTTATATTGACAAACCTTAATCGAATTTTACAGAAAGAAAAGTGGAGGAAGTAAGTAAGGTAAAATAGACTAGAATACAATGCAGCTATTTTATTGTCAACAGTATCAGCGTGATACTTCCAAGGAAATTTGGCTTGATAAATTCAGAAAATATAATATATAAAACATAATATTGATGATCGATGAATGTAAATAACATTATAGGATATTAAGTATCTCGTTACTAGCTTTCTGGCCACCCTCTCCATTGGATACATATATATATATGTATTCATATTATATATATATATGCATCCACACACACACACACATATATATAAATATATAATATTGGCCCGTCCGGCTGGCGCTCGGCTAGGTATACCTGACCCCACCACTCCACTGCAAAGATACCACACACCCTCCCGTGTCACATTGTCCTTCCGACTTCGTAGCAAAAGGGGAGGAGCTACCGTAGAAATGAATTTAAAAAGAAAGTTAAGCTGTGTTGTTAACATACATACATACATACATACATAGATATATACGAACGTCAACTTTATAAGTATAGATATGTGTGTATGTGTGTGTTTGTGTATGTGTGTTTGTGTATGTGTGTGTGTGTATGTGCATGTGTGTGTCTGTGTTTTGATGTTATCCGGCAATTGGAGAAATCAGGTGTGAAAGTATGTGTATTTGTGTGAGTGTGTGTGTGTGTATGTTTGTGTGCGTGTGTGTGTGTGTGTGTGTGTGTGTGTGTGTGTGTGTGTGTGTGTGTGTGTGTGTGTGTGTGTGTGTACTTATGCGAGCGACGACAGATGAAAGATATACGACGGAAATGAACGTTATGTTTCAAACACCGCTACATTTGATCATACACATTGTTTATTTCAAAATTATTTTAATACCGATACTTGATTTAACGTCATTGGAAACGGTCACTTGCTGGTCCTCCTCTGTCTCTCTCTGTCTCTCTCTCTCTCTCTCTCTGAATAACTAACACTTTAATTGTACCTCTCTCTGTCTAACGGCCTATCTCTCTCTTTTTCCCCCCTCTTTCTGTTTTTCTGTCTCTCTCTGTAGTTGTGTGTGTGTGTAGTTTTCCTAATCTCTCTCTCTCTCTCTCTCTCTCTCTCTCTCTCCTCTCTCTCTCTCTGTGTATATATTGAAGGGAGATACGGAAACTAAAACAGTGTTGTCATATAGAGAGTGAAGAGCGACAGAGAGAGAAAAGCAGTTAAATTATAGAGAGGAGTAATGATCTATTATAGAGAGAGGGAAGAACGACGGACTGAGTAAAGCTAAGAAACTATAGGGAGGTGTGTAGGATACATACATAATACATCCATACGACGCTCATCTTTATACTATTATATATATATATATATATATATATATATATATATATATATAAGAGAGAGAGAGAGAGAGAGAGAGAGAGAAAGAGTGAAAAGGTAGTACACAACGGCTGAGCTTATGCCGTTTCAACGGCGAGTAGATATGCCGCATATATATATATATATACTCACACACATATATGTATGCATATGTGTGAGTGTAATTTGTAATGTGTGCGTCGCAAAATAATTGTTTCTACTATTAGCACAATACCAGCAACTACCCCAGTGCATTACTGGTACTTTATTTTATCGACCCCGTAAGTAAGGATGAAAGGCAAAGTTCACCTCGGCGGGATTTGAACTTAGAATGGCAAGGGCCGTAACTCTATGCGTCAAAGCATGGCGTCCGACCCTTTACTGATACTGCCAATAAGTAAATAATATTCGATTACTATAAATAATAACTAAGAAATTCGGATTGAGTACCTAAAGATGGAATAATTGGATAGAGGCGCCTGAGAGTAATGGAACCCCACATCTTTCGGATACTGAAGGAGTACGTTGACTACTACGCTAAAGAGTCTTTGGTCACCGATCCTGTCTTTTTAGAAGCTGTGAATCCTGCCATTAGAAGTGCAAATGAATTGTATAACTTAAGAATCATTGGGAAAATTTGCAAATTGAAATGTGTGCTTCCCAATGCAAATTGCTAAAATAACAGTCGTTCACTATAAATAATAGCTGGGATAATCGGGTTCATTTCCATATCTGGATTCAAACACCTGCGTCCTACACAACAGTTTTGAAGCAGAGTCCCATTGCATTTCAGAGTGCTATTCAGTTGACTATAATTTACATTTCAGGAATTTTTAAAAAGCCTATCAGTCTGTTTTGAGAGTTTGGGGACAATATAAATCACAGTATTGTATATTTTATGTGAAATCTATAAAAAGAAATATTAACATTTTCACAACCTTATTTCAGATGATGCAAACGTGGAACCTCCACGGGTATACTTGAATTACTAGATAAATCTACCAAATCATACTCATTTCGTACCATTTCTTATTAAAAAGAAAAGGCACACTCAATAAGGTAGTCCTAAATAGACTGGCTGAAAATGTAAAAGGTCAGATCGTCAGATTTGGAATATATTTGATTATAAATGTGTTCATCCAAGGTTGACCGATGGCAAATGGACAACAAAGAGAAATGTATATCCGAGTGAGGTCAAAATGAAAAGAATAAAATTAAAGAATAAAAACAGAAAAATGCTTCAAAATATGAGGAAAAATCCTTTTCAAATGCCGTCTATGATTGAGTTTTGTTTAATAGAGTGTATCTTATGATTCGGTTTCTTAATGAACATGTGTGTCACCAGGCAGAGTTTAGTGTCACCTGCTACGTATGTATGGAGAGCAGCTTGGCGTTTTAAGTCCATCTAACCCCAAAACCCACACATACGCACACCCACACACAAACACACTCACTCACACACACTCGCACAAGTTTAATCTTTTTATCTGAAGCATGACTACGAATTTTCTATCATTTCTTGGAGAAAGATGTATACCTGATTGTGAATTTTTTACGAATGTAGAAGCATAGCTGTACATATTCCTTGTCTATTAATTGTAAAAATAAATGTTATTTCTTATTTCAGGTTTGACTGATACATAACATTAAATTTAATATATGTTCTCTGTAAAGTGAAAGTTTAGCGTATATACTCACACACACACACACACACACACACACACACACACACACACACACACACACACACACACACACACACACACACACACACACACACACACACACACACACACATATATATATATATAAAACTAACTGCTGAAACGGCAAGAGCTAAGCCGTCACGATCTCTTTCATATTACTTTACTCTAACACAAGTATCGAGTCTTTGGCGAGTAATGGTCTAAATAGGTTTTTACTGCATCCATATATATATATATATATATATATATATACTGCGAGGATAATCTTAGTCGATTTAGACTCTGCTTCTATGAATTGTATGTTTCTATAAATATGTATATATACACACAAACACCCACTCCACAATCACACATACAGATACAGAGGCTCACTTTCCTAATATAGTCAGGCGAAGTGAATTGAGCCAACTTAGACTATCCTAGACTTTCAAAACGGAACCTCCATCTCAATTTCAGTATGTTAGCATGGTGGAACACTTAAGACGATGCAACGGGAGTCAACACTCTTTCTTTGATTGTTTCTCGCTATCTGAACATCCCCAAATATTCATAGTTTATTCCATGGCATTAGAGTCACGTACATGTTTCGTCTTTCTGCGTTTTCAGTTGACTTTCAACAGAGCTTGTATAAAGGCGAAGTAGATGTTTGCTTAATGTTATAAAATGAATTTATTCGCCACTTGAGTTATGCATCAATTCTAGATTAGATGGGATCTTACTAAATTATATATTACTATGAAATTACTCTCTCTCTCTCTCTCTCTCTCTCTCTCTCTCTCTCTATATATATATATATATATATATATATATATATATTATATATATATATATATATATATATAAATGTATGTATAGTATAATTGATAATATACGGCATGTTTAATTTAAAACATTTTGAAGACCATTCCCTATGAATTTTAAAGTAGAGACTATGTCACTTACTTATTCTCTGCAAAAACAAAGGGGAGTAATCATCAGTCCTGTTTCTCGCTCGTTGGCGGTTATCAGAAGATGGATTCTTATAGAATTCCAGTAATGTTTAATAGCTGATTAAACAGAGCGATTGCCGATCCAGCAAAAATTAGGTATTAGTATTGGTGCTTTGAAATAGCGATGTATATATGAATGTTGTATAGTGTTTTTGATAGTATACTGTATGTTTAATTACAAACATTTTGAAGACCATTTGCTATAAATTTTAAATTAGTGACTATGTCACTTACTTATTACCTGCAAAAGCAAATTCAACATTTAATACAAAGGACACCGAAATCTATACTTACATAGAACCAAGACAACTTATTTCATTAAAGGATTAAAAGTGAAAAACATCTTACAAGAATATCCAATTGCAAAAAGTGAATGACTTGCTAAAACACTTTAGAATATATTAACGAATGCATAGCTGTGTACCGTAATTAAATGTCTTGATATTATAAAATGCAACCTCCCATTGGTAATATGTGCACCTACCTATTAGACGGCTTCGACGTTCGTTTCAAAGAGAGACCTATTTTCAAATTAAAAAACTTCTCGTGTAACTCACACAATTTACTATGTATTAAACACGCGTTGGTTGCATTGAACACTATATATATATATATATATATATATATATATATATATATATATATATATATATATATATATATATATATATATATGTACAATTATAGTCAATAGGTTTGACACCCCGTCAAAGGATTATAGTACACCATCAAGAAATTAGGGTGACGAACGCTGTTAAATTACAATGCTTTCCCACTCTATAAATGCAGCTATACGATCTATAAATGCAGCTATACGACATCGTAACAACTCATTAATAAGGAAATGCACATTATAACTATATAAAAACCAAAAGTTAACTCATTGTATCCCCAGTAATATTTACTTACATTCATGGTCAAAGTATAATTCCGGCCTTTGTCTTCAAAAAGCCGTATGAGACAAACAACAACATATTGAACATATTTCAACATGGCATATAGCAGCATGTGAAGTACAAATCAAAACGCACAAATCCAAATGAAACTTTGAAAACCTACCCTGAGCAAAACCAGTTGCAAAACCTAATTAGACTATTTCTGAAAAGCCACATATATTCTGAAAAGAAAACAATACTATATTTTGAATAGACTCTATGATCATTGATATAAATTGACAGATTGTAGAGTTGACTGAGTCTATAGGTCTGTAAGCCTTTAAATCTTCGCTTTGTAACCATGATTGTCACGAAAATCTTGAAAAGTGAATCAAATATGCTTTCATTAATAATTACTGTTGTGTGTGTTTTTTGTGTGTCATTTAGGTGTGTGAGAGTTTGTATCGTTTGCTGTTTTTCTGGTTGTGTCTTCTGTTATGTGAGTTGCTTCCGTAATTTGCCTGAGTGTTGCGCCAGTTCTACGTGTGGACAGGATATTTATTTCTATGTTATCTTTTGAGCCGTAGTGTTCTAGTTTGGCATAATCGTATAGCACTGATGAGCATGTCTCCTCCTTAAGTTTTCACCAGTGTTCCTTTATTCTCTCTCCTATACTACGGACTGCCTCTCCTATTTATGTCATTGTCTTGTTTCTGCATTGTCTCTCTGTACATCTTATTCTATAGACTACAATTCTAGTTTTATAGTTTATCTGTGGGCTTATCTTACAGACTATACAGATTCTATCAGTATAGTTTTTTTTCCTAAATGGGTACGTCCCACTGATCCAGTAGCAAACGACACAAACCCAAACGCACACTTACACATAAAATACACGTAGACATGACTGACAAACTCAAAACACACACATGAAATCACAGGCGCAAACACATGCATAGGCACGAAACAAAGAACGCACCACAAAACAAAGTCTAGATGGAGTAGAATATTAAGACTATGAAAAGAGCAGGCACAAAACAGAAAATCATTGAGGAGGTCACAGAATGTGTGACGAAAGAACTTTAAAAAATAACGAACAATAAAGATAAAGTGAAAATTATACGGTCTGTGTGTTTCTTTCTCTTGGCAATATAGACAAAATGACTATCCCTCAATATAACAATATCAGTTTCAACACATGATTTCACATCAAGAATCTTGCAGATATCTTAATTGTTATTATTTACTGTTTTGTGTCGTCTCTTACTCCACTAGGCAGCGTTTCGGCTTGTGATCCAAATCACCATTAGCAGGGGTTGAAACTGCCAAAGCCCTTCTCAACGGCCGATGAATCTGGTTTTCTGTATCATTTGTTGGTATCTTTATTTTCAAAAAATAATTTTTGAAGGATTCCCCTTAAAGATATTGTTTTCGTTTTGCCTTGTTTTCGTTCGTTGTTAATTTTCCATTTTCCTCAGTACATTATTACTAATCCGTGCCGAACATGTTCTCTCTTCTCCCCCTTTAACTCAAATGGCTCACATTTATTAACACGATATCTTACTTTCCCCTTCATGCCTTTTCCCCTTCCTTTACTTCTTTTTTTCCTTTCTTTCACTCATGAGAGTTCGTGCTATAAAACACAAAACCTTTTCCTTGTATGTGTATGTATATTTTGTATATCTAGCGATATAATTATATATATATATATATATATATATATATATATATATATATACACAACTATGTTGGAGTGAACACTTTGATTCTATTTTCCAGCCGACTGCGTTATATGCGAATAAGGCTAATCAGCTCATGTGCATATGAATCAAAACTCTATGCTTTCAACTATATTGAGTTCCACTGACTCCCAAGGGATAAGTGAGTTACTGAATGAGTAATACAAAAGCGTTTTCACATCTTCAATGAGACATATGTAAATACATAAGCCAGATGAGTTCTTTAACAGAGAAATGGCAACCATCAACTATATAGATATAAAGTAGGAAGATGTAATATCAGCCATAGACGAAATGAGATCAAATTCATTCAGATACTAGCCCTTATGGTTTCCAAGGAATCCTCCTAAACATGCTATAGAACATTAGCAAAGCCACTGTAGATTCTCTTCCAAATATCCCTTGCATGTGGTAAGCAACCCGGAAAATTATAGAAAGCACAATATATCCTAACCATAAAGAAGAAAGCAGAGCAGATGCTAAAGTCTACAGACCTGTCTCTCTGACCTCACATATCAACAAAGTCACTGACCGAATCATCAGAAGGAAACTGATTACTTTTCTATAAGAAAGTGACTGCTAAGTGACACCCAGCATGGCTTTCGCTCGCATAGTAATTGCCTTACGTAGCGCTTGCAACATTAGGGTGGTGGATTGGCAGTATCGTTAGAGCGTCGGACGCCATGGTTTGCAGCATGGAGTTACGGGCCTTTACGATCTGAGTTCAAATCCCGCCGAGGTTAACTTTGCTTTTCATCCTTACGGGGTCGATAAAATAAAGTACCAGTAATGCACTGGGATGATTGCTGGCCTTGTGCCAAAAGTAGAAACAATTATTACTGGATAATCAAGCACCTGCTAGACCGGTTAATCATGGAAAATATGCCACAAATTACGAAGCTTTGGCAAAGCAGGAAAACGAAGTGAATGGCCTCTTGACTTCTTAAAAGACAGAATCCAGACTGTTGCACTCAACGTATCCCTCTCAAACGAAACGTCAATAACAAGTGATCACTAATGTTTGTGGTGGCTCTCTCAGACATGCCTTCTGTAATATAGATAGCCTTCCTCACAAGCTATGCTGATGACAGGAATGTAGCACAGTCAATCAAGAAATTGGCTAGTGCTACTCTCTTACAAGATTTAGATGTCGTATACGAATATGCTGTAGAAAACAATATGTAATTTCTTGCAGGTAAGTTTCAGGCCCTCCGCTATCAACCCACAAATATAGGACTACCACAACAATGGTATACTGGACGAAGAAGAATCGAAATCCTCGAGTCAAAATCAATACGGGGGTTGAGTATTTACATGAGCAATGATGATTCATCTCGTGCAAACACCACCAAAATGACAGCAATGTACAGACGACTGGCGAGTTGGATTCTGAGGACTTTCACGACAAGAAATCCGGAAACACTGCTCTCAATAATTGACCATACTGCATCAAAAGTTTGTGTTAGTCCCCGAAGCATTCATATTGCACGGTCACTGAGGGAAAGTGAAAAGGGGGAAAGGTAAATGAACAAGATGAAAGAATAAATAACAGATGAGTAATTTTATTATTACCTGATGTTGAGGATGTATCTTTAGTAGTATCGGTACAGCGTTGGACAAAATGCTTATGTACATGAAGATACGGTTCCTTACGTCCTTAGTTCAGATCTCGCCGAGGTTAGTTTTGCTTTTCATCCTTACAGGTCGATAAAATAAAGTACCAGTAACTCACTGGTGTCGATTTAATTGACTTACCCCTTCCTCCGAAAATTGTTGACCTTGAGCCTAAATCAGAAACCATTATTACCCGATGTTCTAAAAAATATAATAGTTCGTAAAGAGAATTTTTGACGAAATAACCCCCCCCCCCTTAAAAAAAACAAATTCAAATTGTTTGTATTAAAAATTGAATGTCAAAACGTTTACTTAACAATAAAGTCCACCAAGAAAAGAATGTATACACACTTTAGGAAAAGAAAGACTTGTATGAATATTTAACTTGTTTAAATACCTCTCTCAGTATATACACACACATACAAAATATTAATTCCCATTTTAAGATAACTTGATGCAAGAAATGTACTGCTGAATAATTGAATAAATATGTTTTTGCCTAAAATGAGTATACATTTTATTGCCGGACTGTCTCTCACTCTAGATATATGTATGAGCACCTAAATCTTTGTGGAGTCACAGAAGTTCGTAGTGACGTACGGATTTTCTTGGGCTCTGAAACTTTGCAGAACCCATCGCTTCCTCGGCCTTGTCCTTCTCTACATACATGTATATCAGACCTCCCCACCCATCCGGATAAAGCTTTTCTCTCTCACTTTTCTGTCTCCAATTTTCCAACCTCTTCTTTCTACGAACAATATTTTGGAATTCGTTCTAAGAACTCTTTGTAGAAGGTGAGATTACCTGTCTGTCCTGGAGACAAAAACACTTTGTGAACACTACCACGGCTGTCGGAAAAAATGATACTCATGTTTTTCACCCTGGTTCTGCTGGTGCGTGCTTTCTTCGGACGAGAATGTTTCGTGTGCTACTCCTCACTTTGCCGTTTTGTCTCTGGGTTGTACACGAACACTCATGATTCATCTTCTGTTATTACTTTAGTCAATAAATTTGGGCGAAATTTGAGTCTTTCTAGAAATCCCGATAAATTGCCATTCAGTTCACGTTCTTTTCCAGAGAGGTGGTTCGAAATTAGCTTTGCACAATCTTTTCGCCTGTGCAAATGGTTTGTTAAAAATCTCTCAACTGCATTTTTCTCCAAGTCTGTTTCTTTTGCGATCATCCTAACATTTAATTGGTGATCATTCACCATCAGAGCTCTCACCACTTCCATATTTTGTTCATTTGTGACGAAATTGGTCTCCCAGAACGAGGTTTGTCTTCAATATTTTGTAAAAACATAAGAGTTCATGAAAAAAAAAACAAAAAAACAAAAACAAATTCAAATTTCTTGTACTAAAAATTGAATGTCAACATGTTTACTTATCAATAGAAAAAAATTGATACTCACTTCAGGAAAAGAAAAAAGTGTACAAATACCTTGATAAAATACCTCTCCCTCTATATATACACACATAAAAAAAATATGAATTTCCATGTTGAGATATCTTGATGCAAGTAATATACTGTTGAATATTTGAATATATATATATATATATATATAGAGAGAGAGAGAGAGAGAATTCACAAGAATCAAACCTATATTCAAAGCATTTATTCACTTACAATTGTTTCATCCAAACCTAGGCTTGGAGTCTTCGGACCATTTTTCAATGTTTGTACACATAATTGACCTTCTTTCCAACGCAAGAGACATACAGATACATATATACATATTGATGTACAGTGGAGTGACATATATTATACTATATTATTTCTGTATAGCAATTCAAATTCAAAATCAAAATCAAAATTAAAATTAAAACAAAATTAAAACAAAATTAAAATACATTCGGCAGTTAACACAGATAATCCAATACGGAATCATCGTTACTTATGTGATGGATGTAAAAACTTTATATTACTTTTCCTGAATGTGAAAATGGTGGTGGATACGAAAACCATAACTTTCTTTTACTTCTCCTTTTTATTTTTATTTTTCTGCACACATACTTTTTTATTATATACAAAAAATACCTTACCACTATAACAACCATAATACTCTTACTTACCCGCTTAAAGTGCTTGTATTACATGTAACACCCTGCCACACAATAATCATATATAAATGAGACACACTTGCATGCCCCACGTGTAACTAACGCATACACTAACTACTACATCTGACTAACAAACTATCCTCTTGCATTATCTGTGTTAACTGCCGAATGTATTTTAATTTTGTTTTAATTTTAATTTTGATTTTGATTTTGAATTTGAATTGCTATACATAAATAATATAGTATAACATATGTCACTGCACTGTACATCAATATGTATATATGTATCTGTATGCCTCTTGCGTTGGAAAGGAGGTCAATTATGTGTACAAACATTGAAAAATGGTCCGAAGATTCCAAGCCTAGGTTTGGATGAAACGATTGTAAGTGAATAAATGCTTTGAATATAGCTTTGATTCTTGTGAATTCTATATAACTGCTCTGTAGAACAACTGATGTTATTACATTGAGCTATTTATCTTACTGGTAATAAGATAGTAATAAATTACTGACCTTCACTGTTTATGGTTTAAAATATACATAACTATAAAAAGTTTTAGTATATACATAACCATAAATAGTATCCTTAATATTATATATATATATATATATATATATTCCCGAAGTAAGTATATATTGTATGGCAGACTCTCTCTCTCTCTCTCTCTCTCTCTCTCTCTCTCTCTCTCTCTCTCTCTCTCTCTCTCTCTCTCTCTCTATATATATATATATATATATATATATATATATATATAACGAAGGAAATGTGGTAAGGAACCAGGTGGACCATAACGCACCAAAGTACTCAATACTTAGGGTAGTAGAGTGGGTAATAGGAACAAGTACAGAATTAGCCGTCGAAACGGCTTGAGCTCAGCAGTCGGGGTCTTACTTGTTCCTATATATATATATATATATATATATATATATATATATATATATATATATATATATATATATATATATATATACAATGTATGAACACCTCACTCTTTGTGGCATCTGAGAAGCTCATTCGCCGTTACCGCTCCCACCACTTCCATATTTTGTCATTAGTTGACGAAATTGGCCTTCCAGAACGAGGCTCGTTTTCAATATTTTCTGGCCCCTGCCTGAAAGCCTTGTGCCACTTAAAAACCTTATTTCACAATAAAGTGGCATCCCCATAAGCTTGCGTTAAAGAATTAAATGTTCCGATACCAGATTTCTTGAGTTTCTCACAAAATTTGATCGGATACTGTTGTCCGATATTTTCTTACTTCACAAATGCAACAGAGGTTATATAAACGTCTAATAATTCACGACTGATTCAATCGATCACGTTGAAACAAGTATGTGCGTACAGCCAATGTCATAACCAATATATCTATATACACCAACGAGGAGCTGCCTTGCCGTGTCGTACATAGAACAATCAGTACCATTATTCTTTGGACAAATTTCGTGCATATACAATAGCTGTCAAGTTCATGTTAGATTTGTCTGCGAAAATGTTGATATCTTCCTCATTAACTCTCTTTCACACATAGAGTTGACAAGATGCTTAGTACACGGACAGCAGCTATCTGTAGCTATCTACCTATATATCTGTCTATCTTCGTTTAGTAAATGTAACAATTTCCCTCTCTCTCGCTTTCTCTCTCTATTTCTCTCTATATATATTTACATACACATACATATATAGATACATATATACACAAACACACACACACACACACACACACACATATATATATATATATATATAGTTAAAAGAATAGAGGTGTAACACATAAGTTATTATATATTGGTAAACGGAATAGAAAATGCTGACAAATTGTTCACAGTTGAAAAATGGTTTAATTAGGAATAAAAGAGTATTAGTGATTGCATGGGTTAGTATTCAGTTGTGGTTTTAAGTTTTTAAGTTTTTACCGGTTGCGCATTTCTAAATGCTTTTCAAAAATAATTTTGAGATAGAGTGTCCGTGCTGTTTGCTCAGATCAGAGCAAACAGCACGGACACTCTATCTCAAAATTATTTTTGAAAAGCATTTAGAAATGCGCAACCGGTAAAAACTTAAAAACTTAAAACCACAACTGAATACTAACCCATGCAATCACTAATACTCTTTTATTCCTAATTAAACCATTTTTCAACTGTGAACAATTTGTCAGCATTTTCTATTCCGTTTACCAATATATATATATATATATATATATATATATATATATATATATATATATATATATATATGCATATATACTTAGGTTAATAGGAGTTAGGTATTGTATACCCGTGTCCCATTAAGGTATTGGCAGCATAATAATTAGCTCTATGCTTTGGAGCAGAGCCGTATATATGATAAAGAACACAAGAGCGTCTACAACATCAAAAGATTTTTATTGGCTTACAATGTTTCTTCCTTACGTAACCGTAGGATTCGTCAGAGCTATAAAAGGGGTTTGATTGGTCTTATGGACTCTACCAACCAAACATTCAAGAACAAAGAGTAAAGAGAGTAAAGAGCAAATCGTCCCCTACTTTTGCTCTTTACTCTCTTTACTCTTTGTTCTTGAATGTTTGGTTGGTAGAGTCCATAACACCAATCAAACCTCTTTTATAGCTCTGACAAATCCTACGGTTACGTATGGAAGAAACATTGTAAGCCAATAAAAATCTTTTGATGTTGTAGATGCTCTTGTGTTCTTTATCATATATATATATATATATATATATATATATATATATATATATATATATATATATATATATATATATATATACATATATATACATATATATACATATATACATATATATATATATATACATATATATATATATATATATAAATATATATATATATATATATATACGATGAATCCAGACTTCCCTCAGGAAGAAACAATTGTCAGCAAATAAATATATTAAACTAAGATTTGATTGTTTTAAAACTTTGTATCTCGGCTCTGTAAAACAATTGAAAATTTGCATTGATCCTTTTGTCATACCGGTAACCGGCTATAGTTAGTACTACCCGCCATCTTTGTAATTGTATATTAAACATATATAAGTCTAAATATTCTTATTACTATATATATATATATATATATATATATATATGTGTGTGTGTCTGTATGTCTGTATGTGTGTGTGTATGTCTGCATGTTAAGTTATAGATATTGTTTATGATTATCTACCAATATGTCTATATTCGGACAAGATCTACAACAACAACAATGCATTAATCCCTAAACAACACGAAGATAGGGAGACACATAAAGAGAACGAAGTCATCATAATTAAGTGGTTATATGAAATCCTGCGATGGCCTGGGCGACTCTAGGGAGAAGATCAACGATAATCGAGTATTCTAGCATCTTTATTTAGAACTAGCAGTAAAGCCCGGCGTTGCTCGGGGTCGCTCAGTAGCTGTGTTAAAGTTACAATGTTAAGTTTCTTTTTTGGCTTAAAGTCTGTCTGCACGACTGTCTGTCTGCACGCCTAACGAAATTTACAGATACATATATTTTAAATAAACTTATATAATTTTTGCTTTTTTTTACGAAATATTTGCTTGTTTTACGTAGTCTTTAAATAGACTTGTTTTCAAGTAAAAATATTGTTTTAAAAGGCTTTTAAATGGAAATGAAGCAAAACGGATGCTTAGTGTTCGAACTGATGAATTTTGCAAGTCAAAATTTTGCTGGCTCGACAACTGTTCGTGTATTGTGTTAATGTCATTTTAAACGGTAAAGAAAGCCAGCGTAATTTTTTTAATTTTTGCACGCAGAAAATGTAAACAGAACGTAAGACGCTCAATGTAAACAGAACAAAGGGAAATAACTCGTCACTTACGCTAAAAAATCGATACATTAGATTCGATTTCGTCACATAGGGTGGGTCAATTTGAAATATTTTTTTTCCGATGTCTTCGCTAGGGCTCAATGTACAAGTATAGCAATTTCGGTGCAATTCCGTCAGAGATTCTAAGAGGAGATGTGTGCCAAAAATCGATAGACAGACAGACAACCACAGCTTTATATATATAGATTTAATTAAGGAATTATAAGATTAAATATTTTTACGGTAAACCCCGTCTTCTTGACGGATACTTTGCTAGTACATGTGTGTGTGTACGTGTGTGTGTAAGTGCGTGTGTGTCTTTGCACGTATCTTGTATCTGTATATATGTACGCCTGCGTAACACTTGGTTTTATGGGAGTGATACAACTAAGATTCTGTTGGATATTGTTGGTGGGCAAAATCTTTTGCGATTTACAGAACAATACTGAAGTATTTCACGTGGTTTAATACGTTACTATACCCCGGCACACACACATACACACACACACACACACACGCGCGCACACACACACATACACACACACACACACACACACACACACACACACATACACACACACACACACACACACACACTCACACACACACACACACACACACACACATATATATATATATATATATATATATATATATATATATATATATATATATATATATATATATGTTGATTTAACACTTCACTGCTCGCAAGTGTTTTTTAAGTTTCATATCATGTCTCCCTATTTTATCTGATGAGAACGCAAATATCATCCCATGATGATATTTGTTTTTGAAATGCGCATAATAAAATACATGGAACTGTTTTAACCATCTTTTGATCTTATATTATATATATATATATATATATATATATATATATATATATATATATATATATAATAGATAAGTTATTCCGGGTTCAATCGGAGGTAACCACAGTAAGTAAGGTACTCAATACATAGCAGATTATACAAGTTTTAATATAGAAGGGCTTCTACAGGACTAGAACTATTTCATTCGTGAGAAATCATCATATATATATATATATACATATGTGTGTGTGTGTGTGTGTGTGTGTGTGTGTGTGTGTGTGTGTGTGTGTGTGTGTGTGTGTGTATAAGTAGTTCCATAACAGTTAGTTCACCATACCGAGAACAATTGTTTTGCCTTATTTCGAGGATACGAATAAGGTGAAACAATTGTTTTCGTTAAATGTGAACTATCTGTTGTAGAACTATCTCTACCAAACTAGTCTCATGGACTGAGTCCTCTACTACTAAGCATATAACCCACCAGTGTTCTCTCACTCTCTTTTATATATATATATATATATATATATATATGTATGTTTGTTTTGTAAAATAATTGATTTCCTGTAAGGACTTTTGTTAAAAAATGAAGAAAGGCTTAAGTTTATTAATTTTTTAAAAAATGCCACCCCAACATATAAATATAGTAGTACAATGATTTTCTGGAGCTTTCTAGGATTTTGTAGAATCTTCTAGAACTTTTTGAAGCCTTCTAGAACATTCTGAAAATTTAGGATATGCATTTTGTGGGACTATGTAAGAGTGAACGCTGGCTGGGTTGTCGTTTAGATAAATAAAATGGGAAATGTATGTTGTGTTTACAATCAAATATTTTTCTTTCATGTAGAGAATACAAGCTTCCTGATTGAGAAGGCAAGCTGTTGATTTGCTGAAAGATTTCCAAGTATTCATTTTTAAGCATAATGTTTCATACAAAACTACTTCTACCACTGAAAGAATCAAAATGATCTGGATGAAGAATCTCATGAGATTTCAAGAATCATACAAGAAAAGAAGAACTGTTCCACAAGAAGAACAATCACTAGAAAAGAAAAGCAGCATACCACTCAAAATACAAATTGTTGGTCACTATATGTTCCTTGGAGCATCCATCAAAGGAAAGAAATACAATATAACAGAAATCGCTAAAGAAGTAACAAGTTTATGGCAAAAGAAATTAAATTTCCCAAATATATCAACTCAAGTCATGCAGACAAAACTGGATAAAGTGTTAAACATCTACGATGAATGTGTGAAACGAGGAAAATATGATCCATTGAATAATGAAACTTTTAACATCACAGAAGAAAATAGTGAATTGCTGTGTAATGAGGCAAGACGGTTATATCATCTTCAGATGGAAAGCAAAATACATTTTGGATATTCAACTGGAAAGACTGCGATTTCTAGAACTGTTCATACATCCAAAAGAAGAAATGTGACCTTGGAGCGAACGACAACAACAACAACAACTTCAACTTCCAAATCAGTGACCCACCCAGAGAGTGAATATGAAGAGTCCGAAAGTTCTGGAGAACAATTTACAAGATAACGAAAGTAGAATAGCAAAACCAAAACTGCAACCAAATTAGTAACATCTTCAAACTTGTCAACCAGCAAAGCAGCAAATGTTTGTCAGCAGTTATCTCAAGAAAGGATTGACGTTAAGATACCTTCACAATCTGGTATTTACAGATCTACTATTAAAGAAACTGTTAAACTTAAAAAAGAAACGAAAAAAAACACTACACTTAGAAAATTGGTCATTGCATTTTGATGGTAAACGAATTGATGGTCAAGTGCAGGTTTTGAAGAATATAATAAGAGAAGTTAACTTAGAAGCATTTGGTCTATCAAATGGAAAAGCGGATACTCTTGTCAAAGAAATAACAGCTGTTCAGTATGAATACAATTTATATAAAAATAATTGTTGCGGACTCTACGAATGTGAACACTGGGAGCAGATATGGGATTGTCATTCAGTTACAAAAACTATTTGCTCAAAATTAACTGGAAGAACCACAATTCATTGGCTGTCAACATCATGTTCTTGACCGAGTACTTCACGTAGTAATGGATGATGAACTTGGAGGAAAGAACACATCGCCCAATATCGAATATCAGTTTATCCTGAACTTGTAAATAACTACGAACAGCTCAAGAGGAATTTCAAGAATGGTAAAGAAGAGATTTCTGAAACAGCAGTATGGCGTAATGATATGAAATTTCTATTTTATTTAACTCGAGTTTTCAGCTTTCTAGAAGGAACTAGAAGATTTCCTAAAGTGAAGTTTCAAGAAATACCTAACTTGAGTAATGCAAGATGGAATTATAGAGCAATACTAGATCTTTTGTCTTTTATTCTTCTATCGGAGGAAAAAGCCTGCTTCTCAAAATTTGTAGATTATTTCTTAAAGACGGGTGGACCATTGATTTACTGACCAAATGCAGGTGATTATCAGAAGCAATGTAACAGCTTAAAGACTCACAAAAAACATTAAACTCTGTGAGAAGGTTTTTGAGACTCAACATTCCCAGAACAAATCAGTGTGAAGAACAAGCTATGAAATGCCTTTAAGATCTTTATGACGTCTTAGATATATTTTGTATATTATGCTATAATTATGCTAAATATTCCATATTAGTGTTCTTTCTATAGCTATTCTTACTTGTAGACAAAGGCTTCTAATTGTATATACAAGTTTGCAAATTTTGCTTATTTTAAAGATTGTATGTTATGATATAGCTATAAACTGTGAGGTGCGTTAAAATAGATAAGTACTATCCAATTACGTCATTAATAAATTGAAAAATAAAGCTCTTGAAATATTTTAATGTTTTACCGTTATGGCGTATATGGCAGTTCGGGGTGACCTTCTTCAAGAGCTGAAACGAATTAGTGCATTTCTCATTACTGTCAAGCAAGAGTTCATATATTTAAGACACAGGAACATAGAGTTACACAAAATTAATAACCCTAATGTATTTATATATATATATATATATATATATATATATATATATATATATATATATATATATATATATATATACACACATTAATACATTAATAATCCTGATGTATATACATACATACATTAAATAAAAATGGCGTAGACATTACAATACAACGGGGGGAATCATAATAGTACCACTGAAGATGTCAAAG
Organism: Eledone cirrhosa; assembly: GCA_964016885.1. Taxonomy (NCBI): domain Eukaryota; kingdom Metazoa; phylum Mollusca; class Cephalopoda; order Octopoda; family Eledonidae; genus Eledone; species Eledone cirrhosa. The sequence goes on along the minus strand of OZ024741.1, from coordinate 383,636,842 downwards.
ATGTGTCACGAAAGAACTATGATAAACTATATATATATTTTTATATTTGTATTTTTAACCGTTGGTCAATCAATGACAAACATTAATTGCCAGATAAATTAACTATGAAGATATAAAAGATGCAGAAAGGAAAACCAATCCAAACCAAACAGTGAGTGTTTTAGTGGATTGGCAGTATCGGTAGTGGGTCGGATGCCATGCTTTGAAGCATAGAGTTACGGTCCTTGCTATTCTCAGTTCAAATCCCGCCGGGGTTAAATTTGCCTTTCATCCTTACGGGGTCGATAAAATAAAGTACCAGTAATGCACTGGGTAATTGCTGGCCTTGTGCCAAAAGTATAAACAATTATTATTTCAGGCCATATTATAACAATATGCCCCTCTCCAAATATAACAATGTATATATATATATATATATATATATATATATATATATATATATATATATATATATATATATTGGTAAACGGAGAAGAAAATGCTGACAAATTGTTCACAGTGAAAAATAGTTTAATTAGGAATAAGTGAAAATTAGTAATAGTATTGGTTATTATTCAGTTTTGGTTTTAAGTTTTACTGGTTGCGCATTTCTAAGGATTTTCAAAAATAATTTTGAGATAGAGCGTCCGTTATGTTTGCTCTAATCTGATTAGTTTTGGAAATTCTACCTGTTTTATGTGAAAAAAGTGGCTCCAGATGTATTAAAATAAGTTTCGCGCCAATTCGCGTTGCAAAAATTCTTGTGGTCAAAACAATTTTGATTGGTCGGTAGAGGTCATGTGAATGTTAAAAATTGATTTTGCGCCAAATGTAGGTTTGTGTCGGCTAATTGAGAAGTCACTGAAAAATAAGTCTTTCAAAACAAATATGTGTGTGTGTGTGTAGTAGTAGTAAAGAGGTTCGTTGTTGTGATAATGGTCAGCAGGGATGTGTGTGCGAACCTCAGCCGGTTGACAGTTCAAATGCCTATTAAGACAAGTGTATTAAAAATGTTTTAATAGAAATACTATTAAAATTTCTTACTCTACGACTCCTAACCTTGCACATAACATCACAGCTTCAAATTTAGCCAAACTACCTAGCCGTAGGTACACGTGCAACCCTGTAGTTAGTACTAACTGTAATTGTAAGAATCGGGTTGATTGCCCCCTATCCGGGAAATGCCTCTCTAGTAACATTGTCTACAAATGTAAGGTTGTAACACCCACGTCCCGTAGGGCCTACATAGGGTTAACTGCCAATAGATTCAAGCAGTGTCTTTACATGCATACCCATTCTTTTCGTTACCCTCTAAGAAGGAATATGACGTCACTTTCAGCTTATATCTGGAGTCTAAAAGACAACCACACCCAATATAAGTTACACTGGGAGATCCTAGCTAGGGCTAGATCGTATAACGGAAATAAAAGACCATGTGACCTCTGCGCCGCTGAGGCCCTGGAAATACTCTACGCCACAGACCACATCTTAAACAAAAAATCTGAGGCAATTTCGGCTTGTAAACATAAATTGCACAAAACTTTCCTGTATTACAGCCCCATGTTATACCCTAACGGATAGTACGATCTATACGTGGACATTTTACGTCTCGATGTGGGAGCTAAGTATATGTTTTGTTTATACCTTTACTTATTTGCATAGGTAAGTATATATTATCCGTATGTTTTGTGAAGGTACGTATACCTTCTCGTACGTATATTTGATTGTTATGGCGTATAATTTTTTTTATATATTCTGGTACATATGGTTCGGCTATGTGTATACGGGAATTTTGCGTCTGTGTGAGTATGCAGGTTAGTACGTATGTAGGGCGTGTGTATATGTGTACTTCATGTTTTGGTTGACTTACGTCTCCGAACATTCGTGTATTTACATGTAGGTATGTGTGTGCGCTTGTTATATACGTATTTATTTATTTATATACGTTTATATAATTATTTATTTATTTGTATCCACGCTTACACACACACACACATATTTATATGTGCGTGGTTTTGTTTACCTATGGTAAGTTTTTGCGTATGCTTGGGTATGTACGTATTTGTTTGCGTGTATGTATTTATTTATTTCTATTACTTCTGTATTGTATTTATTTACTTTGTTCTTAACTCTGTAGCGGAGATTCATTCGGTCTCCTAGTTAGAATTTAGTCTACGACTTCTGCTATACCATTTACTTGGTTTTGTCTTTGCGTGCTATTGTTCTCCACGCTCCACATATGACGTATTATCTTTGTTTTTTTCGTTCATTGCCAGAGAACGTCTCTATGCACCACCTAAGAGAACATTAGTCTACGACCTCTTTTATACCATAAACGTGGTTCTGTCTTTGCGCGTAATTGTTTTTCACCGCTCCTATTAATGACGTATTATATTCGTTTTTTCCCGTTCTTAGCCAGCGAACGTTACCACGAACCAAAGTATCGTCTTCCTGTCTTCCTCCGGTTGCAACGTTTTTTGAAATATCCACTTCTGCATTTACAGATTGACTTTGTTAGTTTCAGAAGATCCCGTTAAGAGTGAAAGCAGCGATTCTTTGCTTAAACTTTAATCTGTTATTTTAATAAATATTTGCTCTACGGTTCTTATGAATTTGATATATATTTATCCTTATCGAGCCCTCTTTGGATTTTAGTCTTCAAATTTATTATTATTACTATATATATATATATATATATATATATATATATATATATATATATATATATATATATATAATATATATATATATATATATATATATATATATAAATATAGAGAAGAAGTTTATGAAATGGAAATGCGGGTATAAAGAATTTATTAGGTAACAATTGTTTCTATAGTGTATGGGTTACCTATACCTCGCTATTTGAATAATATAAAATATTATCATAAACCGAAGGTACACTGTAAGCAAACATACCATGTCGTCAGACCTTTGTATTGGAATGATATGAAAATATTTTATACACTAGATAAAAGAGAAAGAAGAAGGTAGGAAGAGAAGGGGAAGAGGGAAGTGAGTAAGGTGGAGGGAGTCCTAGGATTTAAGACTGTCAGACTAGTAGAGATTATAAGGAGAGAATGTTTTGGCAGCAGTTAGCTTAATGAGGCGTGTTAGGGTTGGCGGGGGCGGTAAATTCTTCTAGTGGTGTTGTTCAGACAAAATTTAGTGAAAGGGGTCAAAGTGGTACAAGTTACATACAAGTTATTGGGGCTATTATAGTTGCAGGTCATTTCTAAAGGGGTCCAGAAAACAGTGTTTAGTACTTTTATTATAGAAAGCCATATCTTGTGTATAAACATATAAAAACAGAAATTTGCAAACGGTGGTGTAAAAAGGTAACATTATATGCATTTAAAATAAATATATATATATATATATATATATATATATATATATATATATATATATATTTATTTTAAATGCATATAATGTTACCTTTTTACACCACCGTTTGCAAATTTCTGTTTTTATATGTTTATACACAAGATATATATATATATATATATATATAAAAATATATATATATATAAATATATATATATATAAATATATATATATATATATATAAATATATATATATATATATAAATAACTGTTAAAACGGCAAGAGCTCAACCAACGGGCATTGACACTTTATAATATAGCCATACTCTACGATTCGAATTATCGAGTACTCTGTTACCTAATGGTCTAACAAGTTTCAAACTGGTTCTATATATATATATATATATATGGTTGGTAAAACGTATTGTGAAAAACGTAAAAACCTGAATGCTGCAGTATGTCATTTTTAACTATAATATTCGCCGGAAAATAACAAAAAAACTGTCGTAATGACGGAATAGAATTCGTACAGAGAAAGCCTCTGGCAGAGTAAAAAGCATATATCGATAGAATTTTCTCTCTCTCTCTCTCTCTCTCTCTCTCTCTCTCTCTCTCTCTCCCTCTCTCTCTCCCACCCTCTCTCTCTCTCCCTCTCACTTTCTCTCTCTATCTCTCTATCTCTTTTCTCTCTGTTTGTGACTCTTTCTCTTTTATATATATATATGTATATATGCGTATATACATATACACACACACACACACACACACACACACACACATATATATATATATATATATAACATGTTAAACAATGAAAGGATAAGAAAAAACAAGATGAAGTAGTTAATTAATGCATTGTTTTACGATTGTTTAAGTGAACACATTTATCGATATGCAGACTAATGGATGGCAATTATGCAGCTCCTGCCATCAGCCTCGAAAAAGCATATCTATTTTGCTGTCTAGACCAACAATCGTAAAACAATGGATTAATTAACTACTTCATCTTGTTCTTATTTTTCAATATTGAACATTATAAAGTACCTGATCCTGTAGTTTTAGGTACCCTACATATAAGAGTATATCATCGTTCCACAAAATCAGATACACACTGCTTAGATGGCATATTCGCAATAACACTATTTCGACCTCTAAAATCTTAATCTGACATGGTACAATATTATGTATAGGCTAGGGTGTTTGGTTCACGATCGTAATAACATGAGTTCTATTCCTACCAGCACGGCACTTTATTTCACATTGTTACAGTCTACTTAGCAGGCATTCTCCCTTACAACTTCGTTAAAAGTAAACATATCTGTGCAATGCCGAGTCACATGCACGTTAATTTTACAAGTAAGTTATTCCGTTAGTCAAACAATTGGACCGATGGCATGTACGTATTGTTACGGCTTCTTAGTGTACTCTTGTCCATTACGTGTTCTGTTACTGAGCCAGTCTGACTAAAAGAGCGTCTCTTGGGTACAAATGTGTTCGACCACGCATTACATATGTATATATATATATATACCTACACACACACGCACGCATATATATATATATATATATATAAATATAAATTCACCGAGAATCGCATTTCGGCTGGTAGAAAAAGCGAAACGAAACGCAATATCGTAGACATGCTGGCAAGCGCTCCAATAGTTAAGAAAACTAGAGCTAAACAATATGTTAAAACGCCATACAAACTGAAAAAGTGGTCAAGAAGGCATTAACCACCTAAGCCAAAAGTCAACTCAAGCTAAACAGGTCAAACAAAATAAATGATAAAAACCGACCTGGACCCACATGGAATTGATGGTAAAATCCAAATGCAGGGTTTCTATGACACCTAAATCAATAATACTGTATGCTTAAAACTATAATCTTCTAGCATAATGATCGAACAAGGAATATCACGTTATCAACAGGTAATTTTGCTCTGTACCAACTTTGCGAATGACGTAGAACTTTGTAAAACCACATGTGTAACTCACAAGGGGGAAAAAAGCCCAGATTTTGGCAAATGACTTCAGTATGTGTATATCAAACAAAAAATTGCATAGATAGCACAAATCGAATAAGCACTCAACCGGGTAGTTTTTAAAATAAACTTATGCAATTAATCTGCCAATAGAATTATTAACAGGTTAATTGCAAGACTCACGAGATTAATACAAATATAAATTCAGCGAGAATCGCATTTCAGCTGGTAGAAAAAGCGAAACGAAACGCAAAATCGTAGACATGCTGGCAAGCGCTCCAATAGTTAAGAAAACTAGAGTTAAATAATATGTTAAAACGCCATACAAACTGAAAAAGTGGTCATGAAGGCATTAACCACCTAAGCCGAAAAACAACTGAAGCTAATATATATATATATATATATATATATATATATATATGTGTGTGTGTGTGTGTGTATAAGTGGTTACACAACAGTTAGTTCACCATACTGAGAACAATTATTTCACCTTAGCGGTTCCTCAGCTCGTAATGGACATGGTATACGGAACAGGAAGGACAACTGTGCATGCGCAGAAACGATCACTTCACACAGGCAATACTAAATTGTGTGCGAGAGGTGTAAGGGAAATAACAGCAAAAGTCCGAAAGTTTATAGTTGATGAGAAAATTGGGATGTTGTTGTAATTCAATCCGGAGCTTTGTAGTTATGTAAGAGGTGTTTCCAGACGTGTGGACAACGTGTGTAGAATTCAATACTTGGTTTAGGCAATCACTATTGCGTAATCTCTTTAAAATATTTATTCGTTCATCAATACATAGACCACACGACGGATTGCCCCTTGCGTATGGCTTTCCATTGAATGGAGTAGTCTATACTTGAGTCCTTGAGGGAACATACGTGGCTCACAAGTTTCGTGGATGAACGTCTATCTGGGTACCTTAAGGTCGACTGGTGGTTCAGGAAGCGATCCTTAAATCGGCCCTCCGCCATACCCACATAGGATTTGACCTCCTTTGGTTGATTTGGTCAGCTGGAAGTGACCACAACTTCAGAAACTACAGCGAGTGTGTTGCATTGCTGTTGAAGGAAACAGGCTTCGGGCTTACGGCAAGAGCACTCTGGTGAGGTGTTGCTCTTAGGGCTTTTGGTTATGTGGGCCTTCATGTTCTTAGCGCAGGAGTATCCTAGTTTTACTTTGTATCGGCAGTGAGCGATGATTTCCCTGTCTAAACCATCGACCCGTTTAACAAAGCGTTGGACTTTGCTACCACTTACACTACCGTCGATGGTTTAGACAGGGAAATCATCGCTTACTTCCGAAAAACCCTCCTCTTCAACAACGGAGTAGCCTGGCAAAGAAATCAACAACTTCAGACCTATTCGATGTCTCCATGGGATCGTTTGACAATGCTGACGTATGCGACTTGGTTGGCCTATTTATTTTAGACATATTACGTGTTAGATTCCCGGACATCTACACTGGAATATACCGCGATGATGGCCTGAGCTTATCGAGCCATAAAAGTGGTCACGACCTCGACTGGTTTAAAAAAGACTTAGCTTCTACCTTCAATGAGTTGGGACTTAGGATAACAGTAGCTACCAACCTCTCTAGCGTAGATTTCTTAGACATTAATTTAAACCTTCGCACGCACATCTTCAGAACCTTCTCTAAACTAAACGAAAAACTTAATTACATACACAAGGACTCATGCCAATCTCCTACTGTTTTTAGAAACTTCGTAAATAATATTAGTACTACAATCTCTATCCTCTCCTAAAAAGCTATCTTTGACAGAGCGGCACCCTACTATAACACGGCGCTAGCTAACAGCGGCTTCTCGCAAACTATCAATTACTCTCCCACTAACAACAACAGCAATAAAAAAAGAAAGCGTAATATTAGTCAAGGGAGAGTAATTGATAGTTTAAGAGAAGCCGCTGTTAGCTAGCACCGTGTTATAGTAGGGTGCCGCTCTGTCAAAGATAGCTTTTTAGGAGAGGTTAGAGATTGTAGTACTAATATTATTTACGAAGTTTCTAAAAACAGTAGGAGATTGGCATGAGTCCTTGTGTATGTAATTAAGCTTTTCGTTTAGTTTAGAGAAGGTTCTGAAGGTGTGCGTGCGAAGGTTTAAATTAATGTCTAAGAAATCTACGCTAGAGAGGTTGGTAGATACTGTTATCCTAAGTCCTAACTCATTGAAGGTAGAAGCTAAGTCTTTTTTAAACCAGTCGAGGTCGTGACCACTTTTAATGCTCGATAAGCTCAGGCCATCATCGCGGTATATTCCAGTGTAGATGTCCGGGAATCTAACACGTAATATGTCTAAAATAAATAGGCCAACCAAGTCGCATACGTCAGTACTGTCAAACGATCCCATGGAGACGTCAAATAGGTCTGAAGTTGTTGACTTCTTTTCCAGGCTACTCCGTTGTTTAAGAGGAGGGTTTTCCGGAAGTAAGCGATGATTTCCCTGTCTAAACCATCGACGGTAGTGTAAGTGGTGGCAAAGTCCAACGCTTTGTTAAACGGGTCGATGGTTTAGACAGGGAAATCATCGCTCACTGCCGATATAAAGTAAAACTAGGATACTCCTGCGCTAAGAACATGAAGGCCCACATAACCAAAAGCCCTAAGAGCAACACCCCACCAGGGTGCTCTTGCCGTAAGCCCGAAGCCTGTGTCCTTCAACAGCAATGCAACACACTCGCTGTAGTTTCTGAAGTTGTGGTCACTTCCAGCCGACCAAATCAACCAAAGGAGGTCAAATCCTATGTGGGTATGACGGAGGGTCGATTTAAGGAACGCTTCCTGAACCACCAGTCGACCTTTAGGTACCCGGACAGACGTTCATCCACGAAACTCGCGAGCCACGTATGGTCCCTCAAGGACTCATGTATAGACTACTCCATTCAATGGAAAGCCATCACTAAGTCCAAGCCATACGCAAGGGGCAATCCGTCGTGTGGACTATGTATTGATGAACGAATAAATATTTTAAAGAGATTACGCAATAGTGATTGCCTAAACTTAATAAATGAATTCTTCACACGTTGTCCACGCGTCTGGAAACACCTCTTACATAACTACAAAGCTCCGGATTGAATTGCAACAATATCCTAATTTTCTTATCAACTATAAACTTTCGGACTTTCGCAGTTATTTCCCTTACACCTCTCGCACACAATTTAGTATTGCCTGTGTGAAGTGATCGTGTCTACGCATTCGCGTTCGTACGGTTTTCCTTCATGTTCTGTATAATCATGTGCATTACGAGATGAAGAACCGCTAAAGTGAAACAATTGTTCTCGGTATTGTGAACTAACAGTTGAGTAACCACTTCTAACTAACTCGTCCCATGGACTGATTGCTCTACCACTACGTATATTACCATCCAGTGTTCTACCACTATATATATATATATATATGTATATATATATATATATATATATATATATATATATATATATATATATATATATATATATATATATATATATATATATATATATATATATATATATATATATCAAGTAAGTATGTTTTGAAACAGTGAGCGAGTTTGAAATTAGAAAATATATAGCTTTCCCCGTATTTTTGACTAAAGGAATTTTAGCTTGATAACGGGGTTTAGAACCCTCAGATAAATGGAAAAAGATGAGTATTGACGTACATTCAATACTCATCTTTTTCCATTTATCTGAGGGTTCTAAACCCCGTTATCAAGCTAAAATTGCTTTAGTAAAAAATACGGTGAAAGCTATATATATATATATATATGAAAAGAGTCAGGACCACGACGCCTGAGCTCTGGCCATTTCGTCAGCTAGATCCGAACTAAGTTAGAGAACTGGTTAGAGAATTGGATTCACAATCGTGAGGTCGTGAGTTCGATTCCCGAACCGGGCGATGCGTTATGTCCTTGAGCAAGACACTTTATTTCACGTTGCTCCTTCTACCTGGAGTTGCGACCGATAGATAGTATTACCAGTATTAGCAGTATTAGCAGTATTACCAGTATTAGCAGTATTACCAGTATTAGAACGGCGGGAATCTAGGTGAACTTTTCAAGGAGTACAGTCCATATATGGGCATGCAGTCAACGCCATAACAAAAACAGAAGAAAAAATCTAAAAGTTTGTGTTACTTGCTTGTCAAGATGAGTGGTGGGTGATGAGGCATGTCGTGTACACAGTTAAACACCTTTATAGTGGCGGGAGGGGCGGGTGTATACAGGCCGAAATAGAAGGGGAAGGGGTAAGAAGGCAAACTGACCTCTTCGTTATATATATATATATATATATATATATATATATACACAAATTGTATTGGAGCTCTGAAATAGCGATGTATATATGAATGTACACATTGTATATTTAACAATATACTGTACGTTGTCAGAGAGATTATATATATATATATATGTACGTATACACGCGGTAATGCGCATATATATATGCGTTTGTCTGTTTATCTCTTACTACTTCCCTGCTCTCTCTCTGTTTCTCTCACCTTCTTTCGCCCCCTCTGTCAGTTACACTTTCTCTCGACTGGCCTCTTCCTCGCACTTCCAGTCACTCACTCTGTTTCTCCCCTTCTCACTTCCTCCCGTTTGGCCTGTAGTGGGTTCTCTTCTTGCTCACATCTCACTCACGTCTGACGGTCTGTATAACTCTCACGTTCATGAAATCCACCCAGATTAAGCTGACCGGATTTCCATGCTGCTTGTTTTTTCCTATCTTTACGTTGCTATCCTTCCCTGTTGTTTACTTGTCTCGCTCGCTTTACGCGATTTACTTGTCCCAATAGATTTACTTAGCTATTGCTCGCACCAACCGGAGGTATATGATTTTTAAAGCGATGAAATACCAACGAAGGACTGTTTTTATCATATGTATCCCATGTGCAACCACGTAGTATTCTTTCTTCTCATGTTTTTTATATATATATATATTATATATGTAGTTGCTAAGGTAACTTAAAATGCAGTGGGAATACAAAGAAAGCAAGAACAGGGGGGGGGGGGTGTTCTTCATTAGTTGTCTACTGGGGTCTAGGATATTTCTACGCTTTAAAGACAAGATACCACTTCACCCCAGGATGTCAATATCTAGATAAGTTATTGGGAAAACGAGTTACTCGCACATTGCTCGGTTTGTGTATTTTTTCTCTGTTTTGTTACTGTTTCCCTTTTCTTCCCCTTTGCTTTCCTTCCCTCCTTCCTTCATTTTCCCAATAACTTATCCAGTTATTGACGCCCTGGGGTGAAGTGGTACCTTGTCTTTAAAGCGTAGAAATATCCTAGACCCCCAGTAGACAACTACTGAGGAAAATTCCCCCACCACTTTCTTGCTTTCTTCGTATTCCCACTGCATTTTAAGTTATAAATATATATATATACATATATATATATATATACACATATATATATACATATGTGGAGGCACGTGGCTGAGTGGTTAGAGAATTGGATTCACAATCGTGGGGTCGTGAGTTCGATTCCCGAACCGGGCGATGCGTTATGTCCTTGAGTAAGACACTTTATTTCACGTTGCTCCTTCTACCTGGAGTTGCGACCGATAGATAGCATTAGCAATTGGAAAGACCAATGGAAACATTGTTTCCTCGGTCCGATTTGACGAAAGTCGATCGACTGGAAAAAAAAAAAAAAAAAAAAAATATATATATATATATATATATATATATATATATATACACATGCATACATATATACATACAGTGATTCATACACACATGCACACATACTCACACGTTGTTACACTCGTTTCTCGTCTGCCATACATATGAACTTCATATAAACATACATTACGGACACATGTTAAACAATCCCACACCGAACATCTATATTTCAACTATGTAATAAATATAAGGAACATCTGGAAGTATTCATTTTGGTAGTTTGTTAAATGTTGTTATTGCCTTTGTCATCTTGTTGTTCTGGTGCCGTTATTTCTGCTATTTTCTATTTTGGTGAGGAGTGGAATGAGTCACAGAGTTTCTTTAAATTTAATGAGGAATGCCCGACCTTTATTTGCTTGACTTTAAATGTTTACTTGATATTCTTATTGTAATTGTTGTTGTTGTTGTTGTTGTTTCTTCTTCTTCTTCTTCTTCTTCTTCTTCTTCTTCTTCTTCTTCTTCTTCTTCTTCTTCTTCTTCTTCTTCTTCTTCTATTATTGTTATTATTTATAATGGCGGTGGACTGGCAGTATCGGTAGAGGGTCGGACGCCATCCTTTGACGCATAGAGTTACGGCCCTTGCCATTCTGAGTTCAAATCCCGCCGAGGTTAACTTTGACTTTCATCCTTACGGGGTCGATAAAATAAAGTACCAGTAATACACTGGTTAATTGCTGGCCTTGTTCCAGAATGTAGAAACAATTATTGTTATTATTTATAATATGTCTTTACTGTGTTTCTACTACATTTTAACCCTAAGCTAAGTAGTAGAGTGTTTCGTGTTTTACATCATGTTAGTGGTGTTGCTGTCCGATGTTGATGAATTTCTATGGTAATGTTCGCAGATGCTGTGTGCTGGCTTTACTATTTTATCATCCGACACTCTATTTTCCTGTTTTTTTTTTCTGTATTTTAATATCGGTTTCTCCTCCTCTTCGTTTACTCCTTATCTATGCCTTTAATTGCATGATGTACAAATAAACAGATATGTTTTCTAAATGTATTCACAAACACATAAAACACACACACACACACACACACACACATCCACACGCACACACACACAATAATTAGTATGTATATAGATAAACACGCACACAAACTTATATATATATATATATATATATATATATATATATATATATATACATACATACATGCATACATACCTATATATATATTGATAGATACATAGATAGATAGATAGATAGATAGATAGATAGATAGATAGATAGATAGATAGATAATTAGACAGATTGATAGATTGATAGATTGATAGATAGATAGATAAATAGATAGATAGATAGATAGAGAGATAGAGAGATATATATATACATCCAAGCGGATTTTTACGATATTCATTTGTTTGACGAATGGAAATGAATCATCAAGTTAGTGACTAAGTGTTCTATAGATACTTGTAGCCTTCTTGTAATCCTTAGAGAAAAACAGCGCAAATCAGAGTTAATATGACGGACACAAATTCCATCAGTACAATTACATTCAGTCTCAAGAATGTATTAGAAGATAGTAAGCAGGATGATACGACTGCATACGTGCGTCTATATACTATCTGCAGAATCTGTAGCAACCCAGAGAAACTTCAAAGTTATATTCCAAATAGCTTATAAAGTAGAGTTAAGATCTGTGGCAGACGGTAGAAGTTGCCATTGATAGCTATGAGGAACCGAACCCCATATCTGGTTGAAAGTGTCTAGCCATTGTCTGGGAAATATGGGGTTTGATCCCGCTTAGCAACTGATGGCAACTTCCTTGTCTGAACACACACACACACACACACACACACACACCCACACCCACACAGACACACACACACACACACACTCACACACACACACACACACACACATGCACACACACCCATATATGTATATATATATACATGTATATATATATATATATATATATAAATAAATAAATTATATATATATATATATATATATATATATATAGTATTAAGGGTACTATTTATGGTTATGTATGCAATAAAACCTTTAATGGTAATATATTATATATACAAACCCTAAATAGTGAAAGATAGTCATTAATTACTATCCTATTACCAGTAAGATAAATAGCTCAATGTAATAACATCAGTTGTTTTACAGAGCAGTTATATAGAGATTACAATAATCAAAGTTCAGTTTAAGTCATTTATTTGCTTACAATTGTTTCCTCCAAACCGAGGTTTGGATTCTTCGGAGCAACTATTTACTGATCTATAACATACTTGACCTCCTTTTCAACCCAAGAGACACATAAAACATATGCGCATATTGATCAACAGTGGGGTGACATTCATGAAATGATATAGCATGGCAATTTACATGTAAAGGTTACAGGATAAAAATAAAAATAAAAATAAAAATAAAAATAAAAGCAAGAATGAAAATAAAGATAAACATGAAGCGTTGGCAGTCTATGAAGATAAAGCAAGAGGAAAGCTTAGAGTAGTCAGTGTATGAAACAATCTCACGTGTAGCATGCACGCGTGTCTTATTTATACATGATTAGAGTGCGTCAGAATGATATTTGCAGGGTCAGGCAGTTGAAGCAGGCAATCGATCTTATAATGTGGGCTGAATTATTAAGTCATTTATTCTCATACATCTGTATGATATACAGTCTCGGATGCAGGGAAACACCAAAATATCACAAACTTTCAACATACTATAAACCTTATTGTATCGTAGGCAAAGCCGTACCACTGTCTTCGCTCACACCACCACTCACATAATCCATGAGACGCAATATATAGAACACGTGTCTATCGTATGATTCACGATGGTTCAGCATATAATCAAGTTATAAACCGTATCCAGTCGGTTCTTAATTAATAGATCATGCTGTCCAGATTCCGGAAGTGTCTGAATGACTAAGGGGAATTAATGCGTAAGGGGAGGTAACTAGCTAGTTATCTTAGTTAAATTACTATCCTAAACTACATTAATGGTGATTCAAATACGTGCCTATCATATGAAGTTATAACTAATTTCTAGAGTATGTTTCCCAAGTATAGGTTAGAGAGTTGTCCATTAAGAAGTACAAGGGTGTATATATTAGGATGATTACCATACATTAAGGGGTGTCATATCTGAACATTCTATAAGAGGAGTCAGACTCTCAAGTCACTGTTCCATGCAAATGTAATATAACAGTAGGACCTGGTATGGTCCCACTATTATATATGCCCCCCGGTAGGCTTCGGGTCATTGCATGTCTGGATCTCCGGTAAATCTTCGGCATGGTCCGGAGATCCAATTTCACATATAAAGGCACTAGTCTGGTCATCAAGCAATAGACAACCCCCATCTCATATATAATCAATTAAGTATCACATCTACAAGTTAGAGTGGAGTCTATTAATAGGTACTAAAGGAGTTCACATCAAGATGATTACAATCTGGAGATTAAATCTCTCATACCTGGGCACCTGTCTGGCCACCAAGTAATACATAAACTCACATCCCACATATAGATCAGGTATCCCATCTACAAGCTAGAGTGGAGTCCAGTAACAAGTACTAAAGGAGTTCGTATCATGATGACCGCAATCAACATGGGGTGCCACACCCGGCCAATCCATGAGAAGAGTCAGACTACATAAATAATCACATGGGTCTCACTATCAGTAATGGTCTTATTATCATACATGACTCCCGGCGAGATTCAGGTCGTAGCATGACTGCATCCCCAATAAGTTCACCAGGGTGGCCCGGTGGCCGGTTCTCTCGTCAAAAGGTGCCGTTCAGGTCACCAGGCAACACAGAGGCTCCTAACTCATGCATCTCCTGTGCATAATTCATTGAACTGATCGTTTTCAGTATATATTCACATAACAATACGATTATACATCTAATCATCAATCTATCTCTTGGTGGGAATTCATGCACAGGACTATGTTATCGCAACCAGTACCGTGTCTCCGGTTTATACTAATCTTATATTTGTGCAATGCAGATTAAGTAGTCCACGGTCGAGATATCAGAATTAGAGGTACAAGGGGGTATTCCCAGGGTAGGTGGTACTAAAATGCTGTCAGTATTATCTTTAGAGTATACAAATGGGTGTGGATGTGAGGTGTAAGGTGAGCTACTGATGTTAATTGCTAGGGGTGGTGCCGGTTCCAGTCTGACATTATTATATATAGGGTTTAAAGTTTTGGAACGAGTGTCGGAAGCGGTGTTGGCAAGTTGCGAACACTTCTGATTTTTTATTAAGGAGATTATGTTTAGAGAAGATGATAGTATGGGTCTCTAGTAGACAGAGGTTACAAAATTTATTAGGTGGTTTGTACGATGTTGCACTACCTACCACTTCCCATTTAAGTGTATATATTTTATTTTTAGTTTTTAGATAGTGTATGTAGCTAGATAGTGAAGTGGAGTTGGCTAGACTGTGTTTTTTGAAAGAGTGGAGGTGCGAATTGTATCTAGTTTTGAAGGAGTTAGAAGTAGAGCCTATATAGATTTCAGAGGAGTTGTTAGTTGTGACTGTACATGAGTATATGATATCCTTGGTTAAGCATTTTTTATCTAAAGGGCAGGTTCAACTTGATCTACAGTTACAATTACTCTGGGTGCTGGTCTGCCGGTTACTATGCTGTGTAGAAGTCTGGATGTTAGCTATAGGGTTATGGTTATGTGGGTTGTGGTACGCAGCGTTAATGTTTACACTAGTGCTATTACTATCATTTCCAGTGATATTACGGTTCTTTGCTATAATGTTACTTTGACTGTTATTTTGAATGTTATTTTGAAGGTTTATCGACTGTTGTGATTTAGTTTATTGGAAGTAAGAATTAATTTTTCTTTTATTTGTACTAGCTATGTGGTATGCTAAGGTAGGCGTAGTAGAGTATGAGATCTTAATAGTGTTTTTGTTTAAAAGGCCGTGGTACCTGTGGCCGGATGGGAAGTGTTTATCTAGTAGTGAGATGAAATCCCTAGGTAGGTTGGTAAAGACGTTTAAATTGAAAGGAGGGTTGAAAAATGTATTATTTCTTCTTCTATTTCTGTTTTTTATGTCCGGTGATTTGTTTCCTTTAATGTTCCTATGGTCATTTCTGTGGTGCGGGTTACTTTTGTTGTTACAATCCCTATTAGTGTGTGTGCAGTTGCTATTCCTATTGTTAAATTTTCCCATGGACATGTTGTGTGAAATGGTGCTGTAGCTATGTGTTTTTGTGATATTTTGGTGTTTCCCTGCATCCGAGACTGTATATCATACAGATGTATGAGAATAAATGACTTAATAATTCAGCCCACATAATAAGATCGATTGCCTGCTTCAACTGCCTGACCCTGCAAATATCATTCTGACGCACTCTAATCATGTATAAATAAGACACGCGTGCATGCTACACGTGAGATTGTTTCATACACTGACTACTCTAAGCTTTCCTCTTGCTTTATCTTCATAGACTGCCAACGCTTCATGTTTATCTTTATTTTCATTCTTGCTTTTATTTTTATTCTTGCTTTTTATTTTTATTTTTATTTTTATTTTTATCCTGTAAGCTCTACATGTAAATTGCCATGCTATATCATTTGATGAATGTCACCCCACTGTTGATCAATATGCGCATATGTTTTATGTGTCTCTTGGGTTGAAAAGGAGGTCAAGTATGTTATAGATCAGTAAATAGTTGCTCCGAAGAATCCAAACCTCGGTTTGGAGGAAACAATTGTAAGCAAATAAATGACTTAAACTGAACTTTGATTATTGTAATCTCTCTCTCTCTATATATATATATATATACGTATATATATATAAATATAAATAAATATATATATATATATATATATATATATATATATATATATATATATATATATATATATATATATATATATATATATATATATATATATATATATATATATATATATATATATATATATATATATATATATATATATATATATATATATATATATATATATATATATATATATATATATATATATATATTCTCTCTCCTCTCTTATCTCTCTCTCTCCCGATTACTTACATACATGTGCTGCTCCTCGTGTACTCCCCTTTTTTTATATGTTCCCTATGTTTTCTTTCCTTTTTTCCCCTTCTGTTTAATTTTTTTCTCTCTCCTTTTTCCATTCTCTCAAATTTTCACAAGTTATTGACGCACTGGAGTTAGACATATTGTCTTTAATGCGCTGAAATTTCCGTGATCTCCAGCAGAAGAGGGGATCATCTTCCGTTTGTGCTTTCCTTTTATTAAATACACTTTATCAAGTAACCACACAACCTTTCTTTATATAATATATATCTTTCCAAATATTTAATAATTTTTTGCTGCGACCTGTTCTTTTATTTTGTCTCCATTTACATTGTTGTTATTAACTTTTTCCATTCATTTCTTTCTCTCCCTCCCTCTCCCGCTCACTTGTACTCTTATTCTCTCTGCTCCCCTACTACTTCCATTTTCTCTCGTCTCTGCCTCTTTTCACCCCCCCCCCACGAGGTTAGACTTGTTTTCTTCGCTCTCCCTCTCTCACTGTCAATAAAAGCCTCGGACTTAATTTCAGTAGCTATTTTGTTTTCTATCTCTCTCGCTCCTCTCTCTCTCTCTAACTATCTATCTATCTATCTGTCTATCTATCTATCTCTCACTCTCCTGGTTACTTACATACATATGCTTTTCCTTCGGTATGTTCCATTTTTCCCTTTTGTTTAATTTTTTTTGTGTCCTCTTATTTCCTTCCCTCAAACCCCCACAAGTTATTGACGCACTGGAGTTAGACATATTGTCTTTAATGCGTTGAAATGTCCGTGATTTCCAGCAGATAATTGAAGGGGGATTTCCCCCGTTTGGGCTTTCCTTTTATATATATATACATATATATATATATATATATATATTTATATATATATATATATATATATATATATTAGAAAGTGAGGTTTTTTTACAAAATGTAAAATAACCGAGGTGTCCTACACGAGTGAAAGTATACAGAAAAAAAGATGAAATCGAAAATGAAACTGGAGTCTTATTTTTAAAAATATATATATATTTATTTGGTTCCTTTACCGGTTTCGCAGTTCTTCTGCTTTTCAAAAGTAGAGTTGTGATGGAGGGTCTGTGGTTTTCCTCACATCTGGTTGGTCTCTGAATGTTATTTGTTTTATATGGAAAAAAGTGGCTCGAAATGCCAGGTTTTTAGAGAAGTAATTTGATTGGTTAGTCAATAATTATAATAAATTTTGCGCCAGTTCGCGTTACAAATTTCTTCAAACAAGGGGGGTGGGAGGTTGTTTTTTCATATATGAGTGTTTGAATTTATCTTTACTTAAAAAAATGGGGCTAACGAAGGCTTTTTTAATAAACGTAATTTGATTGGTTATAAATGACATTATTGCTGTCACGTGAACAAGTTTTCATTAAATTTTCGCGCCCTTATTTGGAAATCTATTCTGTAGCCTTTTTAGAGAATTTTATGACAGTAAAAGATAATGGTTAAGAGAAATTGGATGAGAGAATTGTTCTGGTTCAGTGAATATAGTTAGTTCGCTGGGGTGTCAGAATTCAGATTTTCTATTGAAGTAAAGAAAGTAAAGATGTATATGTTTATTTGTGTGCTAGTGTGTTTGTGTGTGTGTGTGTGTGTGTGTGTGTGTATTGAAAGATGATTCTATTAGTATAAATAGGGGAGGGAGTTGTGTGTGTGTGTATATGGGTGTTATGTGTGTGTGTGTGTGTGGGAGTATGTTAAGATGGAGAGAATATATATATTTTGTGTGTGTATATATGTGTGTAGGAAAGTGATTCTATTAGTAGAAATGGGGGAGGGAGTTGTGTGTGAGGGGGTGGGGGTTGTTATGTGTGTGTATGGGTGTTATGTGTGTGGGAGTATGGTTACCATGTTAAGATGAAGAGAATATATATATATATTGTGTGTGTGTGTGTGTGTGTAGGAAAATGATTCTTTTGGTAGGAATATTTTTGAATGAACATATTTTCCCTACTTATTCGTATTTGTTCTGTTGTATTGTCAGCGCAAACGTATGTTAAGGTTTATTTAGTTCGGGTTTTTATTTTCTAAAGTAGCAGGTGTTATGTGTGTGTGTATGTGTCTGTTTGGATGGTTAGCATGTTATGGTATTGACATAATGTATATTAAACCATATTTAATGCTGGTCTATATTTTTGAATAAACATATTTTCCTTATTTATTCGTATTTGTTCTGTTGTATTGTTAGCGCAAAAGTAAAATGGGAAGACTTGGAATTTGGGTGTCTTATTACTTGCGCATATGTCTAGATGTGTGCTTAGTGGTATTTGTCTCGTGGTTGGATCTCGTAATTGTTGGCGATGAACTGTCATTCTATTTCTGAATGTGAGTTTAGTTTGTCCTATATAATCTTCATGCATCCTTTACATTTTAATGGCATAAACTAGATTTTTTGATGAGCAAGTGAAGTGATTTTTTACAGCAAAATTTTGTCCTGATTTAAATGTATACGTGTTGCCTTCAATGAGGTGAATGCAGGTTCCACAATTAGAGCAACCACATTTTTTTCACAGTTGGTTGTGGGTTTGTGGTAGGTAATTTGGCATTAGTGAGTAATGTTTTCAGTGATTTCGGTTGTCTTTTGCTTTTGATTATTTTGTGTTTCAAGGGCTTTTTTCATTCTTGGGTCTTGTTTCAGTAGTGGGATGTCTTGTGAACAGTGTTATAAGCTTCCGTATTTCTTGGGTTGTTTGTTGAGATATATGATAGAATATTTGGACGTACCTTGAATTTGTTTCTGTTTTCGTAATTCATCAATGCCTATTGCTTTAGCCCTTTCTATTCTATTATTTATTAGTAATGGTGGGTACTGTATATATATATATATATATATATATATATATATATATATATATATATATATATATATATATATATATAATATATTACACAAAGTAAATATGTTACACAGTGAGATGTGTGTAAAGAATTATTACAAGTGAGTTTAACCGTTACTGTATACAGAACAATATCTACAGGTTAGCAATTAAATAGAAAAAAACTAAGTCAGAATCAAATGTCTGAAGTAGAGTTTTAAATTACCAACCTTATAACTATAAGCTTGCTGATACGAATCTAGTTCGTTTCGCCACAGAAATGTGCAGTTTAACAGCCCATATACATACATATATATATATATGCAGTTTAACAGCCCATATACACATATATATATATATATATATATATATATATGTATATATATATATATATATATATATATATATATATATATATATATATATATCAGGTAAGAATATTTTCGAAACAGCGAGTGGGTTTGAAATTATTAGAAATGTAAGCTATCGCCTTATTTTGACTAAAGAAATTAAAGAAATTATTTAGCCTGATAGTGGGGTTAAGAATCCTCGGAGAAATGGAAAAAGATGAGTATTGACTCCCATGTACGTCAATACTCATCTTTTTCCATTTCTCCGAGGGTTCTTAACCCCACTATCAGGCTAAAGAATTTCTTTAATTTCTTTAGTCAAAATACGGTGATAGCATATATATATATATATATATATATATATATATATATATATATATATATATATATATATATATATATATATATATTCAATTCAATTCAATATATTTGGCAGAAAATAAAACATCGATGCTTCAGATGCCATGTAAAGAGGGGATGGGGGCAACATTTACACAGTCGGAAACACAGTGGTCCAACACCGGTCCAATTTCGCCTTGAATTGTTTCATGGTATACATATATACATACATGCACACATATATATATATGCACGTATGGATTCACCGAAAATTCATTATAATGCTCGGGGTGTTTGTAAACAAACATCCCGTATTAAGCCGTAGTGTCCAGCAACCAGCGTTGCTCGTTTGTTTAACACTGACAAAGGAACGCTGTACTAGTTTAAAGCTTATTAGCTATCGTCAGCAACGTATACCTTCCTGCCAGATTGTTGGACGTATATACTTACCTTATGCATATTAACGACTGAGTAGCCCAATTTGCATATCTAGTGGGTTAATCGGCCGGGTGCACCGAAACGATAAACGGAAAAAATGAAACGAAATTTCATTTCCCATTCTTAGTACGGCTGTTACTTAAATATAAGTATGTACACGTACATTCATATATGTATACAGACATACAGTAGTATGTATATATATATACATACATGCACACATATATATATATGCACGTATGGATTCACCGAAATTTATTATAATGCTCGGTGTGTTTGTAAACAAACATCCCGTATTAAGCCGTAGTGTCCAGCAACCATCGTTGCTCGTTTGTTCAACACTGACAAGGGAACGCTGTACTAGTTTCAAGCTTATTAGCTATCGTCAGCAACGTATGTCTTCCTGCCAGATTGTTGAACGTATATACTTACCTTATACATATTAACGGCTGAGTAGCCCAATTTCCATATTGAGTGGGTTAATCGGCCGGGTGCACCGAAAACGATAAACGGAAAAATGAAACGAAATTTCATTTCTCACTCTTAGTACGGCTGTTACTTAAATATAAGTATGTACACGTACATACATATATGTATACATACGTACAGTAATATGTATATATATATATACATACATGCACATATATATATATATACATACTACTGTACGTCTGTATACATATATGTATGTACGTGTACATACTTATATATTTTCCTTATTTATTCGTATTTGTTCTGTTGTATTGTCAGCGCAAAGGTAAAATGGGAAGACTTGAAATTTGGGTGCCTTATTACTTGCGCATATGTCTAGATGTGCGCTTAGTGGTATCTGTCTCGTGGTTGGATCTCGTAATTGTTGGCGATGAACTGTCATTCTGTTTCTGAGTGTGAGTTTAGTTTGTCCTATATAATCTTCATTGCATCCTTTACATTTAATGGCATAAAACAGATTTTTTGATGAGCAAGTTAAGTGATTTTTTACAGCAAAATTTTGTCCTGATTTAAATGTATACGTGTTGCCTTCAATGAGGTGAGTGCAGGTTCCACAATTAGAGCGACCACATTTTTTTGACAGTTGGTTGTGGGTTTGTGGTAGGTAATTTGGCATTGGTGAGTATATTTTCAGTGATTTCGGTTGACTTTTGCTTTTGATTATTTTGTGTGTTTCGAGGGCTTTTTTCATTCTTGGGTTTTGTTTTAGTAGTGGGATGTTCTTGTGAATAGTGTTGTAACCTTCCGCGTTTCTTGGGTTGTGTGTTGAGATATATGATAGAATATTGGACGTACCTTGAATTTGTTTCTGTTTTCGTAATTCATCAATGCCTATTGCTTTGCCCTTTTCTATTCCTTTATTTATTAGTAATGGTGGGTACTCTCTTTCAAGTAGAATTTCCTTTAATTCTTGAAGACTTTTATTTCGCGTTTCATAATTGGAGACAATTGTGCAAATTCTTCTTGCTAGGTTAAAAGGAATGTTCGTCTTCGTTTGCTTTGGATGGTTGGAGGTGAATAGCAGGTATTGTTTGGAGTCTGTTGGTTTGTAGTGTATGTCAGTTTCAATATGTGTGTCTTTTTTTAAGATTAAGATGTCCAGAAATGGGAGTTGATCTTGGCTGTATTCCATTGTGAATTGGATGTGGTTATTGATGCCGTTTATTAAATTTTTGAAATCCTTCAGTTGGTCGAGTGTGTGGGACCAAAGAATGATCCAAGTTGCATTTCCAATTCTCTGATAAATATTTGTATATGCATATATATATATATATATATATATATATATATATATCACGATAAATTAACGGAGCCATAGGCCCTCGCCATTCCCTGTAAATAATGTGCCCAAAGGAGAAGAAATCCTGAGCTCTTTAAAATACAATATGTTGAAAAGGTAACACACCAGAGAGAGATATACAGTGCGCTATCAATAAAACAGGAAAAAAATCCACCAGTGTATGGAATCTATAACCTATGAAAAGCAGACTATAGACACGATAATTAAAAATATAAAGTAAAGCGTAAATAAATACCTCTATAACTATATAACACACGTACAAATCCAAAGAGATGTTTCGCCAGTAATTTGTTGACAGAAATGGAATAACCTCGGTTCATCAGCGTGTGTAAGGCTATACATTTCAGACATCACTAAGAGAATTTTAAAAGTGACTCTCCAGCTACACATGGCAGAGAGAAGTCACAACGTGTTTAAGGGCAGTGAACAATTTCTGTCAACAAATTACTGGCGAAACATCTCTTTGGATTTGTACGTGTGTTATATAGTTATAGAGGTATTTATTTACGCTTTAATTTATATTTTTAATTATCGTGTCTATAGTCTGCCTTTCATAGGTTATAGATTCCATAAACTGGTGGTTTTTTCCTTGTTTTATTGATAGCGCACTGTATATCTCTCTCTGGTGTGTTACCTTTTCAACATATTATATATATATATATATATATATATATATATATATATATATATATATATATATATATATATATATATATATATATATATAATATATTTAGAAACACACAGATACATGCGGACACACACATATATACATGAATGCATCCGCACCCAACTGTGAGTTAAGGGTGCCAACTTCACCGATGTTGCTCAATGAATGACTGGGACAGACCAATTCAGTTTGAACCAGACTGAACCAGTATCAGAGTTAAAAATACATTATGAAGAGAGAAGAAACATTTAGATATAATTAGTAATAAAATGTATCATACCTAAACTGTTCCTAAATTCCTCGACTACGTAGTTTCGTGGCATAAACAAAAACAATATATCAAAGATATAGAGTCCTTGCGAGGTCTGCCGACTTATCAAGAGGATACCTCATTTTACTAGTCTCAAGAACGGGTCTACACGACGTGAGAAAGAATCCCAAAAGGCGGAGGGGGAGACAGTCACGCGATATAACGGTCTAGAAACAGAGCTAAGCCTCTTATAACCACGAAGAAAATACCACGGAGGCGGAGGGGGTATTCATATCGAGGCCGTAGAAGAGGTAGTGAAGAAGGCGAGAAGTATGAGTAATGGAAGCTTTCCAGTTGTCCCCACACTTCAAAGATTGCTCGACCAGAGGGAGTTATTAATATATTTAGAAACACACAGATACATGCGGACACACACATATATACATGAATGCATCCGCACCCAACTGTGAGTTAAGGGTGCCAACTTCACCGATGTTGCTCAATGAATGACTGGGACAGACCAATTCAGTTTGAACCAGACTGAACCAGTATCAGAGTTAAAAATACATTATGAAGAGAGAAGAAACATTTAGATATAATTAGTAATAAAATGTATCATACCTAAACTGTTCCTAAATTCCTCGACTACGTAGTTTCGTGGCATAAACAAAAACAATATATCAAAGATATAGAGTCCTTGCGAGGTCTGCCGACTTATCAAGAGGATACCTCATTTTACTAGTCTCAAATATAAATATATTTATATATATATATATATGTAAATTATTTAAGCAAATCAAGATCACAAAATTCACATGGAAGACGTTAGTTAAAGAGTGTCAACATTAGTTGCAGTTTTATGTAAAGAATATAGCGTGTTTAATGTAAGGAATAATAATAATAATTGTTTCTATTTTTGGCACAAGGCCAGCAAATTACCCAGTACATTACTGGTACTTTATTTTATCGACTCGGTAAGCATGAAAGTCAAAGTTAACCTCGGCGGGATTTGAACTCAGATCATAAAGGAACGTAACGCTATGCTCTAAATCATGGTGTCCGACTCTCTACCGATACAGCCAATCCACAGGAATAATAATAATAATAATGTCGGTTTATAATTGTTTCACTACTCTCTCCTATATCCATCTCTCTATTTAAGATTGGTTTACTCTTAAACTGTGTATATATATATATATATATATATATATATATATATATATATATATATATATATATATATATACAGAGAGAGAGAGAGTGAGAGAGAGGGGGGGGGGGGGCGAGAGAGAGAGAGAGAAAAAGCGATGTGTAAAATCCTGACCGCGACATAAAGTGGTTGGCCGCCGCGGTAACATTTATTTACACACTCTACATGATTAGTGGTCTCCTCGGTCTCAACACTACAGTCCCTCCTTCTTTATACACACAAATATTTTTATGCTATTACTATCGCATCGCACATTAAGCAAAACAACATTGCTTTAATATGTATGTCTACGAATCAATTCAGAAAGAGATTTCACGAACGTTATTTAAGTAATTTCATAGTAGATTGGTCACAAAACTATCAACCCTTACTGTTTATTTTATAATAACAATGCAAAATGTTTCGGCGATTCTTCGATAAGGAACTAACTTATGCACATACTATCAAATTAATTTTTGCTGCATTTTATTCATGAAAGGCTTGCGGTCTTGACATTTCAAAGCAATATATTGAATTAACTCGCTGAATTAATCTCATAATGTCCTCACATGCGTATATATCAGCTAAAAATAACACAGCCCTCATCGACTAAAAAAAATTTATAATATAAGATGGCGTTTACTTTTCTCTCTTTGTTTCCTTTTTTTTTTTATTAAATGGTATTTTTCGTCTAATCTGTAATACCATTAGAGTGCTCACCTATATTCTGACTGATTCCCCAAATAAACGAAAATATAATGATTGAATGTTTCACTTTTACTTGAAATCTTTCGTTTTGTAAATCTCGCTAAGGAAAAGCCAATTTCTTCCACCCTTTTGTCAGAACGTCATAGAACATACATAACTATACTCTTACAGCAGCCACAGACGTACACACACGTACACACACGTACACACACGTACACACACGTACACACACACACACACACACACACACACACACACACACACACACACACACACACACACACACACACACACACACACACACACATATCACAGGCGAATCTCCTGAATAACAAGACTCACATTTAAGCCTTAATATAAATGAATATTAAAACACTACTTCGGTATTTAGTACTCCATTCTTTCTGCCGTTACCGACATACGTATATATATATATATATATATATATATATATATATATATATATATATATATATATATATATACGTTCTGCAGATAGTTCAAGTCAGTCTTAAGCAGTGTTGGAACTTGTAGCACTCCCGAATAACACACCACTAAATCAAACTGAATAATCAATTTATATATATATATATATATAAATTCTTTATTCAGTTTGATATAGTGGTGTGTTATTCTGTGTGTTATATGTCGGTAACATATATATATATATGTGTGTGTTAATATATATATATATATATATATATGTTATATATATATATATATATATATATATATATATATATATATATATATATATATATATATATATATATATATATATATATATATATATATATATATATTGATGTTGTGAACAACAGTTTAATATTTACAGGGTGTAATGAATGCGACATATATTATACAAGAATTGTACAATAATTAAAAGTAAAATTGTTATATATTAGCCGTCGAAACGGCTTGAGCTCAGCCGTCGGAGTCCTACACGTCCTACATATATATATACATATATATATATATATATATATATATATAATTGGTGTTGGATGCTTAAAGCGTCCGTATGCGGTAGGCTGTATGAGCACTCAATGCCCTCGTAGAGCAGAGTATGATATCACAGAAAAAAGAGAATCAATGTTGCGACGAAAGGAATTTATTGGACATATTACAATTGTTTCTCGGGTGACCAGTTCGAGGCACGATCGATATGGTGGTTTAGATCCTGTTGTTGTCATTCCTTGAGTTGTCAATAATTGTACACGTGAAATGTACAATTCTTGACAACTCATGGAATCACAACTACAGGATCTAAATCAACAAATGAAGAAATTCGATGTTAAAGGACTATAGGAAAAATCTGCTTCGTAGAATCGAGACGCATCTGACGACCGAGTTATTTCAGGGTCAGGTTTGATCACCATATCGATCGTGTCTCGAGCTGGTCACCCAAGAAACAATGGTAATATGTCCAATAAATTCCTTTCGTCGCAACACTGATTCTCTTTTTTCTGTGATATATATATATATATATATAAGTAGTTCCACCACAGTTAGTTCACAATACTGAGAGCAATTGTGAGAACAATTATTTCAACTTATTCGGAACCTCAGCTCTGTCCACACCGAGCTTGAGGATCCGAATAAGGTGAAACAATTGTCCGCAGTGAACTATCTGTTGTGGAACTACTGCTACCAAACTCGCTCCATGTACTGAGTGCTCTACTACTACGGGTATAACCCACCAGTGTTCTACTAATATATATATATATATATGTAGGAGGTGAGTTTTATTGTAGTACAATAAAGCAATGCAGATATCGGATTAGTAGCACTCTACAGTTTGTAGGACTCGAGTATAAATAATATAAGATCAAAAGATGTTTAAAAGAGTTCCATGTATTTTATTATGCGCATTTCAAAAACAAATATCATCATGCGATGACATTTGCGTTTTCGTCAGATAAAATAGGGAGACATGATATGAAGGTTAAAAAACACTTGTGAATAGTGCAGTTTTAAATCAACATATGTTGATTTAAAACTGCACTATTCATAATAAAATACATGGAACTCTTTTAACCATCTTTTGATCTTATATTATATATATATATATATATATATATATATATATATATATATATATATATATATATATATATATATATATATATATTTATTTATTAATTTATGAGGTGGTATGAAAAGGTTTCCGGACTAGTTCTGTAGCGCGCCAACAGATGACAAAACACGGTTGGCGCACAAATAAAGCTAGCAGTGACCTTCATGCGCCAGTGTACTGAATGACATCGCTGTGTTCACTTAGGAACTTGTATAATTTGGGTTTTTGTTATCATGTGTCTGCAGCAGTCTGCGATTTTGTCAGGAACAGGAAGTTGGAGAAAAGAAGCAACGTGAAATTTTGCATTGAACTTAGGAAGTCTGCTACAGAGCCATTGAGCATGCTTCGGCAAGCTTACGGCGTTGAGGCAATGGGCTGTACGCAATGTTTTGAGTGGCACGGGCACTTCAAAAGCGAAATAACTTTCCTAGAAGTTGATGATCTGGAAGACCTGCCACGAGCATCGTCACAGGAAATGTGAAGAAAATTAATCAACTTATGCATGAGGGTCATTGACGGACAATCAATGATATTGCTGATGTTGTTGGTCTGCGGCATGGACCCATGCAGGCAAACCTAACGTATGAATGAAACATGCGGCGTGTCACTGCCAAGTTTGTTCATCTCATACTGATCACTGAGAAGAAAGTACATCACGTCGAAGACTGTCAAGATCTCCGTCAGTATCCCGCTGATGACACATCTTCTTGTCGAGGATCAGCTCCACTGACGGGGCTTGGATCTACTGGTTCGACCCAAAGATGAAGCAGCAGTCGAGTCAGGGGAAAAGCTTTTCATCTACAAGACCGAAGAAGGCACGACAGAGCCGCGGCTCAACCAAGAGCATGTTCATCGTATTTTACTCGACATCCTCGGTATTGTGCATCAAGAATTCTTACCCCCAGGGTCAGACCATCAATCGAGAGTTCTACTGCAACGTTTTGAGGCGTTTCAGGGAGAACATTCGACGAAAGCGACCGGATCTGTGAAATACGATGAATTGGATTCTACATGACGACAATGCTTCCTGTAACCGAGCTCTCCCCACTCGTAACTTTTTCGCCAACAACAACATTGTATCTCTTCCGCACGCACCCTATACGCTAGATTTAACACTTGCGGTGTTTCATCTTTTCTCCAAGCGGAAAATGCAGCTCAAAGGCGACTGTTTTAAGACCGTTGCCGAGCTCTAAAGTGAATTGCAGAATGTCCTCGACTCGCTTTCGTAAAATGTCTTCCACGCCGGCTTCCAAAAATGATAGGAGCTCTGGGACCGGTTTATTGCTGCACAAGGTGCCAATTTCGAAGGTAAATATATTAGATTGTTTTTAAACATAACTAGTCCGGGAATGAGATCCGCGACCAGTGGTCAACAGAGAGACAATCCACAAGGTGAGTGACAGGCAGAGGAAATATAGAAATGATTGAAAGAGAAGGACAAGGAGAAGTATGTTGGAATGAAAGAAGGCAATAATTGTTTCTACTTTTTGGCACAAGGCCAGCAATTATTCCGGTGTATTACTGGTACTTTATTTTATCGACCCCGTAAAGATGAAAGGCAAAGTTAACCTCGGCGGGATTTGAACTCAGTTCGTAAAGGGACGTAACTGTGCTGGAAAGCATGGTGTCCGACCCTCTACCGATACTGCCAATCCACCAATAATGAAAGGTGATGTACAACAGACGTTTATACACACACATCGTCGCCCTCATCAGCTCTCAACCCAGAAAAATGTCCGATTCAGACGTGTGTGTACGTATGTGCGTGTGAGTGTGTATGCGTGTATATGAATGTATATAAATGTATATAAATGAATACAAGGAAACCGATGAAAAGAGCGATATGTCTTGCGGTTCTGATAATTCTGGTGGATATTGTGTTGCTGATGTGATAGTAACTGTCATGATGCCAGTAACAGTAGGGATGTCGATAGTAGTGATAATGTTGATGAAAGTGACATTATTAGTGGTGGAGCTGATATAGATGGTAGTGGTGATGGTGGTGATAGGATGATCGGGGTGATGGTGATAGGGATGGTAGTGGTGGTGATGGTAGTGATGTTGAAGGTAATGGTGGTGGTGATAGGAATTTTAGTTGTGGTGATAATAGGAATGGTTGTAATGTTGGTGATAGGGATGGTAGTGGTAGTAGTGGTGGTGGTGGTGGTGTTGATAGCGATTGTTGTTGTTATGGTAATAAATATGTTAGGTGTAATGGTGGTGGTGGTAATAGCGATGGTAATATTGGTGATAACAGGGATTGTTGTGAGGGTGATAAAGATGGTAATGGTGGTGATGGTGATGATAGGGACGATGGTGTTGGCGGTAAGTCAACACTGGACTACATTTTCCAAAATAAACTTTCAAAGACCAAACTTTTTTGTATTGACACGTAACTAAATTGGGTGTTGAAATAGGAACCCTTTTCCAAATGGTTCTATACACTTATTTACACAACGCAAATCTAAACACATAATTGGACAATGTCCCTGTATCTATGTATGTATATATATATATATATATATATATATATATATATATATATATATATATATATATATATATATATATATATATATATATACTCAAAGTGACTCTATACACACTTATAGAATTTCTATGAATATACATACATATCCAATACCTCTCTATAAACACATTTATTGATTACTTTTCTGTACACATTACACTAGGCATCAATAACACTAAGCATCTATGATTCTATGATTCTATGCATACACATTCAATGATGTCTCTCTATACATATACTTATACAATGTCTTTCTATACAGATGGTAGGCTTAACATTTTTTTATGACAACGCACATAAAAATATAATTTTATGTGAGAACATTTGTTTTCTTGTTTTTCAAACACCTGCATAATCATGTCAAATTTAGTTATAGTAGTAGTAAATCCCTCCATATTTGTTGCTTATTTTCACAGTTATAGGCTGGGTATTTTATTACAGATATGATAAAGAAAGTATTAATCTGACACCCGACTTAATACCAACACCTGGGTTAGTTACAAACATTCGGGTCAAGTGTCTTTCTGAAAATACCGTCCTCCCTCATTCCCATAAGTTTCGGAAACTCTGAAAGAGTCAACAGGTCATAGGCATTGTTTTTCCTCTCGACTAAGCGCTAGAAAAAGTATATATACCATGTCTATCTATATACACACACATATTTGACCTCTCATTATATGCACATGTTACACAATTTAACCAGGCATGGTTCTGTGATTAAGAAATTCACTTTTGGGTTAAATCCCACTGTATGGTATCCTGGATACATTTCCATATTCTACCCTTGAGTGAAAACTAAGCTTTGTGAACGAATAATTAGACAGAAATTGCCTGAAAGTCATTCTTTTCACATAATGTATCATACAGATTCAGCTAGAGAATTACAATTAAAGTTCCTCGTGTCTGTGGAATGACTAATCACACTTTAATTCAATAGTTAGACGGCCGGTCGCTCGAACATTCGAATGCTCAACGTTGAAACTGATGGAGAACACCTCATATATTATATTTTTTTATACACAAGCTATACATACACTCATTCAATTGTGCACACTAGTACTGAAAATTACCAAGTCTATATCTACACAACAGGTGTGTATTTTTGTAGAGGAATGAGTCTATAGTGGTAGATTTATGACAAATATACATACATAATATTATGGGCATATGTGTGATAGCGAGTCTCTTTGTTAGTGCGACTATAAGTATATACATATGTGTGTGTGTGTGTGTGGCGTACTGTAATGATAGTATATATCCCTAGAAATACATTTACAACCACGTATATCCATACATATCCCTGTACTTAAATTAAACCTCAAACTCATACAAAACACTCACACTGACTCACTACACTAATAAACAACATACATGTGCTTATAGACGTGCCTATAGACGTACAAACTTATCTACACACACACACACACACACACACACACACACACACACACACACACACACACACACACACACACACACACATATATATATATATATATATAAATACATACATATACGCGCGTACACATGCATATATATATATATATATATATATATATATATATAAATACATACATTTATGCACTTACAAACACACGCACATACATATATATATAAATATATACATATATGCACGTACACATGCATTCATCAAATCACATATATGTATTGACACATCCGCACATTTGCTAATTAGACTACTGTGTTAACAGAAAAACTAAAAAAAAAATAATACCGTGAATGATTAAATAAATAAATAAGTAAATTAATAAATAAATAGGTAAATGAGAGAAACAACAAGATTTATTTTCATGGAAGATGGAAGAAATGTTGGTACCGATCATAAAATGAGCCGAGATCTAATGACGTAGAAGTAATATTTGCGAAAAGGAAAGTATCAACGTGTTTGCAATATGGCCTTCGGCAGTATTTGGAAATGACTGCAAGACTTTGCGGTGTCTTCGAATATTGATTGATTCTACAAAGTTTTCTTATATTTTTCTATTGTTTTTATTTTTTATTTTTTCTCTCTCCAATTTTCTTCTTTCACCATTGTAAATTTCCTTTTTATTTTCATATTATTTCATATCATTTTATATTATTATTATTATTATTATTATTATTATTACTATTATTATTATTATTATTATTATTATTATTATTATTATTATTATTATTATTATTATTATTATTATTATTATTATTATATTTTCATTCCCTTTTGTTTTGTTATTTTGCTGTATATTTAACAACAATACCTCAGAGTGGAGTAGTAGCAAGCATTATTAGATTCAGTCACAACCAACGCCCGAACCTGTTTTATTTGATGAAGAATAAATGAATAATCAAATATAAATAAATATAAATAACAAAAATATAGCAAGAAAAACAAAACAATATAAAAATCAATAAAAAAAATCGTGGAACTCAAAAAACTTCATAAGACACGCGTGCTGCAAATTGTGTAAATATTTATTCACTGGTAGTTCTATTCAATGTACATGCACACGTGTTAACATACGTATACGTATACACACATATTCGTACATGCATGCTTGTGCATATATTGCACAGACATATGCATGCTCACGCATAACATACATTTATATATGTACAAAGAGAAATAGAGAGAGAGAGGGAGAGAGGGAGAGAGAGAGTGAATAAGAAAGATACATGCGCTTAATATTTATGTATATACTCATATAAGTATCACTATGAATAGACATTTATATATATATATATATATATATATTTATATATATATCAACTACGTCTCTCTCTATATATATGATATATACATATATCTATATATATATAATTCATATATATATATATATATATATATATATATATATATATATATATATATATATATATAGATGGATATATATATATATATATATATATATAAGTGTGTGTGTGTGTATATGCGTCTTTATGTGTGTAAATATAAATTGATACACGTGCATATGCACATATACAGTGAAACAATATTGTAACGCCCCATACATAATGGCGTCGGTGTTTTAAATAAGTTTTGTTTGTTTTATATTTCTTTAGTAATGTCTTATTAGTCATTACCATTAAATTGACGCCACACAACACGCATACATGCACATACACACGCGCACACACACATACCTGCACATACATGTAAATACACACTCAAATAGGATGCATACATCGACATACACCCAGACTTTACACACATAGAATAAGATTCATACAAATTTTCTGAAGATAACGTTAATGTGGTTGCAGAATGTGGGTGCTGACAAATCTTTCATCGACTGGTTCATGCTGTTATCATTGGCCACTACATATCTACATAGATTGAAACCTGTTGCACCGTGTACCCAGCTTAACGTGCATTAGTGGCTCTTTCCACAATTAACGCGTAAACTGAAATTTTTTTTTATTTTCAGATAAAAGTTGTGAAACAATAAGAAAATGAAGAATAGAAGAAAAAGGAAAGAAATAAAATAAAAGAAGAAATTAAAAAAACGAAAGGAAGGAAAGATATTGTGGAGCAACAGACTCTACACCCCAGTCTGTGCAGAATATACTTGCCTCCTACGTGATTGGGTCTTAAATAAACTTCGTAGAAATTAAACATAACATGAGTAAGCAATGACGATAAGAGAGGATGATGGTGATGGTGATGATGATGATGGTGGTGATGACGATGAGGGTGATGAGGAGGATGGTGATTATGATGGTAATGATGATGGTGGTGATGACGATGATGGTGATGATAATGATGGTGGTAATGATGGTGCAGGTGGTGGTAGTGGTGGTGGTAGTGGTGTTGTTGATGATGATGATGATGATGATGATGATGATGATGATGATGATGATGTTACAAATCACGATCTTGATGATGATGAAGCGTAGGACAAAATAAGATGGGGGTATATGTGTAGTATGAGAAGATATAGGGATAGGCAGTAAGAGAGAAAAAGGAATAGAAATGAAGAGGTAGTGTAATTAGAGAGATATTGCTAACAAGTTGGTTATTGAATATGAGTAAACAGTTTGAAGAGAAGGCGCGAGGGAAAGTGAGGAAGAGAAGAGGAAAGTGACGAAGAGTGACGAAGAGAGAGAGGGGGAGCAGATTTAAGAGATGACCTGGTAGGGAGAGAGTTAGACAAAGAGAGAAAACAACGAATATAAAACAAAAATATAAAATACTTCTACATATACAGCAGGAAAAAGTGAAGTCTAGTCGTGAGAGGTAATGAGGAAACAAGGGGAAACATACACACACACGCACACAAAGTGTGAGGTGGGAGTCAAAAAGAAGAAAAGGAAGGTTGAGAGCGGCATACAAGGAGGAAAGAAATAAGATGAGGAGAGAGGGAGAGAAAGGTAAGAGAAGGGGTTTCCACAAAAGAAGAATAACTGAGATATTTTTGTAATGTCTGGTACAAGAATATCTAAAAAAACCCGAAAGAAAATGAAATATTCCGAAAGCAAAATAAAAAATGAAAACAAAAAGAGGAAATCTTCCGTCCCCACTTGTACTTCTTTTTCTCTTTCTAGAATGAAGTTAGCTAAAAGCAACTGAAATCATGAACATAACAAAAGCACATACACACATATGAACGACAAAAGCAGCAACACCACCACCACCACCAACAACAAAAGTAACAACGGTAACTCTAACGACAATAACAACAGCATCAACAATATCAGCAGCAACAAGTGTAGTGGCAATTATATCAATACAACAGCAACTACAGTAAAATCAAAGACACTATAACAAGAACAAGAGCAGCAGTGATAACATCAATAACAGCAACAACCCTAAGAGCAACAATATCAACTGTTCTGGGTACTAAGTCGTGCTTTATTGCAGTGGTTGAAAACATTTTTCCATCATGGTTTCCTTTGGCAAACTAATAATCCTCCTTGACCCATTTTTCAATACATTCCGATGTGGAGCACTTAATATTTAATACTTTTCTTCGGAAGTATTGCTTAGTTTATGTTTGCAATAAATGGTGATTTGTAGCCCTTACGTCCTGCGGCATATTGCATAATGAACACTTTTACATTTCAAATATTTCAAAAGTAAAAGATTTTGTATTCGCAACCTTTTCAAAATTATACCATGAGTCATTGGTTGGGAAGTTCTGCTTTATGGAGAGTTAGTGTCTCGAGGACATTCTCTCTGGATGACGTGGCTAATGGCTTTAGTTTTGATTTCACACGCATTACAATTGTTGTCGATGGAAGCTTTCAGTCCTTTGAACAGGCAGTAGTTTATGATGATTTCTTGCACATAGTTTGCATATATTCTCATATTTTATTTATCTTTTACTGATTTCAGTATTTAGTATTTTGCGATCATACTGGAACACAATATTCGAATGTTTTTATCGATCTTACCTAGGGCAATACCTATTTAAGTACAACACTTATATTATCGATCTATATTTATCGAGAGGCCGAGTTATACTTCTGACAACTACGAATTTTAATCAGCAGTATTTTGATGGATACATAGAAAATGCAAGAATACATATTTACAGCATGCTTCACATGCAAACACACACACACACACACACACACACACACACACACACACACACACACACACACACACACACACACACACACACACACACACACACACACACACACACACATATATATATATATAGGTATACTGAAATATAGGGAGAGAGAATGCGATCTAACAGTCGGTTTCCCTTCTCTGTTAATCGACTAATATTTTGTAAATACAAATTCATGCAAAAGCGCACGTCTACAGACGCATGCACTCACTCATGCACTCACGCATGCACTCACTCATGCATACATACTCTCATATATATAATAGAGATTAAAATATCCGATGGATAAAATAGTGAAATAAAAAAACCAAAGTGGTGAGAACGTATTGTCTGTTGGCAGCTTCACTTCTGTTTCGATTATAACACATTTCAATCGCTGGGGCCATCGTATCTAATGGACTGTCATATACATTAGGTGAGTCATTTGAACTTTTCATACATTATAGAAATAGAAAAAGGACTGGCCTATGTATGCTTCAGGGCATTTAGCATCACTCTAGCTCTGTCTGTCTGACTCTCCTTTTCTCTCCATTCTCTCACTCTCTTTCTCTCTCTCTCTCTCTCTATATATATATATATATATATACATATATACATATGCACCCCCCCACATATATATATATATATATATATTTATATCTGCCATGAAAGTATAGATAGACTGATTGAGTTTAAAACCCTTCTGAATGGACTCAACACAAACTTACAATTCACAATGGATTACAGCCATGAACAACTCCCTTTCCTCGACATCCTCATCAAGAAAACAAGCAACAAAATAGAAACATACATATACTACAAACCCGCAGACTCCAAACAATACCCTCCATTCAACTCGTGCCACCCTAGACACACCAAAATGGCAATTCCTTATAACCTAGCCAGAAGGATCTGCACAATAGTTTCAGATAAATACACATGCTACACACGACTAGAAGAATTAAAAAACACACTTATCAGCAGAAACTACCCACCATCCCTAATCAACAATGGATTTCAACGTGCCCTAAAAGTCGACATCCAGGAACTTAGACACCCCAAACCCAAGAATGAACCGCAACAGAAAACTCTACCATACATCTCCACGCACAACCCCCTCAACAATGAGGCATTTGACACCATACCCCAGAACATTCCTTTACTAAAAAGAGACCCAAGAATGAAAAAAATCCCCCCAAAACACAACATCATAAAGAGTAAAAGACAACCTAAATCCATAAAAAACATCCTCACACAAGCCAAAATCCAACAAACCCTCACAATGAACCCTACAGTAACAAAATGCGGAAGGCCCAACTGTGGCATATGCATAAATCTAATTGAATGTTCAACATTCAATTTTAAACAAGGACAACATTTCACAGTTAAACAACTTTACGTGTGCATCTGAAAACCTAATCTATTGACTTATTATGCTCCACATTACGCCCCATTTTTTTCTTTTTTCTTTTCACTTCATAAACCCTGTTTGTAAAAAACATTCTTACTGCACTATTTCTTTAACATGTCCAACACCACCATTCTACACCAATACATATTATTATCATTTGATAATGCATAAAAATGCTGAAACCGGTAATAGACAATTATTAAATATATAAATAAATAAATGCCATTGTTAATTAATAAATAAATCAACTAATACCTTACCACTTCACACAAAGTAAACTATTTCGTTTTAATCATATTCTAACCCAGAAAAAAGAGAGAAATAAATAAAAAGGGAAAAAAAAAATGTTCTTCCTAATAATCGTCTTTTTCTCCATGTTTTCATATATATATATATATATATATTGTTATACTTGTGGAGGGTCATATTGTTGTAATAATATAACCAGAAATAATAACAGTACACACTCACTATAAATAATTTATATCACTTTCCGAAACACACGCACACACACACATGTACATATATATATATATTTATATATATGTACACACACATGTATATATATATATATATATATATATATATATATATATATATATATATATATATATATATATATATATATATATATATATGAAAGACGTAAAATAAGAAAATTTTAAAAAGAATTAAAAAAATTAACTTACTTACTAAAATTTTCACTCCAACTAATTAGTTTCTGCAATGGGATAAAGACAGTTACGTAATATAACCGTCGAGAATTCATTGTGTCATCAGGGAGTCTATTCTCAGCTAAGTCTCCAGGCAATGCGCGGACACTGGGGACCCATATAAAAATAATAATAATTCGGTAGATGGAACAGCTAGCGGGGACTGGATTCCATGCACTGAAAAGCTCGCTGTCTCTGGTCAAATGGCAGATTCTAAAGAATCAATCACGTGACACTGAGGCTAGTCGGTAGGAGTGGGATGGTAACATATGTTAGTAGATATACTAAATTCTCTATATTTATCTCCAAATTATTTATTTGTTGAGTAAACCTGCCAAAACCACTACTAATTTATTGGTGTGGTAGTAGGCTTCTGTCATCTTACCATCCCACTCCTACCGACTAGCCTCAGTGTCACGTGATTGATTCTTTAGAATCTGCCATTTGACCAGAGACAGCGAGCTTTGATTACACGGTGGCCGTGATTACACGATCTGTGCTATTTCAGGGCATCAACAAGGCCTCACAGTGGGATATTTCGATGAAATATGAACAATTCTACTCAAATGACATTAGCCGTTGCATATTTAAGTCATGTTTTTTGAAGCCGTGAGGAAATATCCCTTTCCTTATCTCCCCTGAGCATCTCCAGCAAAGCGATAAGTTCTCAGCGGCCTGCTATATAAGGTTACTAACGATTTCCTCGCACACACACACACACACACACACAAACACACACACACACACACACACACACACACACACACACACACACACACACACACACACACACACACACACACATGAACACACTGCAACTACCAACTATTGGTAGAGGTGTCTGAGAAACACCCGAAGAATTTTTCCTGAAGTGAAAATTTGGATAATCCCTTGATGATATTTAGCGAATCCGGTATTAATTTTATAATTAATTATAAATATGCACTGCTGTTATGACTGCAACGAACTGTATCGATAGGTCGAAACCATTGTGGTCTGTTTAATCATAATCTTAGCTTTCAATTTTCTTAATTACTCCATAATATATGTTCTTATATCACCATTTCGCTGCTATATTGAAATGGGCTCATTGTGATCCAGGAAAATATTCCTGATACCATAATGTGCACTTGTTAACTAATTACCAACACGAGCGCTAATTGTGTGCAAATTAGTGCAAACATTACAGAATATTTCTAAGAGCAAATGGGTATATATATATATCCATCATAAACATGTTTCCTTTTGGTTTAATGTATGGTATACACATCTTCAGATGCGATTCCAATCCAAAAATCGATTAAAGTTGTTTTTCAATTTACATGTTTACATGTTTACATGCCTACATATTAGATATGTGTATACATTTATACACCTTGATGCACTTTCGGTTACACACACACACACGCACACACACACACACACACACACATATACATATATATATGAATATATATATATATATATATATATATATATATATATATATATATATATATATATATTTATGCTCTACGGTTCTTATATATTTGATATATATTTATCCTTATCGAGCCCTCTTTGGATTTTAGTCTTCAAATTTATTATTATTACTATATATATATATGAATATATATATATATTGGATGGTCCACCGGATCCTCTACTGTTTAGGAGTCATCAAAACCACGTTTCATTGAATCTGAGGACCCCCCCCCCCCCCGTGAGCGGCCCACGCAGGAAGAACAATTATCCGAAGGTTCTAACCCTATACGCATGAATGAGTGCCCGCAACCGTGCATTGTGTGTGTATACTGGGACTGCGTGAATGTACACACTCATGTGAACGCAACGTAGTACTAATCCAGGTTGTATTGATAAATGTTCGAATGTATGCTTAAGCGTATATTTGTATATATACTCTCTTGTATAAGTGCTCATGTGTATATAGACATACACGCGCATCCAGAAGTATAAAAGTGTGGGTGGGTATATATGTCCGTACTAAGGGATTCGCCTAAGCTCCAAAGCCCCAAGCTATTGCTGTGAAGATATATATCACACTCTACCTTTGACTTGTCTAAACAATAACTTTTCCAAACACCAACTTTACTTTTCTTTAAAAATAACACCCACCTAGTTTTATGTCTGCTTATACTTGGATATGGGGGCCTCTGTTGTATATATATATTCACTTGTGCGTACATATATATATATACATATCTGTATGGATTTGTGTGTGTAGATGTGTGTGTGTCTGAGGGGGTAGGTGTGAGTGTATGTACAAGTCAACCAACATAAGCCTTTAATTTTCTAAACTATCTAAGTATTTGATTCTAAACATTATTATAAGTATTACCACCCCACATTAATTCCTCAATGTGTATGTGTGGATATGTGTGTGTGTCTGTGGAGGTGGGTGTCAGTGTATGTGCAAGCCAACCTACATAAGTCCTTTTATTTGTAAATTTTCTACTCTAACCATACATTTCAGGAGCACCACTCCACATAAATTCCTTAATTTAAGAATGACCTGTAGTATCTATTTCATACTATAAACCTCAATTGAATATATATCTGACCAGGAATGCTTTTTGTGAAAATCAGTCATATGGAACTATTGTCATCTTGCCTGACGGTTTGAACTTTACAACACCAGCTGCCTCTTTGAGGTCAAATACCAACCCTACTAGTATCTACACACTGACCAATGAGAATTAAGACTATTCCTGCTGACAACATTAAATTATTCCTAACAAGCTCATATGTCCCAAGGCTCTGATACCATCAACATTATAAACACAGAGCTGGCATATCTAAGAACTGACTAACTGCCTGATGAGGTCATAGCCATTCAATGGCTATCATCAAAATATATATAGCAGTAAATAAAGGATTATGAGTTCATGCAATTGACTTATGTTTCGTCACTATATATATATATATATATATATATTATTTCACTATCTAATTTTCAAAGCAACGTTAAGCTCTGTATCTTATATATATATACCTGGTCCATCCTACAAGTAGACACTGAGGGATTTATTGCTAGTTGCCTAGGATTCAATCAGCACCGAGATGGTGCTGAAATGTTTGCCACTTTCTATATATTCGATGTCTTGTCGGATACATTTCAGTGCCGCCTCCACCTCACCTTGTGGGGGCTATTCGCTTTGCATGCCTGCACTGAAAGGTATTTATATACTATTGTCCTTCGCTGCACTGCCTCCATTGTTTTAAGCGGGACGCTTAGGTTGGACCAGGTTTTCTCTCGTTTGATAAGTTTCCATGCCCGGGACAAACGTTGTTCTTTGTCGTCTATCAAGTCCATGCAAAATATTTCCTTTTTGTAGTTGCCGCAGCAAATGAAGAGGTAGTCTCACGAGTGGCACGCTCCAACGGGCGCTCGTAGCAGTTCCTTTCAGTCTGAAAGAATTACATTCAAACAAGCCCTCCTATGGTTACAGGCAGACACCAGCTGGGAGTCCTCCAATGTCATCATCTGTGGCTGCAAGTCGCTGGTTCAAGCAGTCAACAACCCCTTCCCCCATGACCCTTTCTTTACCAAACTGCAAGGGATCGCTAACAAAATCACAAAGGGGAGAACCTTAGCAGCTGTCTGGGTCTCGGGGCACTGTAACATCAAAGGGAATGAACTGGCGAACACCCAGGCGAAACAATGCTCAGCATCTACTCAACTGGAAAGTTCAATCGATGCCGCCACCCGACGCGCCGTCATTCGCCGGAAATTTCGCCCACCACCGATTCAGCATCAACGCCTACAATCAGTCTTTAGCCCCCACCCAAATGAAGAGAGTGAGAAAACTCTCTCCAAAGCAGATAGGAACCATCTCGTCCGCTTCCACAGTGGACATCACACGTCATTAAGGAGATGGCTCCATATGATCGGCCAAGCGGAAATCAACACATGCCGTCTGTACGGAGAGGAAGAAGAATCCTCTGAACATCTTTGGATGAGATGTCCGGCCTTGATGGTGGATTGTTATCACCACCAACTCGGCTCCAGCATGGCTGAACTCGTGCTTCTCCCACACGCCAGTCTAACGCTACTGAGGGTAAGCCTCAGGCGCCTGCGGTAAGAAAGAAAAAAAGAAAAAAAAAGAAAAAACAGCAGCAAGTGTGCTCTTGTTTTTGATGATGTTGTTGAGGTGGTTGTCCTGGAAGGATCTGTCCGGAATGGCGCATGATTGCACCTCCCCTACCAGACTACCGATTACAAGTGCCAAACTCGTCGCTAACATCTTGACCAACATGTTAAACGCTACGTTTAGCAGAGTTATTGACCTGAACTTGTCTATATAGTCCTGTTGTGCCCTGTCTCAGCATCGCTATCACGCCACCACTCAAAGTGAGTGACAGAAAAGACATACATAAACTTGACAATAGGCGACAACCCCAAAACAATATTGTCGATTGTTACTCAGTGTTACCGCTAGAACATAACGTAATGAGGCTGTTTGGTTGCAAACTAATCGAATATTATTATCATTCGATTTAAAACTCATAGATACATTTACATATCCGCTATGCTAGAGCGAAAAAACAAATTCTGACATGTTTTTCTATTTGCTTCAAGGGTCTCGGGGGAAGGTGACTTTGCAAACGAAAGTTAAACATGAAGGCGAGCGTTTACGTAAAAATAATAATAAAAACAAGGAAAACAATATTAATGAGCGAAAAACGAAGAAATTTCACACACACACACACACACACACACACACACACACACACACACACACACACACAACAGATCCCTCCCACATACATTTATATATATAATTTGAGACAAACGCCCACAGTTTGCACATTCATTGTTTTTTACATATAATTTGGAAAACATTCCTGGCCATCCTTCTCACACACTCACATCTAAACACACATGGACACACATGCATTATTTTTTTATATGGGCGTGTCATGCATACACACACACACAAACTCACACACGCGCCAACACACACATATATATAGGAGAAAGGGTATGAGGTTATGTACAAGCAGAAACATCTCCAAACAAGTATCTACTGGATATATTATTCTGAAATCAGGATTAATGACAGGCGTGTGCATGTTGTTGCTATTTTCTCAACAGAAATAATAATATGAGTAAAAAATTCAGTACAGTATGTAAATAAAATACTAGATAATGTTGAATTCATAAAGCCGAAGGGCTGCTGTTATATTATTTTATTTTTTCTTAGTGACATCTTTAAGAAAAATATCTGTTTTTTGATAAAATATTTAGGAATATATAGATATCTATATCGATATATAACATTAGTACTGATACAGCATGTTTTGTGGCTAATGAAATATGCATGCATATATGTATGTATGTAGGTATGTATGCATATACGTGCACACACATTTTCAAATACATACGTACACACAAATGTATATATATATATGTAGTAGAATATTCGAGTATCGAAACATCGGCGCACGAGTTCACGATAAACAAAATTCGAAAATGAGCGGCAGAGGGCTCAATAATTCAGATAAATCAGAGCTATAACTATCGTTAAAATACCGTCACACATAGAACAAGTCTATAATCAACCGTACGTCCGAAAAATTGCGATCTGGAAGATTCGGGACACTCAGAAAAAATATCAATAAATCAATAAATCAAATGAATGTAAAAAGCATACCCGGACCCGCTAGAAAGATGGTAAATCTAGCTTCTTGGGTTTCTGTAAATCCTTAAACTGCCCTCTATCAGCTCACATAAAAATATATAAGACTTCTAAAGGCCAGCGGACGGGAAATTTACTTCCTCAACGAGCTTTGTCCGAACGAATGAAAAGGCATATATATATAAGCCAGAAAGTAAGTGTTGGTAAAATCCAGTACTTCAGTATGCGGATAGGGAGCACTCAACGAAGATATATTCCTAAATGTATGTACAAGTGAACTAGCATAAACCCTTTATTTCTAAATTTACTTCCTCAACGAGCTTTGTCCGAACGAATGAAAAGGCATATATATATAAGCCAGAAAGTAAGTGTTGGTAAAATCCAGTACTTCAGTATGCGG
Source organism: Eledone cirrhosa (assembly GCA_964016885.1). Classification (NCBI taxonomy): domain Eukaryota; kingdom Metazoa; phylum Mollusca; class Cephalopoda; order Octopoda; family Eledonidae; genus Eledone; species Eledone cirrhosa. Next base: position 383,592,927 of record OZ024741.1, on the reverse strand, counting down.
ATAGGGAGCACTCAACGGAGATATATTCCTAAATGTATGTACAAGTGAACTAGCAGAAACCCTTTATTTCTAAATTTTCTAAACTATCTAAGTATTGGACTCTAACCATTATATTAAGTATTACCACCCCACTTTTTGTATGTGTGGAAGTGTGTGTGTGTGGAGGTGTGTGTGAGTGTAGTGCAAGCCAACATACATAAGCCTTTTATTTGTAAACTTTCTACTCCAATCATAATTTTCAGTAGCACCACTCCACATACATTCCTCAATTTAAGAATGACCTGTAGTATCGATTTCATACTATTAACCTTATTTAAAAATATATCTGACCAAGAATGCCTTTTGTGAAAATCAGTCATGTGGAACTATTGTCATCTTGCCTGACGGTTTGAATCTTACAGAACCAGCTGCCTCTTTGAGGTCAAATACCAACCTACTACCATCTACAAACTGACCAATGAGAATCAAGACTATTCCTGCTGACAACATCGAAATATTCCTAACAAGCTCATATGTCCAAAGGCTCTGATACCATCAACACTATACACACAGAGCTGGCATATCTAAGGACAGACTAACTGCCTGATGAGGTCATAGCCATTCAATGGGTATCATCGAAATATATATAGCAGTAAATAGAGGATTATGAGTTCATGCAATTGACATGTGTTTCGTCACAGTATATATATATATATATATATATATATATATTTCGTTTCTGAATTTGTTGAGCAAGATTCTTTATCTGAAAACGTGTGTTGAAACCGATATTGTTATACTTTGGGAGGGTCATGTTGCCAATAAGAAACACACGCACCAGTAACATTCACTTCAATTTATTATAATAAATTTATAAATTTAGGAATTTATAAATTTCCGGTTGGTTGGTTGGTTCCATAATCAGGTGGTTGTTAATTATATTGTCAAAGTTCTTTCGTCACACATTGTGTGACCTCTTCAGTGACTGGGGATTCTTTTCTTTGTTTCTGTGCCTCTCCTTTGTTCTGTCCTACGCCATTTTGTTTCTGTGTGTGTGTTGTGTGCTCAGTCTGCGCATGCGCCACATCCGGGTGTCTGTGTGTGTTTATATTCGTTTATTTATTTGTTTATTTACATGTTTCAGGTTGGTTGTTTGTTCTATGTGTGTGTGTGTTTTCATTTAATCCTTAATTGTAAGTTGTGATGTTGCTGTTCCACTCATATTTTCTATTTAATTTTGGTTGTAATTCTTTTATGTTTATTGCCTCTGTGATTTGTCTAAACATTGCGTCTTTCTGTGTGTAGATTCTATTTTTATTTCTATGTTCTCTAGTTTACCCTTATGTTCTATTTTAGCATGTTGGTAGAGTACAGACGATTCTTTACTATCTTGAACGACTTATCGGAGGGATTATAAAAAGTAGAGTTCCAGGCTGCTGCTTTGTTCGACCTGCGACGAGTCCACGCCACGACTTTACCATTTAACAAACGCACGCAATTCCCGTCGCAAGTCTATGAACAAACAGAAGCACAATTTAGTATAGCTAGATCCGAACTTAGAAATATTATAGAATAGTATAGCAAGAAGCATAATAGAATGGAGGCCCAGCAACTGGGAGAAAAGTCTGCAAATGGCTTGCGTAAGCTCATGCAGCGCTCGCGTAATGGAGAGATAGCATGCTTTCCAACAGACAAGTCTGGCAGAATGTCGGTTGACAGCCTGCCAAACTACATCCAGGCAATGCAACCCCACATCACCAACACAAGAGAAGTAACACCACAGGAGCATGAGGATAGAGA
>OZ024741.1:383566148-383586148 GCA_964016885.1 Eledone cirrhosa | reverse complement strand
TATATTGATGTATACTTATGTCAATGTACGGCTTATGTATCTATATGTGTGTGTTGACATACATATACATGTGTTATATGTTTTTTTTGTGATTATATGTCTGTCTGTATATATGCATGAGTGACGCGTGTATACCAATTGAAGATGCACACACATATCTATTCATGTATAGCTAAGAATTATGGGTGTGAATGTACAGGCTTACACATGCAGCTTTTGATTGCAGATATGCATAATTTAACAGCCATAAATGCAGAAAAGTTAATCCTATATATTTATATATATATACTAACATTTTTTAATTAATAACACAAGGAGTGTATAGCAATAGATAAAAAAATCACTTATGCTTTGTATGTATACATTATATGCGGGAGTAGATATAATGTGTATTTTCTGAGTGAGTGAGTATATATATATATTTATGTACCTTTGCCTATGTATATGTGATATACGATAGATAATCTCTCTAACAATATATATATTTTATAATGTTTAAATTCCAATTTTTAATATATTGATCTCAATTTTTAAACTAAATATGTAATCATAATTAAACAATGTGTAATTTCTCATATTATATATCTATATTCCATTCACGAATATTAATATTTCTAATTTTATTTATTCATTTCATCTCAATTGTTAACTCAACTTAATATGACATAACTTAAGGTTTTCGTTCTCTCCCCCCTCTCTCTATCTCTACATATCTCTCTCTTGAGTTCTTTCTCTGTCTGATGTTTTGATATCTCCCCGTTATTTTTTCTCTGTTCTCTTTTCTTTTTCTTTATCTATCTTTCCCTTTCTTTTCTCCACGTTTCTCTCTCTCTCTCTCCATCTTTTTACTTACTCTTAACACTATGACTTACTAAAGTAAACAAACCACTATCCGGATGGCATCCAAAAGCAACGGTCACCTTTTTGAAAGGGTACGTCAATATCTATTTGTAAAACTGTTATATATTGTATTTTGTCTGATGAAGGCATACCATGATTTAACTTGGTATCCTTGAAATATATATAATGAAATAAATATGGTTTTATAAATATAGTTTCCATTTATTAATATTGTATATATATATATATATATATATATAGTTATACTTGGGGAGGGTCATATTTGTGTAATATTGCCAGAATTAATAACAGAACACACTCACTGTTTGGTTGGTTTTCGCTTCTCGCTTCTGTGTCTTTTATATCGGTAATCTAACTTACTCGGTCCTCAATGTTGCCATTGACTGACCGACGGTAAAATATAATACAGATACAATATAGACACAAACACATATATATAGTTTATCATAAATCTTTCATTGCACATCTGCAACATCGTCAGTGGTGCTATCTTTTCCTCCTGTCGTATTGTATGTCTACGCCATTTTTATTCAGACTGAATAAAAATGGCGTAAAAAATGGCGTAGACATACAATACAACAGGAGGAAAAGATAGCACCACTGACGATGTTGCAGACGTGCAACGAAAGATTTATGATAAACTATATATATATGTGTTTGTGTCTATATTGTATCTGTATTATTTTTGACCGTCGGTCAGTCAATGGTAACATTGAGGACCGAGTAAGTTAGATTACCGATATAAAAGACACAGAAGCGAGAAGCGAAAACCAACCAAACAGTGAGTGTGTTCTGTTATTAATTCTGGCAATATTACACAAATATGACCCTCCCCAAGTATAACAATATTTGTTTCGACACACGATTTCATATAAAAAACTTCGCAAAACTTATTCATCGCCGCTATATATATATATATATATATATATATAATCATATCTCATTTTGTTTGATCCGTTTAGCTTGTTCGCTTGTTTGGCTATGGTGGTTAATGACTTCTTAACCATCGTCTCAGCGTGTATGACCATTTTATCTTATGTTTATAGCTCTGGTATCTTCTTCATATCCATGGAGCGCTTGTCAGCACAATATGGAAGTTGCGTTTCGCTAATTTCTACCCGCCGAAATGCGATTCTCGCTAAATTATATTTATATATATATATATATATATATATATATATATATCATATATACTTAATTTTTTATTTCTGAATTTTGATTTTTAATTTTTAGCTTTAATTTCCAACTCTCATTCATAATTTCCACTGTGAAACCATAATACCTAGAATTAAGTATATTTTCTCTTAGAGGTTGATGGTTAATTCTACTGTCCATGCTTAATGTAGGGTAGTATTGAGACCTATTGATAATCATACTCTCCCAACCCCACTAGCTATCGGCTGACCGCCACTGACGGGGTGGCTAGAAGTAAGCTATATATTACAGGCTTGAATAGGTCATTGTTTGTTTGAGAGGGGGAACTGCCTAGCTGAATTTCGTTGAACTCTGTGGTAGCTGATGGTCAACTTCCTTCGGACCTGTGCCTCCGCAGACCGTGGGGGGTGAATTGGTACTCACAAGGGAATGTACGAAGAACCCAAGAGCACACACTTCGTCCGTTCCCATATCGATTCAATTTGGTTTACTTTGGAAACATAACCTTATTATGTAACAAGCTATCTGACGATGTCGCGGCACAGGCGCGCGGAACAGTGTGGCCACTGACGCCATTGAAATGTGTATCACAGCGTTATTATTAAAGGACTTTAACATGTGAAACTACTTCGCTTTTCCTTATTCGATATATATATATATATATATATATATATATATATATATATATATATATATATATATATATATATATATATATAATATATTTAGAAACACACAGATACATGCGGACACACACATATATACATGAATGCATCCGCACCCAACTGTGAGTTAAGGGTGCCAACTTCACCGATGTTGCTCAATGAATGACCGGGACAGACCAATTCAGTTTGAACCAGACTGAACCAGCATCAGAGTTAAAAATACATTATGAAGAGAGAAGAAACATTTAGATATAATTAGTAATAAAATGTATCATACCTAAACTGTTCCTAAATTCCTCGACTACGTAGTTTCGTGGCATAAACAAAAACAATATATCAAAGACATAGAGTCCTTGCGAGGTCTGCCGACTTATCAAGAGGATACCTCATTTTACTAGTCTCAAGAACGCGTCTACACGACGTGAGAAAGAATCCCAAAAGGCGGAGGGGGAGATAGTCACGCGATATAACGGTCGAGAAACAGAGCTAAGCCTCCTATAACCACGAAGAAAATACCACGGAGGCGGAGGAGGCTTAGCTCTGTTTCTCGACCGTTATATCGCGTGACTATCTCCCCCTCCGCCTTTTGGGATTCTTTCTCACGTCGTGTAGACGCGGTCTTGAGACTAGTAAAATGAGTTATCCTCTTGATAAGTCGGCAGACCTCGCAAGGACTCTATGTCTTTGATATATTGTTTTTGTTTATGCCACGAAACTACGTAGTCGAGGAATTTAGGAACAGTTTAGGTATGATACATTTTATTACTAATTATATCTAAATGTTTCTTCTCTCTTCATAATGTATATATATATATATATGTATGTATAATTATATATATATATATATATATATATACTTTATTAGCTGCAGGTAGACGACCAGTTAGCATATTGTAACTGGGAGATGATTTCGAAGTATTTACTGCTTCCGATATGGTGACGGTCAACATTGACAGCTATTTCTAGGGTCTGTTTGGACACACTTTGTCTTGTTGATACATCTAAGCATGTGTAAGGATCTGTTTCGTACATCATGCGGGTTCAATGAACTCATTTCTGTTAGTAGGTGTATATGTTTTATCTTCTTATAACATTCAGAAAAATACCCTGAAGAGAAATCCATTCTGTTAACGATGGCCAATCTACTGAAGAGATATGATATATTCTTTGGATTTTGAAACTGCAGTAAGGATAATTGTTTTCCTCTAGGGAAATATGCTTCGATTGTAATCTACTCATAAGTGATGTTGCATTAGGGATTCTATATGTATTTGCTTCTCTGTTATGTGTATTTGTGACAAATTTAATTATGTATAATTTACTGCTACATATATGATGAGATGATTAACGGTCTATATTGACTGCTATTTCTAGCGGCAGTTTGGAATCGCCATATTGTTCTATATATATATATATATATATATATATATATATATATATATATATATATATATATATATATATATATATATATATAAATATATATATATATATATATATACAATATATTAACAAATGGAAACTATATTTATAAAACCATATTTATTTCATTATACATATTTCAAGGGCCACCAGGAGATTCCAACCAGAATGGTTGCATTTTTAAAGGGTATGTCAATATTTATTTATAAAACTAACCTATATTATATTTTATCTGATGAAAGCCCACCATAGTTTGCTCTGGTGGCCCTTGAAATATGTATAATGAACTAAATATGGTTTTATAAATATAGTTTCCATTTGTTAATATATTATATATTTACTCCAATAATTTGTTGAGTGCGTTATATCAGTTATAAAAATATATAGCTTGTTGTATCTCAACAAATTTAATATAACCTCTACATATACATATATATTTGATCATATATATATATATACATCATAAAACATGTCTATAGAATCACAAGATAAAATATATACTATTTCCTCTCCCAATTAGCATAATTAACTATATAAAAAATCGAATAGACCAGGCTATACGAATGAGGCTTCTATGAAGGAATCTCCAACAACTAACCAAAACTAGCGCTTCGCGTCGGCCGTAGTGGAATATTTATCGAATATTTCGACAGCGTAATCGCCTAGATACAGTCAACTAAGCGGAATTAGGTTTAAAATAAACTATGAGAAAATAGAATACATTTAACTACCTCTACCATGGTTTTGTCCGTGTTTTGAGTTTTCCAATAATTATGTAATAATTATATAAACTCGAGCGCCGGATTCTTCAGGAAGCTCGCTCATATCTAGACATTAAATTTTCCAAAACGATAGCGCCAAGAATTCATTTCAAAATGGCTAAAAATTGTGACGTAGTCGCTGTCACGTTGGAAGGGGTGTGGTAGTTGCTTACGACTGGTGGCATTTTTGCTAGAAAGCACAGCACAATACAGCCAAATTTGTATCTCAACCTAGTGGGAGATTATTACATATAAAAGTTTACATATATATATACATACACATACATATACGTGTTTTGCAACTGGTCACTTTTTGGCTCAATGAAAATTAATAAATTAAACAATCAGAGCTATATATCATAAAACATGTCTATAGAATCACAAGATAAAATATATACTATTTCCTCTCCCAATTAGCATAATTAACTATATAAAAAATGGAATAGACCAGGCTATACAAATGAGGCTTCTATGAAGGAATCTCCAACAAATAACCAAATGTAGCGCTTCGCGTCGGCCGTAGTGGAATATTTATCGAATATTTCGACAGCGTAATCGCCTAGATACAGTCAACTAAGCAGAATTAGGTTTAAAATAAACTATGAGAAAATAGAATACATTTAAATACCTCTACCATGGTTTTGTCCGTGTTTTGAGTTTTCCAATAATTATGTAATAATTATATAAACTCGAGCGCCGGATTCTTCAGGAAGCTCGCTCATATCTAGACATTAAATTTTCCAAAACGATAGCGCCAAGAATTCATTTCAAAATGGCTAAAAATTGTGACGTAGTCGCGGTCACGTTGGAAGGGGTGTGGTAGTTGCTTACGACTGGTGGCATTTTTGCTAGAAAGCACAGCACAATACAGCCAAATTTGTATCTCAACGTAGTGGGAGATTATTACATATAAAAGTTTACATATATAATATATACATACACATACATACACATACATATACGTGTTTTGCAACTGATCATTTCTTGGCTCAATGAAAAATTAATAAATTAAACAATCAGAGCTATATATCATAAAACATGTCTATAGAATCACAAGAAAAAATATATACTATTTCCTCTCCCAATTAGCATAATTAACTAATATATATATATAAAATAATTAAGTCAAATAAGTAAAATTTGGCTTCGTTTATTATAAATTATAGATATACTGGTATATATATTTCGGTGACAGCCATCATTGGCTGTTACCTCTTCAGGCAGTCCGAAATAGTGTGGGAAAGACAGGTACACATGTTGTTGAAGTGTGTTTTACTCCGTCAATACCGAAATATATATAGCAGTATATCTATAATTTATAATAAACGAAGCCTTATTTTACATATTTGAATTAATTATTTTACATTACTCCGGAGTAAACAAACCAGCCTGCGTACTTCGTCGAGTGCGTGCTCCAATCTGCATACTGAGGTGTCGGTAAACAACCAGCATATACTCAAAATGTATCTATATATATATATATATATATATATATATATATATATATATATATATATATATATAAGCCAAGGCTCCGATTCAAGGATTGAGTAGAGGACTCATTGAAAAAAAAACTGGTTTGATGGTGGCTTGGAGATAGAATCTCTTGAAAGAGAAACTTAGCGTGGAATGGTGAATGATGGGTACCACAATTTTGATGACAGACGCGAGAAGATCAAACGGGGTGTGCGTAAGCAATGCCCTGGGGTCTCGCTCGAAACGATCGGTATCTTTATTGAATTGAAGTGCCCTGATTGTGGAAAAATTTGCTTGAGCAAATCTGGAGCCTCAGTCGCAGCCATGTTCAAAGAGAACCAATGAACTATGATATCCACGGTATTGTAAAGGTTCAGAAAAATATGATGCAAGACCTGAGGCCAGGGAGATCCATAGTTGTCGTGAATATGCGAAGGTATGCAAGGCTTTAGCAGGCTTGAAAAGGCATATTCGAGCGTCACACATGTGAATCTGACAAGATTTTTTTTAAAGTGAGGTAAAACTGTGCACTGAGCCAATCCCACTCTCTCAGTGACAGTAGCTATAACTCGAAAAGAAGAAAAGATCAACATCATCGGTAACTACTGAGCCGCAGATTTTATGTCGGAGTTATCCCAGCTTCCTGAGTTGCCTTCTCCTAGAAGAATGCCCTGATAAGGCTAGAGGTCCTTCACTCCCAGTCGTTTAACCGCGCGATTGGGTATCCAGCCCGGTTAATTCTATGTCCCCGCGCTTAAATATAAATATAATCTGAGTTTTTTTAATATTGATAATAATATTCGATTCGTTTGCAATTATGCAAACAGCCTCTTTAAAGCTATGACAGTAGAATAACCCCCGTTTACATACCTCCACAAGAGCAAGAATGATGAGGTCATTCTACTGACATGACTTTAAAGAGGTTGTTTGTGTAATTGCGAATTAATCGAATATTATCATTAATATTCGAAAACCTCAAATTACAATTATTGTATTCATTCATGTAGAGCGATAAACTATTTGTTAGTTGTTATATATATATATATATATGTGTGTGGGTGTGTATATATATATACATACGTATATATATACACACACACACACACACACACACACACACACACACACACACACACACACACACACACACACACATATATATATATATATCATTGAGTCGGGTAGGATCGATACAGATCAAACGTTGAGCTGATCAGTGGTGAAACGCGCGTCACCTACCAATAAATGTAATGAAGGAGTAACCAATCGTCCTTGTTATCCTTTCAATATATTACACTCTGTATAGCTCTACACCTCATCACAGAAGTGAACCTAAACATTGAGTGCTCTCCCGGGTGAACCTGCAGTAACTCCTAGTTACACCCCCTGGATATATATATATATATATATATATATATATATATATATATATATATATATATATATATATATATACATACGTACATACATATATATATATTTATATACTTACATATATACCTATGTATATATGTATGTATGTGTATATATATTTATATATATTTATATGTATATACAGCTATATCTATGTATGTATATCTATATGTGAGTGTGTGTGTTGGAATGTCTACTTGTTATTGCGAGTGTGTTTTGCATTAAGATTGTGTGGATGTGTAAAATACATACGGCAGATCACTATCTGCTCTCTCTTACACACATCTCACACACCAAATTTTCTACATTCTCCCCTGAGACAGCAGGATATGGAATATTACTTTGATCTTTGTAAGTCATGGACGAATATATAGAATACTTTATCACACACGTTGATTGGATTTATTTGCAAGACAATTAGGAAAGGAACTATTAAATTAATAGTAGTTCTTGTTCTTATTCTTATTTAGACCTCATTCAATCATGATTGAGCATGATCAAAGGCATTCCAGCCAGTCGTAACTATTCCACGCTTTTATATTTCTAGAATTGCAACATCTATTTTTGTGGCAGTTGGGTGGGATTTTATAAAATTTGCCAGTTATTTCTAACAGGTCGATCGTCCATATTGAAGCTCCTAGTTTTATTCAAATTAATTAGTATTGCTATAACAGAATGGTCCCACGTCATCTAATATCGAACAGTATTATTCCGGAGCAGAAGCAATATGGCAAATTTTGATGAAGTTACCGCTCCCCTGACACCATAAATGCTACATCATCAAAGTTTAGTAATGACGTTGAACTGTTATATGTATTACTGTGAACTGGAAAGCGGAATATAGTTTTCCTGACCATTATATCGGGTGCACCACAGGCTTTGAGGAAGAGGATGAGGCTGGTAACTGCTATTGCCTTTGTCCGTACCACTCCTAATTTGTACACGTTTCAAGGCTAAGATAAGATATTCTCATTCTTGCATTGAAAACGCATACGACGCTCAGCGTCCTAGATTTGAGGAGCGTTTTGACAAGCGAGACAATTCTTTGTAGAATTTGTTTTTCTTTTCAATGTTGGTCATAGTTGGTGCATATGCAATGGGTAATGTGAGATGTTTATTTTTGTTGTCGGGGGTTGGGGTAGTGCAAGTACATAAGCCTGTCATTGATACCTGCGATGCTGCACCCACGCGAATATAGAAAGTGAACTTTGTTGAAACATGTTTAAGAGTGCGACAATATCCAAATTGCAGTGAGTTGATTTTCTGACAATTACTGCCGTACAATTATTCGTCAGTTGTATTTGGCGTTGTCCATGATAATGTGAACATATAATGATACAGAACGCTATCACAGGTTTGTGATTTGAGCGAAATCCTTGACTGTTGCAGCTAACAGGCCTCATTGTGATGACTCAGGAATTGTTTAAGACATATTTTCAAGTCCGTTTCTAGGAGGAGGTACAAAGTACATTTCTACAGAGGGCTATCCAGCCATTGCTACTTTGATTAATAGAAGATAATAAATATCCTGTATCCAGCTTTCCCCTATCCCCAAAGTTCAGTTTTCCCCTATCGCCACAGAGTTGGCAGTTGGGCCCAAAGTCATAATATGCGCGTGACATAGTGCTTAGTAATGTAGATCTGCACAACATCCCACACAGTCTTTCGCGTTGGATCACCAGAGTACAATGATTAGACAAAATTGAGAGGACGGCATAGATATTTCAAGCATTAAATTAATATATTTCGTCAATATATTGTGTCGTTTCATTTATTATTTCTGTTTACTTTTTACATACATACATATGTACATATATATATTCATACATACATGCGCACACACACACACATGGATTATGTGAGTGGTGAGCGAAGACAGTGGTACGGCTTTGCCTACGATACAATAAGGTTTATAGTATGTTGAAAGTTTCTGATATTTTGGTGTTTCCCTGCATCCGGGACTGTATATCATACAGATGTATGCGAATAAATGACTTAATAATTCAGCCCACATAATAAGATCGATTGCCTGCTTCAACTGCCTGACCCTGCAAATATCATTCTGACGCACTCTAATCATGTATAAATAAGACACGCGTGCATGCTACACGTGATATTGTTTCATACACTGACTACTCTAAACTTTCCTCTTGCTTTATCTTCATAGACTGCCAACGCTTCATGTTTATCTTTATTTTCATTTTTGTTTTTATTTTTATTTTTATTTTTATCCTGTAACCTTTATATGTAAATTGCCATGCTATATCATTTGATGAATGTCACCCCACTGTTGATCAATATGCGCATATGTCTTATATGTCTCTTGGGTTGAAAAGGAGGTCAAGTATGTTATAGATCAGTAAATAGCTGCTCCGAAGAATCCAAACCTCGGTTTGGAGGAAACAATTGTAAGCAAATAAATGACTTAAACTGAACTTTGATTATTCTAATCTCTCTCTATATATATATATACATTCATGTATATATCTCTATCTCAGAGCACCAATCATAATACCATATATATATATATATATATATATATATATATATATATATATATATATATATATATATATATATATATATATATATATATATATATATATATATATATAAAGATCCGAAGGCATGGTATAAATTTATACCATGCCTTCGGATCTTTATTTTGATACAAATACTCCGTTTTACATCATCTAGCTGTTCCCATAAATGGAATTGGAGATATACAAAAGCGTGGAGAACTTAATATTGCTAACAACAATTTATTGGACCGTTTGACACAACCAATAATACACCTTACTATATATAACAACTATATATATATATATATATATATATATATATACATGTAAGTTGTGCTTTACAAGGTAATTCACAACCAGCACCTGGGAAATGTTATGCCCATAAAGGAAGTTTTTATTTCTCTATAAACTAATTTCTTTTTTCTATAAACGTGTTATATGTTGTAACACGGACATAACAATTGCTTGACAAGCCAGTCATATTTGTTAATCACCTTGTAAATCATAATTGATATGGCGAACCTCCTTGGTTTAGCAATAATTTGACATCCATTGTAATGTTTGTGCGTGCGTGGGTAAATAGATGCGTGTAGGTGAGTGAGAAGTGTATTGCTATTGGTATTTGTTTGAGAAGGTTTTATTTTTTTTATCCCGAAGTGAAATATTACATTATGTAAACGATGACGTATTATTGTTTGTATATACACACACACACGCACGCGCACACACACACACACACACACACACACACACACACACACACACACACACACACACACACACACACACACACACACACACATGCACACACACACACACACGCGCGCGCACACACACACACACACACACACACACACACACACACACACACACACACACACACACACACACACACACACACACATATATATATATATATATACACATGCATATATATATATATATATATATTTATACATACATATACAACTGAAATTGTGTGTATCTGTGTGTGTGTGTGTGTCCTCTAATTTTTGCAAAGTCTATACAAATACACATTTCTACTCCGATTGACTTGAAACTTGCATTTATATATTCCTTGCCGTCTAAAGATATTAACTGCAGCATTTATTTTTCAATTTTCTGTTGTTAAAAGGATATTAGGCGCCGGTTAGCGATCTCTCTCTCTCTTTCTTAGTCTGTCTTTTTAGATAGCTACACCTTCCTTATACTATCTGTCTGTATGTCTGGCTGTCTGCATTACGACATTATGAAAACATTGTTCTCATTGCTGACGTATTATCTTGGCTATTTTCCGTTCATTGCCAGGGAACGTCTTCACGAACCAAAGTATCGTCTTCCTGCTTACCTTCGGTTGCAACGTTTTCGAAATATTTACTTCTGCATTCACAGATTGATCTTTTTTAGTTTCGGAAGATCCTGTTAAGGGTGAAAGCAGCGATTCTTTGCTTAAACTTTAATCTGTTATTTTAATATATATATATATATATATATATATATATATATATATATATATATATATATATATATATATATATGTATATAGGAACCAGTAAGACCCCGACAGCTGAGCTCAAGCCGTATCGACGGCTAATTCAGTCCAGAATTAGCCGTCGAAACGGCTTGAGCTCAGCTGTCGGGGTCTTACTGGTTCCTATTACCCACTCTACTACCTCAAGTATTGAGTACTTTGGTGCGTTATGGTCCACCTGGTTCCTTACCACTTTTCCTTCGTTATATATATATATATATATATATATATATATATATATATATATATATATATATATATAAAAAAAAATGAATATAAAATGAAAGTGCTTTTTTAAAGGAATTTATTAGGTATTGACATATGTTTCTGTAACAGACGGATACCTATGTATCGCTGCTTGCGTAATCATATAATGTTAGCAAGTATTCGATAGCAAATGTATAATCAGTTGTCACTTCTTCAGAGATATTGGATAAATTGGAAAAAAATCAGAAAAATCAAAGTATTTATATTAGTTGTAAGGAAGGAAGAAGAGAAGGGATAGTATATGACAGATGGCAATTCAATTTGCTGGTAAACAAGTATATAGAAGGTTTTTAGTGAGAATACAATGAGTATATGGCTTACTCTATCTAAATAAGAATTTTTGGGAGTGCCTATTTTAATCTATATTTGACCAATTGAACAATGGACAGGACTTGTCGTTTGGTGTAGTAGTATTAATAGAGATATAAAGTGTCAAGTAAGGAAGAAAGAGATTTTCACTGCTACTGTATAACAAAAATGCTGGTAGCCTGCTGCTATATGCATTAGGGAATTGAATTAAGAAATTTCAGTTTATCTATAGCAGTTTATATTAAATAGTACAGAATAGAAGAGTTGATAGAATTAAGACTAATAGAGAATGTTAATATGTATTTTGACAATCAAACGGAGATGGAGACAGGCGTTCAATCCTGTAGTGTTTGTAATATGAAAATATACATTTGAAGCGATGGTTACAGTATAACGATCGCACTATTCTGTTATATAATAAAATATTTTTGGATTTCATAATACAAAATATTTCCATATTACACAATTTACAAAATTCCTGTCTTTGGAAATATGCAGTGGCAGTTGCTATTATATCCCATTTTAGGTTAAATTGTTGGTTATTTTCGCGCAGCTGCCAAGCCTTGTCTTCGAGTGTTGTTACATAACGCTGGTTTTCATGTTTTATCGAGTAACAATGTCTATAAAGGCGAGATTTGAAGGAGGTAGCTGTAGACCCCACATAGCACCACTTCTGGCTACCCGATTCAATAGTACATTTGTATATGGTGTTGGGTTCAAGACACTGATTGTTCAACGGACACATTCCTGGTTGGACACAGTTACAGTTGTAATTATGCGTTGTTGTATTACCATGGATGGGTTGATGAGGTTGCTTGGGCAGGACGGGATGTTGTTTGTTGTTTTGTGATGTTATAGCCGATGTTTTACGTGTATTGTTACGTGTTGGAAGGCGTTTATACAACCGTTTTGCGTTAAGCTTTTTTATGTTGTTCAATATTAGCGGCGGTTAAATATGAATATATATATATAATTATATATTCGAGTACAGATATTTTTGCATACACACAAACAAAATATAAACAAACGTATTTATTTCACGAAAGCACAGACGGCTTATCGTCATTGTTACTGCCGATATGCCACCCAAAAATCCAACTACTTTTGGCACAAGGCCAGCAATTACATAGTCAACGGTTCGGAAATCACATGCATCACTGACGAGTTTACTCCTTACTCTACCAGTTAGTCTTAGCGTACTTGGTCCCCATGTTAGGTCATGCCTCGAATGAAGTGATACTCCATTGGCTGAAATACTGTGATGGCGGCAAGAAAAAGAACAAGGCGGGCAAACGAATCGTTAGTGGAATCTGCTCTTCGACGGTCGCAAGATGCCGAAAGTACTGCCACCAGAAGAACACTTGAAACAGACAACCAACGAACCATTCACCGAACCGTGTCAGCTTTGCAATGTCTATCAACAAATCCCAGGGTCAGCCCCTAGCTGTGGCTGGTCTTTTTTTGGAAGAGTCATGTTTTTCACACGGGCAACAATACGTTGTGGGAAGCAAGACGAATCTCTTTGCATATGCCCGACACGGAAGAACAAGGAACATTGTGTACAAAGAGGTGCTACAATCATTGTTTAGGTAGACGAGGCAGAAGGGGATATACACAATTGGCTGAAGAAGGACGAGACTGTGTTAGTAGAACGAGCAATGGCTGCTATCACACCAACAGCAGCAAAAACAACAACAAAAAAGCAATTACATGCTTTTGAAAAATCTTAATGGGAATTTATTTGCCTAAGCACAACATGTAGATACCATCCCCAGGCCGAGGTATTTCGTACATCTCTGTACTGTTTCAGAAAGGTGGGGAGGGGGGGGGGGGCGATAAACATGCCAATCTATGTTTAGAAGCCCGAGCAACGCCGAGCCATTCTGCTAGTATATATATATGATTTTGGTCTTCTTATTTATTATTACTATCTTTATATCTATATATCTATATAGCGATATATATATATATATATATATATATATATATATATATATATATAAAGGTAGATAGATAGATAGATATACATATATATATAGATGTGTGTATATATATATATATATATATATATATGTATATATATATATATATATGCACACATACATATATGTGTGTGTCAGTGTGTCAGTGTCTGTGTGTGGGACGAATTGTGTATATACAATTGTATGCATGCATTATATGGCTTCTACACTTGTTTTGCGCTTGTTCTCACAATGTATCAACATACTACTAGATCTTTCCGGAATTACGAAGAAATCATTGTGAAAGGAAACTGCCTTTGGCTACATTTATCAACAGAATAGAGGAAAGAAGATACGAAAGTTATATGAGTACGGAATACTTTTTTCTAGATGTTTCGCTGCAGTTTGTGGAAGTTCTAATAAATCTTTTGTTTAAGCGAGAGTGGAATGGAATAGCCCTCCATCTCTTTCGACTACGAGTTTTGATACACGTTACTAGTCACATGGAACAGCCTGCTCACGATATTAACTTGAAAGTTACCAGGTATGCCACAGAAACATAAATACATAACGTTTTGTTTGTGGAAATTCAGGGCAACAGTGTGGTAAGGATGATTGCTTTGAGGTACAACTACAGTTCTTCCGACGGATCTTCTCAATTTAATTCCGAAGATTTTTAGATGAGTCGAAAAGTGATAAATGAGGCTTGACTAAGATACAACACAGTAGCATTGAACCTGGGATCTTATGATTCAGAAGCGAAATCCTGAAAAATGAAACCATTTTACCTAGGGATATTAATATAAAAGAAAGGTAAGGCAATAAGCCACCTGACCTGTTAGAAACGGTGGCCTTGGTCTCCGGTTTCAGACCTCACGGGCTCTGCCACCGATTCTTTCGTCGGTGACTACTTGCAATGTCCTCATGAGCAAAGTTATCCACAACGCAACGGAACCCACTGTGATCGAAAAGCGCAAGGTCGCCTGTCATACATGGAACTGGCTCGGACACTGCACTATAGACGTCCATCCACCTCCCCTCCCTGTAGACGTCAAATCCTCTCAGAGCATATGGGATGCCATCCAGTGCGGCATAGTCTCGGACAGTTTAGCGCACCAGCTCGACCAGCACTACCTCGCATGTTTTCGCTCGGCTTTAGAACCCTACAGTGGTGCCAGGCCGAATGCCATACCCACATTTTCAACTAGTAGACAGTTGGATAACGATAGCCTGCGAATCGGCGTTTCTCTGAGGTGCGGCCTCTGGAGCTGCTAACCACACAAACGATGCTGCAGATCCACTGTAGATTCTTTCAGCCTTCACCCGTTGTCCTGTTGCTTCAGTGACGGCCATTTTCCACGTCATGCTACCCTCAACGGGATCATAAATAAGGGCTTGGAGGCTGCAGGTTTTCTTCTCCCAGCTCGAGTTGTCGGGACTGGACCGAGAGGACGACAGAAGGCCTGACGATATGTCCTTCTTCACGTTTAGGGTGGTAAACACCTCATTTTGGATGCTATACACATTGTCGTGCTTAGGCTGCCTTTGTGTGCATGTGGGTGTGTCCTTTTATGTCGTAATCTCTTCTTGATTTGTGGGTTGAGTCTACGCATAAGCCGTTCGTCCTTTATTCTCAAGTAGCCAACATTTCTCTCTAGCTTCAATATTGACTGTTATGTTTTTGTTAGTGTTTTTGTATTTGTCAATGAGTTTTTAAATGAGGATGCGTGTAATGTTGAGGTTTTTTTGATGCGATTCTGTTGTGTCCGAATGTACTACCAATGTAGTACTCCATGGATTTGGTAGAGTATAGGCATATTTATGTTATATAGAAATGACCTCTACGGTACTAGAACTGCTTCATTCGTATGGAATAATCAGCAGTATCCTTATATATATATATATATATATATATATATATATATATATATATATATAGAGAGAGAGAGAGAGAGAGATATACATATATATAAAGGAAATTAATACAAAGAGTTTAAAACCGTTAAAACATGTTTATATAATTGTGCACCTACGTATACATATATATATATATATAAACGCCAGCACCAACAGTTTTGAAAGAGATGTCAACATGAATGAACCTGTTATTTTTATCTAAAGACATTTTTTCCAATTCCATCCCGCCCGGCCCCTCAATCTATTTTATTTCTCATTCTTTCTTCTGATGAAGAGCTAGCGTCCGAAACGTTAAGACCCTTTTCCTGCTATATCAAACGTTAACCTAATATATACCTTCCATATACGGTACCGACTGTGTTGTTATTTCTGTTTACCTTTTTCATCCACACTCACACACGCATATATATATATGTACACACACACACACACACACACACACACACACACACACACACACACACACACACACACACACACACATACACACACACACACACACACACACACACACACACACATTTATATATATATATATACAAAGTGTTAAAACGAGCAAATTTAGTTTTAGTTTAGAACATTTATTAGCTGATAATTGTTCCTTCCAGAAGAAGTCTGTATTCATCGGAGCATCAGGAATGTCGAAAACGTGTAACTAGAATCCTAGTCATTTAGAACATTTAGGGTACATAGTTGTTATTAGTGTCAAAGGCATCATGTGGAGATTCAGGAGTTAAAAAGAATGACTTCCTAAATAACCTAAATTCCACAATAAAAAAACTTTAATAAGAATAAGAATATATTAGTACTAGCTGATAAAACTAAAAACATATATAGCCTTGATTATGATACTTATTGGCAGTATCGGTAGAGGGTCGGACGCCATGCTTTCCAGCATAGTTACGTCCCTTTACGATCTGAGTTCAAATCCCGCCGAGGTTGACTTTGCCTTTCATCCTTACGGGTTCGATAAAATAAAGTACCAGTAATGCACTGGGTAATTGCTGGCCTTGTGCCTAAAGTAGAAACAATTATGATACATATAGAGAATTTATATATAAAGAACTTTATAGGAACTACAAAAAACATCGCATAAAATCCTGGATGACATAAATATTGAAGCCCGCAATTTAGTATGTAAATTAGGACTAGAGAGATATACTCAACCGTACACCCCTATTCTCCCACGATTCTCTCTGAAAGACCATAAAGACGACTTCAATACTAACCCCTTAATTAGACTTATTTGCCCATCCAGATCAGACATTGGCATCATTATTAAAAAAATCTTAGATAAGGTAATCCCCCAAATTAAACAAAAAATCCATTTTAACCTCTGGGGAAACACTAGTGAAGTAATCGAATGATTTAATGGTATTAATGAAAATAATAAATTCATCCAATTTGATATAAACTCCTACTACAATTCTATCTCACCTATCCTCCTAAATATAGCATTAATAATGGCCATGAACAATAGTGAACTCACTAGATCCCAGGTAGATATAATCCTAGCGGCCAGGAAAACAATAATTACATTGGAAGACCAATTATGGACCCGCAAGAATACACCCAACAACTTCGACATCACCATGGGATCTAGTGACTCGGCACAGGTAACCGACTTAGTCGGCCTATTTCTCTTAAACGAAATACAGAAGAACCTACCTTACCTCAACGGTGGTCTCTATCGAGACAACGCACTCTTCCTCTTAGACTATAAAAAGTTCAATATAGAAAAGAACTAGAAAACAATTACATAAAATATTTAAAAACTATAACTTAGGTATCATTTTAGATATAAACACCAAAAATGTTAACTTCCTGGAGGTCATTCTCTACTTAGACTCTAAATAATACATCCCTTACCATAAACCTAATGAAAAACTTTTCTATGTTAATAAGAACTCTAACCACCCTAAATCTGTACTGACCTCAATCATTAAAGGGGTATCCAATAGAATCTCTAGCCTTTCTTACAACGAGAATGCATTTAATCGTAAATCCCAATACTATAATGAAGCATTAGCCCGTTCCGGCCATAGAGATAAAATTATATTTCAACCTAAATCGTCAACCACCCATAGACAACCCAATATAATTTCACACAACATGGCCATGAAGAAAAGTAAATATGATCGTAGTATTGAACATCCAGACTCCTGTACAAAGGGTGCCATAAAAAAGTTAAGTCACACCACAGCAATAAACCTAAGAAACACCACAGAAAGAAAAATATAGATATGAAGGAACCTAACACCACACTAAACAGTAGTATGAATAACAATCACAGGAAGAATAGAAGAAATAGCACATTTTTTAACTCTCCGTTCAACTTAAATGTATCAACAAACATACTTAAAGCTTTCTTCTCTACTCTAGACAAAAACTTCCCAACTAACCATAAATACCACAACCTATTTAACAAAAACACAATTAAAATATCCTACTCCACCACACCTAACATAGCAGACCACATAGCAAGCACCAACAAGAGAAAGATTGAAAAGTACTTCAAACTACACCAAAGTAATAATGTCCAGCATAGAAAAAACCTGAACAACAACACAGTACAAAACCATACAAGTCATACTAATAATACAAATAGTAATAACACTCACCATAATCATAACACTAGAAGTAGAAACAGAAACAACCACTCAAATGCACACCCCCTTAACCAGTATACTAATAAACAAAACAATTGTAACTGTAGACCTAACAAGACATGTCCATTAAATAAGAACTGCCTTATTAAAGACATTGTCTACTCCGGTACTGTAACAGCCAATCACATCTCGAAAGTATATATAAACTCTACATCGAATAGCTTTAAGTCCAGATATAATTCACACCTTCATTAGTTCAGAAACCCTAAATTTAGCAACGTAACCTCAATATCCACATACATACACTCATTAAAATCAAGTAATATACCACACACATTAAAATGGGAAGTGATAGCTAAGGCCCCTTCATATAAACCACCTAACACATTTTGTAACCTTTGCATCCTCGAGTCTAAAATATTATTTACTCGAAACTTAGCCTACTAAATAGGAAATCTGAGATCTTCTACACGTATCCACATTACCATAGATTCTCGTTCCACTACTTCAAACCTAGCAACTAATAATAATAAAAATAAAAATAAAGACCAATGTCGGAGATTACACTAGACAACCACCTTGTAATTTATCCAACATGACCTTCATTTATCGAAGTAGACCTTCCTCTATCCAACTAGACCTTCGTAAATATAGGACTACACCTTAAATAAAAGACCACACAGTCAATAAATACCTGTTTGATCTATTACATTATACAATGAAAAGATTTAAATGATATAGACAACCTAATAAATTCCCAATATACAACACCAACTAAAAAGCAGACAACTGTGTATATAACTCCAATCACTCCAGTATATATTATGCAACTCACTATCTTGTCATAAAAAACTTCAACTATCTCTACACAATCAGTATGTTTGCATGTATATATATATATATATATATATATATATATATATATGTATATATGTATTCATTAGCTAAGAAAAACAAGACCACAAATTTCACAAGGAAGACATTATTAAAAGATTGTCAACATATTTAGTTTGATGTAAGGAATGTAGAGAATAATAATAATAATAATATTAATAATAATAATGCCCGTTTACAATTGTTTCGCTACTCCGTATAATATTTCTGGATCAGATGACTATGTATCATAATTGA
>OZ024741.1:383543648-383563648 GCA_964016885.1 Eledone cirrhosa | reverse complement strand
GGCGAGTCATTCAACTACGAATTAGATGATATCTCTGATATGATGGTCCGTCATTTACCAGGGCCAGCATATGAAAAATGCCTGTCAAGTCTCTATAGAGCAAATGTCTCATACAATGGGAACATTTTATTTAAAGTAATCTGCTGGATGACCCTGAAGGTCGTAGAAAAACGTCCAAATTTCTCAAATGATAAGATAGATTTTTGTCTGGTCATTCGACTACAGTTTAATATTAACTTCATTGAAATTTACGATATGAGATCGTATCTTTCAATAGAATACATTTCTAGAATTTTAATAACTCGATAAAGGATTGTACTATCGACCAAACCACTTTAATTCAAATATATACTGAACACAGATATATGCGAATGTTATTTAATACTGAAAATATATTCACATACAGCTGGGAAAGCATCAATTGACGATACAAAGACCACAGTCACTTATGTATATCTCTGTGTGTGTTTATACGTACGTATATATATATATATATATATATATATATATATATATATATATATATATATATATATATATATATACGCTATTCCGTGATGATTTCAAATGAATGAAACAGTTCTAGTCCTGTAGAATCTCATCTATATATATATATATATATATATTTCGTTTCTGAATTTGTTTAGCGAGATTCTTTATCTGAAATCGTGTGTTGAAACCGATATTGTTATACTTTGGGAGGGTCATGCTGCCAATAAGAAACACACGCACCAGTTGCTTCATTTCAATTTATTATATATTTATAAATTTATAAATTTACAAATTTACAAATTTACAAACTTATAAATTTCTGGTTGGTTGGTTGGTTCCACAACCAGATTGTTGTTTATATATATAGTCATAGTCCTTTCGTCACACACTCTGTGACCTCTTCAGTGACTGGGGATTCCTTTCTTCGTTTCTGTGCCTTTCCTTTCTTCTATCCTACGCCATTTTGTTTCTGTGTGTGTGTTGTGTGCTCAGTTTGCGCATGCGCCACTTCCGGGTGTCTGTGTGTGTTTGTGTTAATTTTTCTATTTTTCTATTTATATTTTTCTATTTATTTATTTATTTATTTATTTATTGTTGGTTGGTTGTTTGTTCTATGTGTGTGTGTGTTTTCATTTTGTCCTGTGTGTGTTTTCATTTTGTGTGTGTTTTCAATTGTAAGTTGTTTGTTCTATGTGTGTGTGTGTTTTCATTTTGTCTTTAATTGTAAGTTGTGATGTTGCTGTTCCACTCATATTTTCTATTTAATTTTGGTTTTAATTCTTTTATGCTTACTGGCTTTGTAATTTGCCTAAACATTGCGTCTTTTCTGTGTGTGGATTCTATTTTTATTTCTATGCTCTCTAATCTACCCCTGTGTTCTATCTTAGCATGTTGGTAGAGCACAGATGATTCTTTATTATCTTGGAGGTCTCGCCAGTGTTCATTTATTCGTTCCCCTATACTACGAGCTGTCTCACCTGTGTACACTATATTTTTATTTCTACATTGTCCTTCAGTACATCTTATGCTATACACTACATTTCTAGTTTTACAGTTAATATGGGGGCTTATTTTACAGGTTATACATTTCTTATCTATACATGAGGGTCTTTGGAACGGGTTTGTCTTGCTAATAAGTGTTTTTACGGAGGTACCAGGTCTTTCTACTATCTTAATATTGAGATTATGTTTATTTAGGGCCCTTCTAAATTTGTAGGCTAGTTCGCCTCTAGGGGTTGTATTGATGAACATTACACTCTGGTATTTATTGCTATCATACCATGAGTTTATTCTATTGGCCTTGTTCCTAGTTCTTTCTATTCTATTCCAAAATGTGCTCCTATACAAGGGGCAGGTCCCATTTATGTCATTATTTACCATTTTTTCCCATTTGGTTCTGGCTCCTTTATACACTCTGATTCTATCTCTCTGATTGTAGCCAGAGAACTGCATACGGTGGATGAAGTGCTGTATGTGTCTCTCTAGTTCTTCGGGGTTGCACATGCGGGACACATTTCTCATCACCCGTACCAAATCCGCAATCAGTATGTTGATTTTGGTATGGTCCGAAATGGCCGAGTTTCGGTGGATCAGATGTTTGGAAGTCATGGGTTTGGCATAATGGGAATGGAGGATTTGTTTTTGGTTGTTAATGGTATCTAACCAGAGCTCTGTGTCTAGTACAGGTAATCGATGGTTGGGGTGTCTACTTGGGTAGTCTATAGTAACTCTAATGCTCTGGTGGATGGAGTTTGCTATTTGCTGGATGCTTTCCATTGTGTTTTTCTCTAGTTCCTGACTGTTCTTTAGTGGGGGTGTCTTAACTACGATGTTTATATCATCTACGTAGCGGGAGTACATTATCAGGGTTAAGCTGTCTTCTAATTGTTCATTAAGTTTTTGTTTAAGTCTACTGTCCCACCATACCATGAATAAGTTAGCTATGTCGCCTGCAAATAAAAATATAGTGTACATAGGTGAGACAGCTCGTAGTATAGGGGAACGAATAAATGAACACTGGCGAGACCTCCAAGATAATAAAGAATCATCTGTGCTCTACCAACATGCTAAGATAGAACACAGGGGTAGATTAGAGAGCATAGAAATAAAAATAGAATCCACACACAGAAAAGACGCAATGTTTAGGCAAATTACAGAGGCAGTAAGCATAAAAGAATTAAAACCAAAATTAAATAGAAAATATGAGTGGAACAGCAACATCACAACTTACAATTAAAGACAAAATGAAAACACACACACACATAGAACAAACAACCAACCAACAATAAATACATAAATAAATAAACAAATAGAAAAATATAAATAGAAAAATAGAAAAATGAACACAAACACACACAGACACCCGGATGTGGCGCATGCGCAAACTGAGCACACAACACACACACAGAAACAAAATGGCGTAGGATAGAAGAAAGGAAAGGCACAGAAACGAAGAAAGGAATCCCCAGTCACTGAAGAGGTCACAGAGTGTGTGACTAAAGGACTATGACTATATATATAAACAACTATCTGGTTGTGGAACCAACCAACCAACCAGAAATTTATAAGTTTGTAGATTTGTAAATTTGTAAATTTATAAATTTATAAATATATAATAAATTGAAGTGAAAGCAACTGGTGCGTGTGTTTCTTATTGGCAGCATGACCCTCCCAAAGTATAACAATATATATATATATATATATATATATATATATATATATACGAAGGAGGTGTGGCAAGGAACCAGATAGACCATAACGCACCAGAGTACTCAATACTTAGGTAGTAGAGTGAGTAATAGGAACATGTTTAACCCCGACGGCAGAGCTCAAGCCGTTTCGACGGCTACTTCTGGACTCAATAGTCCAGAAGTAGCCGTCGAGACGGCTTGAGCTCTGCCGTCGGCGTTAAATATTTTCCTATATATATATATATATATATATATATATATATAAAGAGATTTATTCGGTTCTAACGTACGTTTCAATAGAAACGTACGTTAGATTTGAATAAATCTCTTTTACTCCATCTTTCTGTTCTTTTTTGATTCTTTATATACGCCCCGGAGTATAGCTAAACTGGAATATACACCTATTTCCTGCATTTCGTTGAGCACCACGCTGTTGTAAGCTGACCTTCCCCTACACGGTACATAACACTGTGTCCTGGAAAACCTTAATGCACTCGTACATAACCAATTATATATATATATATATATATATATATATATATATATATATATATATATATATATATCATTATGAGTGTATTTTCGATTGAGATCGGGAGATGACCACAGTTAAAAAAGGTACTCAATACGTTGGTATAAGCATCTTTATTTTCTATAGAAATGGATTCTACTGGACTAGTACTACGTCATTCACATGAAACCATCTATATATCTAAAACATAGAATGTCTGTCTGTCTGTCTGTCTGTCCGATCACTAAAACTCGAGAACCACCCATCCGATTGTTTTCAAACTTTAAACATGTAATACTTATGGTCCTGTGAATGTTTTGAGAAAAAAGAATTTCAAATGTTCAATGTCCTACGGACGGCATTAGGCGTTTTGGCTTTCGCTCTCTACAATTCTTAGTCTTTCTCTTTTTATATAGATACATAGATATAACGTTGCGCCCTTATAATATCTGTCTGTATGTCTGGCTGTCTGCATTACGATATTATGATGCGGTGTGTGTGTATGTGTGTGTGTGTATATATATGTATATATAGTGTATGTATATATATATATATATAGTGTGTAACGTTTTTCGAAATATTTACTACTGCGTTCACAGATGGATTTTTTTATTTTAGTTTCAGAAGATCCCGTTAAGGGTGAAAGCAGCGATTCTTTGCTTAAACTTTAATCTGTTAGTTTAATATATATATTTATATATATATAATTATATATCTGTGTACAGATATTTTTGCATACACAATAACAAAATATAAGCAAAAGTATTTATCTCGTGATAAATATTGATTTTCTTCGCACGGAAAAAAAACCCTGGTAATCTACGACGGATTTTTTTAGTAAGCACAAAATGTAGATACCATCCCGAGGCCGAGTTTTTCCGTACTTCTCTGTACTGTTATATACATATTTATATATATGTATCTGTATATATATATATTCGTGTACAGATATTTTTGCATACACAATAACAAATATAAACAAACGTATTTATTTCACGATGCTCGATAAGGATAAATATATATCAAACTACTAGATTTACCGGGCGTTACCCGGGGTTTGAAATTATGCTAAGCATATACAGCTAGGAAGTAAAAGAAGAAAATGATTTGTCCCCAACCTGTCAAAATAAGCAGAAGTCTTCAATAAATAATGCAAACGAATATTTAGTGCAATCTTTGTACACATAAAACTATGCTGATAATGAAGGAAAACACTAAACAGGATGTAGTTATACAAATGATTAAAGACAATACACGTTGCAAATCTGTAAAAAAAACAGGCAGTTTTGCTAAAGTACAAAAAGTTGTAATGAAAGCAGAGTTGTATACAAACAAAAAAAAAACAATGAGAGTAGATTAAGAGAAAATCTATTCTTTGAGAGCATCCTTTGCGGAGTATGGTTAAATTTTGAACTTATAATCCAAAATATCCTGCATGACATATTCATTGGTATGTTTCGTAATGAGTAAGGTGAAGTCAAGGCAGAGCTGTAATAAGTGTTTTTGTTAACACCAAAGCACTTCAGGATAGACGAAATTCTTTGTTTTTCTTTTCGGAACAAACGCAAAGAGATTATCTCTACTGCCAACTCATGAGCAGGCAACGTAGAATTGTCCGTGTGAAAAGCAAGGTTCATCCAAGTGAATTCCAGCGACGGACACAGTTTGATCTTGCGACTTGTTTATGGACATCGCAAAGGCAACACGAAGGGGAAATTGGGTTCGGCGAAAGGAGAAAGGAGTATCCCCGCCTGTAGACTAATTTTTGTTATTATCACATCCTCGCCTTTTCCACATCCGGATAAAATGGTAGCGTCAATACTAAGTGGAGACAGTTTTTTTAACCACAAGGCGAATGCCATTGCATAGTTTTGGAGGAGTGATATTTCTCAGCAAAATAACTGGCGTTTCCTCTTTCAGAACCAATGTATTAGGAGGTAAACCGGGAGGATTTAAAGAATTTAGAAATTCAACTGGATAATTGACCGCATCCTGTGGATCACACACAGTATCAATAGATTTATATATCCGTGGACATCCAGGAAGAAGCTGAATAAGCTGAACGTTAATACAGCTAACCGTGACATTTTTGCGTGCAAGAATGGCTCTTTCGCATAGCCAATCAAGATTCGTATAGTTATCACGCAAGTTCTGGAATACACTCGTCTTCAGATCATCGACAGTTTCAACTACATTGCAGATGTGATCAATTGCTATGTGTCCATCTTTATCCGGAGGTACGTTACCATCTCCTATTGTAAGAATGTCTCCAGAAAATGTAGATGACAGTGGGTCCCCATTCAACCTTGCACGCATGTTGGTAGTTAGTATTAATGATGTCACTTGTCGCCACAACGGTGAAGAATTAAGACGTGCATTTACCGCATCTGCTCTTGTTCCTTTCGGTGTTATAGGAAGAGTCTGTCTGAAGTCTTCTGATAGCAGAAGGGTGCCACCCCCCATAACATCACTACAATCACGTATGTCTTGCAAAGACCTGTCTAGTGCCTCAAGAACACCTTTGTGCGCCATTGTGCACTCATCCCAAACAATAAGGTGACACCTTCGCAGCAGATGAGCCCTTTCGGAGTCTTTGGTGATATGACAAGTAGGAGTTTCCAATTTTGCCAAATCAAGGGTCAATTTAAAAACTGAATGTGCCGTCCTTCCACCAGGGAGCAAAGTTGCTGCGATTCCAGAGGACGCAACTGCTATTGCTATGTCCTTATTCTCTCTAACCTTTGCAAGAATAAGTTTAGTAACGAAAGTTTTTCCTGTCCCCCCTGGAGTATCGAAGAAAAATATGCCACCTTTTCTTTGAAATACCGATTCAGTAATGGTGGTATAAACCAGTCGCTGATCAGCTAGATGTTTTGGCTCATTATCTGTGACGTAGAGGCCGAGATCATGGATGTCATAAGAAGTCTCCTGTATGATTTCTGTGGGAAGTTTGCTTGAGTCCGTGCGATGAGTTTCTGGTAAACCGTAGTCACGTAAAACTTTTCCTCCAACCAGAGCTAACTTGTCCTCAATATCAATGAGAGCTCTGTTGTATAATTCATTATTAAAGCCGACCTCTATTTCTGGAAGCTGCAATTGTGCTTGGTGTCTGTAGTCGTCTATTAGTTCATCCCTATATTTCATCCAAAAGGACAGAGGATCAGATAAGTTGTACGAGTGCAAAAGTACCGCAAATAAATTTCTTAGGCTGGCTGGTGAATGTGAAAGAGCAACTTCCGTCATCGTTGCATCCCACTGTGAACCATCATCCAGCAATCCACACCTCAAACATGCCTTTGTGTATGTTGGAAGAACTTGTCCGTCTAACGTTCGGAGATCATCAAAGCAGGTATGTCCTCTGACCTCATGTAGTAGCATGCGAAGATGGAAGCACTCGTGTTGGTTTGGTGGCACAGTATAAACTCTGCCCAAGCACTCGTTGAACTTGTGCGT
This sequence comes from Eledone cirrhosa, assembly GCA_964016885.1. NCBI lineage: Eukaryota > Metazoa > Mollusca > Cephalopoda > Octopoda > Eledonidae > Eledone > Eledone cirrhosa. The sequence goes on along the minus strand of OZ024741.1, from coordinate 383,556,502 downwards.
GTGTATATAATGAAAAGCTCAACCTACGCCCCCAGCAGGATAATGCGATAGGTAGAACGCCAATTCTCACATTCTACAGAGAGTCAATAGCTGTGTGTCATGCGAGCTTGGGAGATATTGTTGCTTTGACGCAGACAACCTGAAGAACAACATCTATTGAGGTTCTTTCATGTCGGGATTTATGAAGAGTTTCCAAATATCATCTGTCTTACAATGTTACTGTAGCACTTGGCATGATTGTGATAAACGGTAAAGGTATGGTCCAGTTAAAACTACTTGCAACAGGGCCTGGAGCACACATATTCAGTTATTGAAGTTTCATGATATAAACGATTATGTTGGACCGAAACCGAGTAACAAGCGAGTCTATCTCTGACCTACCACCTTCGTTTGAAAAAGACAAATGATACTCCAAATTAAATTATGTAATTTCCTCTCCACCGTGGGTATCTTTATAAGTCTCCTTCTTTACTCGGATAGGATCCTTGACTGCTTGATTAAACTAAAGCATCCTCCTGTCACTCGGCGTCTCACAAAGCCACTTTCGCCGGCAGCATTTAACAGCTAAAGCTGAAACTGCCGTGTCTCCACTGCGTTTAAACGTTCTCAGTTTGCTTAGGGAATTCTCTGAGTTTGGATGCAATAGTGTCAGAAAACCTGTTGTTGACTTCCCCATCTGCCAGCGCTTCGCACTATATCCTGTAGGTGGAGCTGAACTTGCCAGTTTCTACTCTTCCCTGTATCTACGTTTCAGATTGCAGATAACTAGATGGTGATCAGTTGACAGTTCAGTCCATCTCTTAATACAAACATCCAACAGAGAATTGAAGAAATCAGAGACAATAGCAAAATCAATTATTGATCTCTGTCTCTGATTCCCCTTATACCATGTGTATTTATGATTGTTTTTATAAAGAGTAAAGAAAAATTGTTGTCGAGCTAATAATTTTATTCTCTGTAAATCCCACATTGTTTCATACGTGCTGATTTCTTTTGTATTTCGCATATTTTTACTGACTTGGTTCCACAGTCTATAACATTCTTCTTCTTCTTCTTCTTCTTCTTCTTCTTCTTCTTCTTCTTCTTCTTCTTCTTCTTCTTCTTCTTCTTGTCGCCGTTTCATCATTGTTATTCCATTATATTTTATTTTATTAAGCATATAAAAGAGAAAAGAATCATATTTTTCATCGAAGTCCTGCCTCCTTACTTTTGAATCTCCACAGCAAACGTTAATTCTTTTACAAAATCTGCTGCCTTAAGTAAATCTGGATTGAACGTCTTTTTATTTATAGTTTACTTTAAGTAAGAACTTATGCAGATCACGTGTCAGGATTTAATCCATATTGGCAAAGTAACTTTGAAAAGCGGATAAAACATATTCAGTGTTTTGTTTGTGTGACAACGTCGTTCGTGCTGAAGAATCATAAAGATGCACACACCTACATCAAGCAAAACCCTCGAGATTAGTGTGGAATGAACGAATTAATCATAGCTTAAAGATACTACAAGTAACTGTAATTACAAATTATCCGCCATGTTCATGTTCAATTTTGTATGTTGGCATCAGTAACGCGTTGCCATAGAAGTAGGTGTCACATAACTGTGTAATGTTCACTTGTGTTTGCACATGTATGTGTGAGTGTGTGAATTTATTGTGTGTGTGTGTGTGTGTGTGTGTGTGTGTTTGTGTGTGTGGGAGTATTGTGTGTATCTGCGTGTTTCTCTGTGCCATTGATTGTATCTGTGTGTATGTCTGCCTGTTAGTTTGCTCATGCCTCTGTCACCAGATGTGAAACTGGTATATATATATATATATATATATATATATATATATATATATATATATATATATATATATATATATATATATATATATATATATATATACATATATATGTATATATATACTTAAGTATATATATCTATGTAAGTATACATATATGTGGTGATGTGTGTGTATAGATAAACACACACACACACACCTATACATATATATATATGTATGTATATATATATATATATATATTTATATATATTTACTTTGCATGCATTCGTATATCTACATATATACATATATGTGGATATACAAATGCATTCAATCATAAATACATACATATATATATATATATATATATATATATATATATATATATATATGTGTGTGTGTGTGTGTGTGTGTGTGTGTGTGTGTGTGTGTGTGTGTGTGTGTGTGTGTGTGTGTGTGTGTGTGTGTGTGTGTGTGCATATACACTCGTATATCTATATATATATATGTGTGTGTGTGCGTGTATGTATTTGCATATAGACTCATATATATATATATATATATATGTGTGTGTGTGTATGCACGTGTATATATACATAATGTCATTTTGCGCATTTGTAATTGTAAATCAATGCATATAGATGTGTATATGTATAATATAATTCTCTATGTGTGTGTATGTTTATTATGCTTGTATGTTTGAAATAACATGAAGTGTCCTCCCATGAATGTAAGTCCAATCAATCTGTTCGTCCTGTATGTTGTACCTGAGAGATTATATAAAGATAACAAGTGAACCCGATATAAATAGAAGTGATTGGATTATTGGCCAGTCTGCAAACTTGCAATGGTGAATTAATTCAAGGCAATGTTGCAGATGAAGAAGCTGTACACGATTTTATTAAGTCTAAGATCGAAACAGCTCAACGTTTTCATGCTGAAATGATAACAGTTTTATTTCATTTAAAACTATTATTGAACATAATATTTACTCTTTTATTCTTGTAAATATTTATTTCTTAAAATAACTTAAAATATAAGCGGAAACTGGAGTATTGGGAGGTACACCACCTATGAAAATAAAATAATTCTTAAAACGCGAAGATGTCAGAGTGCATAGATAAATACCTGTGTCTAAAATTTAAAACGAGTGATGTGCTATACATGCAGTAATAAGGAAATGATATTGATTTTCCATGCTACTGCTACCATATGACTCAATACAACCTTATTCATGGTCGAATGGTCGGCGTCTAAATCGGTTCCCTCACCAGAGCTTGATCTTGGTGAGGAAGAGGAGTAGGACCTCAGCAGCTCAAAAGACAAGAGCTTTAAAAAGGGTGGATAAACTCAACTGCCATCCAACCCAACTATGATTCAAATAGCCTCACCAACTCGCAGTTGTCAAAGTGTGGTGTGTACAGCTACATCCCAGACATGGCTAACATTAAATAGAAAGTAGTGGAGGTCTAACAGGGAGGAGTTCTCCCACATGAGTGAGAAAGCCATGGATTGGATTGGAATGGGTATATAATTTGCATTCTTTTAGACTAAAATGTTGAACATATGAAGCTTATATATTAAATGAGAAGCTTGCATAGGCTTCATGCACTACATCATGCCTTATATGTAGATAGCATCGTGGTATCAACTTTGAATAGTTGCCTATGATATGGATGACATCCGCTTTGTTTATTCCACAGAATCTGCATATGTTGTCATATCTATGTGTTTTGTCTCCATTCCTATATCTTTTGTGCATCAGGTATTTTGTTGTTATGACATGTTCTTTGGTTGCAAACGCATAGCATTCAAACAGAGATCCAATATACCATGTTTGTTCCAAGATAGACTGGTTTGCTTATCTTTATTACTCTCAGTTTAAGGTTTCTGCCAACATAGCCATGCATTAATCTTTGCTGATAAACATGAAAACTTCATTCATGGATTCATTACAGTATTGCTGAGTCTGGGTGTGAGTTTTTACAAACTAAGAAAAGGATTGCTTAAAGGAACTACAGCTTGGTGTTCATAACTGGGAAGTGCTTGCTTTAAAGAGGGTTGAATGAAGAGGATATGCGAAGGAAGGCTGCAGAATGTTTGAAGAGAGACGTCTTGACCATGAAGCAATTAAACGCAGCTTTGAAAAAACCACAGTATGAACTTCAATAAGAACATAGGGAGCTGGTGTTGTGAAGTGTATGGCCGTCTACTGTTCTGGAAATCTAGGTACATCACTCATTAAAAATCACAGGAAAAGCCAACTGTATGCAGCACTATCATTCCAATACTATGTGAGACAACATGAGTAGTGTGCAGAAACGTCTGCAAATCAATTTCTGTTCTTAAAAGTCATATGAGGGCATAAGAATGACATCGCACAAACTGTACCAATCAATCCAATAGAGGGCACATTATCTGTCTGTTACAATTGCGGCAAACGATACAAATCTGAAGATGAAATTAAAAGCCACGTAAGAGGCCATGAACGGACATTCGGAGTTGGTCAGTTTTAATGGAGGTACATAGACGACAATCATCTTCAAAGACGAAGAAATCACCATGTATGTATGTAATCATGTATTTATGTACGTAGGCATGTATGTATGTATGTATGTATGTATGTATGTATGTATGTATGTATGTATGTATGTATGGATGTATGTATGTATGTATGTATGTATGTATGTATGTATGTATGTATGTATGTATGTATGTACGCAATATGTCAGGTCACCAGTTGGTGCTACTGGTAACATGTATCCCAGCACAACCTGTCTCATGGTCGGGTCGTTGGCGACTAACTGGCAACCCCACCAAGGTTTCTTGGTGAGGAGGGTGACTTTGGACATCCTGCAGGACTAAAAACAAAACCTGTCAAAGGGCAAAGGAGCTCTTAAGAGTCAATGGCCATCCAAAATTACCGGGAGAGCTGACCCCATAGCCTTTGTTAAGGCAGAATTCTAGGAGAAGGAAAACTCTGATATAACACCTGCAACTCTGATGGTATCCAATGATGTTGACTTGTTCTTCTTTTTGGTAAATATCATCTTGGTTAAGAGAGTGGGACTGGCTTTGTGCAGTACCTTTGCTCACTATAAAAGCTTCACGGCACAGGCATTGCTTTGTATCTGGAGATCTCTCTGCACTTGTCATCACATGGTGCGAAGGGCCCAGCACTGTGTCAATAATTGTCACAGGTGTAGTGTTTGTACCAGAGTTTTCAAGTCGCTGGCTGGACTAAAAAGTCACACTCGTTCAGCGCATCGGTAGGGGTTCTCCTACATGTATATAAAGTAGTGGCCGTACTCGAAAACGATTTGGCAGCCACCATGTATGTATGTATGTATTTATGCAAGTGTATTTGTTTGTATGCGCTTTTACATATGAATCATTCTACTTATTCAACTAATCTCTCCTATCGTCTTAGGAAATTCGTGTATATGTGTAATTGTACATAAACATTCACTAGTGTAAACATGACTATATATACAATATCTTAAGTGGAAGAAAAATGTAGGTTATATAATGCAATATTAGCTGAATTTGGAGCATTCAAATGGAAATCTCTGAATATTTTGTGACTGCCTTCTTTAGATGTAGCAAGACAAATTTGCATCTGTCTTCTTCCTGTTGACAGATCCCATGTGTACAAATTTATAACTGCCGTTTGTGAACAGCTAACTATATTTATTCGAATCAGAGTAATGTGCAGGCTATTATGATAAAAGTTAATCTTGATCCATAGATTTATGGCTTCTGCTTGCAGCGCACTTTCATGTCACAACTACTTTCAACTTCCTCCCACAGATATATAAACCAAATTAAGTTGGTTGTGATTAATATTAATTTCTTTGTTTTCGAGATTATCGATATCTTTACTCCAGAGTACAATAAACTTTTAATATATTTCCAGAATATATCACTCCATTATTTATAGGACACATCTTTCTTCCATTTTGGGTGTCAATTTCCTCAAGATCGCCAAATAGCATAATTCGATTACAGATACATTTGTGAATGACAGACAAGCTGGATTCCAATTAACCCTTTGAAACCACTGTTTCTCATTGTAATATAAATTGATATGTAGGATGTAACGAAATTAGTGAAAGAATATTAAAATCAAAATTGATTATGGGGCATTAATTAGCCTTCAAAAATGAACAGACAATTTTACCAGTTTAACTTAAAACAAGATGTTTCTTGTATACAGCCTCAGTAACTCACATGGCTCCATGGTTAAAAAAACTCATGGTTCCAAGTTCGATATCACTCCATGGTTTAAGAAATATATTGTATCATAGTTTCAAGATTACCAATACCGTCTGAGTGAGCTTTAATTTAAGGGATGACGGATCACACCCGCCTAACAAAAGCGTGTTGCTCTGACAGCAAATGCAATCTATAAAAGCCTTCATCAGGCGAAAAAATATTTAATATCTGAACGAGAATTCGGGATAAGATCGAATGGTAAGAGATGACGTGAATAGGAAACATTCTATTTTTACATAGTCCAGGAGATGCGTCACTTGTTCATTGGATCTTACAGTTCAATGATTGTTCTTAGAATATTGCAAAAGTGATGTAATATAAGTTAACGTTGTATGGGTGGGTATGTGTGTATATGCTCTATTGTTCATGAGTAAGGTCACCTATCAATATGACCTTTTGTGTGTGGAGAAAAAAAGAGAAAAGTGTCATGCAGCACAAATTTGTATATATATATATATATATATATACAGACAGACACACACACACACACACACATATATATATATATATATATATATATATATATATATATATATATATATATATATATACAGACAGACACACATACACACACACATATATATACATACAGGCAGACACACACATATATATATATATTCGGGGTGACAGCTGAGGGAAAACTTTACTTTAATACAAAAGTGGATTTTAATATTCATTTTAGATAGTGAGTTCTGTTTCTCTGAAGCTTCACCAGTAACAAGACTCACTATTTACCCTCCTGAGTCTGGCTTCCCCCTCCTGGGTCAACTGTTACGAAATTGATTATAAGACTGTCCAACATCGGAACGGACCCCTGTATGCACCCACCAACGAGAAATTGATTTATGCCATAAAATCCATGTTGCCACATGGAATATCATGTCGCTCCTTCGCCCTGGAGCAGCGATCCTGCTGTTCCGAGAGATATTACACTACAACATCCCATTGGCGAGACACCCTGGCTGACAGCGGGGAATTTTTGCGGGAGACCACTACCTCATCCGGAGTAGCCAATGAAGATAGGACAGGCGTCTGCGGTATATATATATATATATATATATATATATTTAGGGAATCAGAAAATTGCTTATTGTAATCCAGTTCGTGGTTAAGACAGCCAGTTTCGTGGACGGTTTCAACGTACCGTTAGGGGTAACTCCACAGGTTTGTAAGAATCACGTTCAATCTTGGAGTGTAGAGGATAAAAGAGAAAACACAGGTAAGCATAAAAAAAAGGATTTTATCCAGGTATTTACGACCATTTCATTGGTAAGTGCAACCTTATATTGCTATACTGCAAATAGCAGCCACTCAATAATAATTGTTGTACACATCCAAATTTTCAAAATAGTGAATGAGTTACTCTTAACAAGTTCTTAATATATAGTCCCTCCACTTTCTAATTCCTCTTCCTCTCTCTCTATACTAGTAAATACAATTCCCCAAAAAATGTTTTTCTATATATTAAGAACTTGTTAAGAGTAACTTATTCACTATTTTGAAAATTTGATGTGTACAACAATTATTACTGAGTGGCTGCTATTTGCAGTATAGCAATATAAGGTTGCACTTACCAATGAAACGGTCGTAAATACCTGTATAAAATCCTTTTTTTAATGCTTACCTGTGGTTTCTCTTTTATCCTATATATATATATATATATATATATATATATATATATATATATATATATATATATATATATATATATATATATATATATATGTATGTATATATACAAAATCCACTGTGTTGACATCCGATTAAAGGGGTCTTATACGTGAAGTTGTAATAATAACGATGATGTTAAAATGTAAAGGGATATGTTCAAATTTTACAGGATTACTTATATTTGTAGGCCACCATAACAAATGGATCTTAGTGGAACTAGTGATTCAGCACAACGTACTTTGATATCTAAGGAGAGGAGCAACATTGTTTTCTATACTTACAGTGACACATAAAACTATGCAAGAGATTACTTTTCCCACTAATTCATTCATGCTAAGTATTATGAATAGATGCTGCCGCTTTCTTGCGTTACACGTCTGGTCTCTTTAATCGTAAGGAATACCATAAAGAATTACAAAGAAAATATAGCAACAATAACAAAAACAACAACAACAACAATAACATTAACAAGAACAAAAACATCATGAACTATAACTTAAAAAATATATACACTGGGACATCAAGTATGAAATTTGTAGAAATTTGTTTTCTTTCAATAAATGTGCACAACTTTCATACTTGACGACCCAACATATATATATAGAAGAAAGAAACAGAAGAGAAAGTAATGCGAAGAAACCCAACAATTACATAATTGTAAAAACAGAATAAAATAGAGAACAGGAGTTAAAACAGTGGGTGGCTCTATGATGTGTGAGAATGTATGGACACAACATTATGTTAGAACCATTTTAATTTAATGACTTATAGAATAAATATTTTATCTATAAAGTTGCACAGATAAAAAGAAGAAAAATTTAAATGTTATTTTACTCCTGTTTCCTTTCTCCTCCAGACTTAGTTTATTTTCATTGACTAAACACTAAACTTTTAACTGGCTATATTTACTCACGCTCATTGTACGGTGAAGATTATCAGAAACAATAGATATAAGTTCGAAAGTGAAGAGCTTATAAACCTAGTAATTGGGAAAAATTTCAGTTCATTTTATTCTGTTTCAAAATATAAACATTGATAAAATGATTTAAAAGTATGTACATATTTTAGAATATCTGTGCAAGATTATCTTTTATATATGCGCATAATTGAATGTATATATTCATTATTGTCTGCCTTCCTACTTATCTATCTATTTATCTAGCACAAATACTTAAGAAGAAAGTGCGTACATCCATATATGTGTGTATGTATGCATATATATATATATATATATATATATATATAGGAACCAGTAAGACCCCGACAGCTGAGCTCAAGCCGTTTCGACGGCTAATTCTGAATTAGCCGTCGAAACGGCTTGAGCTCAGCTGTCGGGGTCTTACTGGTTCCTATTACCCACTCTACTACCTCAAGTATTGAGTACTTTGGTGCGTTATGGTCCACCTGGTTCCTTACCACATTTCCTTCGTTATATATATATATATATATATATATATATATATATATATATATGTATGTATATATATATATGTATACATACATATATATATATATGTATATATATATATATATATATATATATATATATATATATATATATATATATATATATATATATATATGTATACATACATACACACACGCGCGCACATATATATATATATATATATATATATATATATATATATATATATACATGTACACACGCACAAACTCGCGCACATACATACATACACAAACACACACATATATATATAATTGTTGTAAAATATAAATCAAATATATCCACCAACGTGCAATATACTCTGTTGACTTAAATTGTGGAGTGGAAGTTGTGGCATCCATGCTTTCTCCGAAGGTACGTCAGATAAGTTACCCATACATCATGCTGAAATACACAGACAAGCACAGTCAACATGTAGTCCTCATAGACAAACCCCATATGTTTTCAATTGCTATATTATTCATTTCATACGCTGTATAAGGCCTTGCAGCAGCAGCAGTAGTAGTAGTAGTAGTAGTAGTTGTTGTTGTTGTAGTTGTTCTTGTAGTGTCTGATGTGCTGTTGGCAGTGAGAATAACGGGGATTTGGTTGGTCATGATGCTAATGTATCGTGGTTAACTCGAAGCAAGGGAATTAACAGCCATCCCCATCATAACTTATGGTGCGTGTGTGTGTGTCTAATACACACACACACACACACACACACACACACACACACACACACACACACACACACATATATATATATATATATATATATATATATATATATATATATATATATATATATATATATGAATATATACGGGTGCACACACATATATTTTGAATTTTCGATGAAGGACGTGAGCCGGACATGTCGAAATTTCGTTCCTCTTTTCCATATAAAGAGTAAAACAAATAAGACTTTTTACCTCAGTTTGTTGTCTCCTTGAACTATATATATATATATATATATATATATATATAATTGTTTTGCATTCCCCTGCATAGTACCACAAAGTTACTAAGACAAAACATATATATCTGCTAGCATAGGTATGCATCTGTATACATATGTCGGTAGATATATTAATTCTTTATAATTATCTCCAAATTATTTGTTGAGCAACATTTGCCAAATTACTACTGTGACTGATAGTAGTAGCTAGGCTCTGTCTTAATAGCACCCCCACTCCAAGCTGGTTAACCTCAGTGTCACGTGATTGATTCTTTTGAATTTGCCACTTGACCAAGAAGGCAGTGAATTTTTCAATGGCTTGGAATCTAGCCCCGCTCGCTTTTTTCCATCCACTGAATTATTTTTATATAAGTTCCCAGTGTCCCCGCATTGCCTGGAAACTTAGCTGAGAATAGATCCCCTGATGACGTAAGGCTTCTCTATAGTTATTACGTAACTATATTTATCCCCTTACAGAAACTAATTAGTTGGAGTGAAATTTTAGTAAGTAAGTCAATTTTCATAACTTTCTTATTTACGTCTTTCATATATATATATATATATATTTAAACATGTGAGTTTAAAACAGCAAAGAAAATGTAAAATAAGACAATAAAAGAAGACACGAGCTTGACAAAATAATTGCAGAAATTATGGGCAATGTACATAAATATGTGTATTAGTGTATTGATGATTGCACCGAAAATCATGCCATTAGCCCAACATAAACTAGTGAGAACTAAACACTTAGCAGCAATCCGCATCAATATATAACTGTATAAACATTTTCTTGATTGACTTGGTTGGCTTCCCTGGGATTAACAGGTCTAACAGACTGAGAGCGAAAACCCATTCCATCCATGAAAACCAAATTAATATTTATGTACACTCTACCCTTTCTGATGTGAAATATGGCTGTCAATTTTAGCAGGTGATAATGACCTCACTGAGGTCCCTTCGTTAGTTTAGTTCGTAAATATAACACGTATGGTAAAATGCTCTAAATATTTGATTGTACATAAGTAAAGCGACAATAAATTCTTCGCTTCTAATGGAAAACTTTGTCAATACATTTATCTGTTTGACTTGTCAAGATAAGCTCTAACATAAAACACTGAAGAACTTCACATTGAAGTTGAAATGAAATCAAAGGAACATATATACGAAAGTCGGTCCTTTTTCTTTTCAAAATGTCTTCATTCCTCTATAAAACATGTAATAATTCATTACTATCAAGATAACAGATATACCAGTACCATAATGTGGAAACATCTACAACACCAACCTCTCTATTACCACTACAAGCGCCATTATTATTACCACTAGAACCACCACCGTCACCACTTTTACCACCACCATAACTGCTACTACAATAACAATTACCACAGTTACTAAACCCCCATCACCACCACCAAACCACAACCACCGCCAACACCATCAACAATGCCGCCACCACAAGCTCCACCACCACCGCCGCTGCAGCTACCACCACTAACACCACCCCCACCATTACCATCACACACCCTTGCACAACACCATGCCTCCCCACTACTACTACTACTACTACTATTACTACTACTACTACTACTACTACTACCAACAGTGCTATAATCAACACCTATTCCACTACGACTACTCCCACCACTACCAACATTGTCTAAAATATCTCCCAGAGTAACCTACGCCACAAAGTAAACAGACAAAAAGCAGGATTTAGTTTTCCATGGTAACAGGATTTCCTCTTTTAAGATGATGTTTGAAAGTGTCTTATTTTCAGTCCATAAAGCCATAAACATATTTAGACACCATATGTATCCATCCATATATAAGCATGCATACATCTACACATTTTATACACACACGCACACACACACACACGCACACGCACACGCACACACACACACACACACACACACACACACACACACACACACACACACACACACACACACACACACATATATATATATATATATATTTACATAAACATACATACACACACACATATATATATATATATATAAATATATATAAATATAAATTAGCGAGAATCGTATTTCAGCTCTGGAATTAACGAAAATCAACGTCCAATATGTGTGGCAAGCGCTCGATGATTCATGTGAATCAGAGCTACAACATACGTTAAAGGCCAAACACACTGAGATGGTGGTTAAACAAATCATCCGCACAGCCAAAACAAACGACCAAGTAATTCGGGTCAAACAATAAAAATATATGTGTTGATAATTTACCTGGACCCTGGACTGATGGTAAAATCCAGTATTTGGTTTCTGCGACTCCAAAATAAGGTACTGTCCGCCTACATAAAGAATGTTGGGCTTCTGGTAAGATGATTGAACAAGGAAGCCGTGTCATCAACGGGTTTTTGCTCCAAAATGCTATACATAAGTGTGGCTATTACTGACCCCACGTGGAGTTCAGCAAGGGAGGCAACACCTATATTAGGCGAATGATTCAGTTGTGTATAATATTGCGAGAATGCAAAATATCACAAATCGAATAAAGCTCTCGACAGAATGGTTAAATATAACAGAGCTATTCAACAGTCAATAGAAGCAACTAAAAAAAATCAATAAAATTAACTGCTCAATAGCTAGACTCTGGAGATTAATACAAATATAAATTAGCGAGAATCGTATTTCAGCTCAGGAATTAACGAAAATCAACGTCCGATATGTGTGGCAAGCGCTCGATGATTCATGTGAATCAGAGCTACA
>OZ024741.1:383533648-383538648 GCA_964016885.1 Eledone cirrhosa | reverse complement strand
TATCATAAAGCACTCTATCCGACCTTCTAACGTCTCTGCCAATTGGCAGCTTCTCTCTGTGTGTGTGTATGTGAGTGTGTATACACACACACACACACACACACACACACACACATATATATATATATATAATTACATTGAGGAAAACTCTGTTCTCCAATCAAAACCGCAAATTGCCCTAACCTGAGCGTAAATATATCTAAACATGACCACAAACAAGTTTAAATGCAATAATAACTTAAGCCACTGAGAAAGAATTACGTCAGATGCTCTCAATGGGGATCTGAGATCACACGTTATCAGACTATTACATATATATACTTAAATTAAACCGTGAATTGCCAAAACTTGAATGTATAGACATCTGAAGCAAACCCAATGCTTTCCACGAAATTAAACTGCAGATTATCCTTTCTTAACAATACACTCAGAAAACCAAATTCAAATGTAAACTAAACTTTTGTACTAAATCTGAAACATCCACCATATTCTCGAATCTTATATTTCGTAAATATATCACCAACACATACAAATTACTGATAGGGTGTGTAGAAACTAATCAAGATGCATCTATCATATTACATAGTTTCTGTCTAATAAAAGATGAAAAAAAAAAAATTATTTGCTGCGACAACGATCCAATTGTATCAGAAAACACAGTGACTTGACCTAAACCCCACAAACACCGATTATCTTTCACACACATTAACTTCGTCCAACCCCTATCTCGAACTACATGAAACTTTTAATAACAATTAATGTCATAAAACATACACTACTATTCAAAAGATTAACATATGCAAGTATGTATAATTAATTTTGCTCATTATACTTATATTTTCCTATTCACTGGAAAATTATTTGCGCGCGTATTATTGAAGTTCAATAAAACTGTAGTTTATTATCATTGGTACAATACTTCTATGCTTTTTTCCAAAGATGTGCACCGTTCAGTGATTAGCTATCTGGGTCTTCATATGCCACAAATAATTAACATTTTTATAAATACAAATTTGCAAACGTTTTTCTTAAATAATTGATTCTTCATCTTCATAATGCTCCGAATCTTCACGAATTTAGATTAAAATATGTTTAGATAAAAAACTATTCTTTATTCATGATGCTAAAATAACTTCGCCATTACTTTGTTATATGCACTTACCTTAGTTTTCTCCGTTACTATCGATTATTTTACTTCATATTTTGTTTCATATATTAAAAAATAATTGTTCCTACTTTTTGCACAAGGCCAGCAAATACCCAGTACATTACTGGTACTTTATTTTATCGACCCCGTAAGGATGAAAGGCAAAGTTAACCTCGACGCGATTTGAACTCAGATCGTAAAGGGACGTAACTATGCTGGAAAGCATGTCCGAGCTTCTACCGATACTGCCAATCTACCGCCATATATTAAAAAATAATAGTCACAATTACATATGCATTAAGCTTACTCTATACGTATACACAATGTTCATGTATTTTCACCTCATATATGATATCACCTCAGTATGATTCTTCTTTCATTGACTACATATTAGACATAACCTGATTTTAGTAATTTCTAATGTTACATTATTATTTCAAGTATTTGAACTCCGGCTCTTTATAGTCTGAGTTCAAATCCCGCCGAGGTTAACTTGCCTTTCATCCTTACCGGGTCGATAAAATAAAATACCAGTAATACACTGGGATAATTGGTGGCCTTGTGCCAAAAGTAAAAACAATTATTTCAAATACCGCCGAGGTTAGCTTTGCCTTTCATCCTTACGGGGTCGATACATAAAACACAAGGTCGATTTTCCTTTCCCCCTTCAAATTGCTGGCCTTGTGCTTAGTTTTATATAAATGATTCTATGATCCCTGTTACAATTACATTTCTCACCTTCAATATCCCTATGTTCATATACAAGAAAAGCCTATACCTTCACGAAGTGGTAAAACATCAGAATCATCGTCACCTGTCGTCTCTCTCTCTCTCTCTCTCTCTCTCTCTCTCTCTCTCTCTCTCTCTCTCTCCTCTCTCTCTCTCATTCTCTCTCTCTCTCTCTCTCTCTCTCTCTCTCTCTCTCTCTCTCCACACACACGTATGTGTAGGCCATGGGATGGGATACAAGCTTTCTATTTCTTTAGCTTTTGATTTTCCTGCAACAAAGCTGGGAGCAGCTTAATTCATATATAATTCTTAGAATATTATATACTTTTCTAAACTGATTGTTCCCAATGCTAAAGGTTACCCATTAGTTTGTAAGATGTAAATACTTCTATATTTCTATGTTTAACATTTTCGTAGTCTTGGATTATTCAACGAATCATAAATATCGTACGATATTCCCATGAAGCAACTGACTGATCACAATTCTCAGTGCATTCTGAGTAAAGAACGTCATTAAAATTGGTTGCTCACTTCTGGTTTCTGTTGTCTAATTGGATTTCTATTATAGTTATTCAGCAACAGGTGATCTCGTTCTGTATAGTTACTGATAATATATGGATACGTAGCTGTCTAAAAATGGACTCACTTGCTTCTTTTCTGTGAGGCAATTTAACCACTGACCGTAATAGAAATTATGATATAAGATAGAAAGTTACTACCAGCAGTCTAGCTTTCCCCAATATGTCGAATATTACAGGTCGAAAAATGTAATTTGCCGATGAATAAGCTTGATTGCTTGAGTGTCAAATCTGGTATTTCAGAATCTCCTGAGAGCTAAAATGACCAAACATAATTCTTTGCCAATGATTATTAAAAAAAAAAACTTTCTCTTTTATTTTTCCATTTCGTAAGTTTTAGCAAATTATTTCGATATGAAATACGTAAATCTGCTTCATTCGGGATTTTATATGCAGTTCGTAGTATATTATTGCGAAAAGAAACAGCTCCAAAAATTTCACAGACAATAACAAACTTCCAAACATACTGGATGTAAATTTTCAATCCAACATCAGCCATAATCATGCAGACACACACACACACATATATATATATATATAAATACGTACACGCATGCATATTTACACACGCACGCCCGCCCCCCCACACACACATACACACACACACACACACACACACACACACACACACACACACACAGATATATATATATATAAAGAAGTGCGTCAAGCAGTCGAAGCCACAACCATTTTGTCTTATCCTGTCATTGATTGTCGTCCTGAAGAAATCATTTCTATAACAAAATAAATATGCCTATACTCTACGAACATAATGAGTATTTATCAACTGTGGTCACTTTCCGTTATACATCGAGAACCCACTTATTGCACACACACACACATATACATATATATATATATATATATATATATTTATGTGTGTGTGCATCCCGGGTTGAATCGGAGGTAACCACAGTAAGTAAGGTACTCAATACATATCAGAGTATACATATTTAAATAGAAATGGCTTCTACAGGAATAGAACCTTTTCATTCGAAAGAAATCATCAGGAAAGCTCTGATGATTTCCTTCGAAAGAAACAGTTCTAGTCCTATAGATGCCATTTCTATATTAAATATATATATATATATATAGGCAAAATGGCCATAATATGTCGATCAGATTGAATAATAAACTCACGCGACAGAGAAACGTGAATTGACAGAAAGCATTTGTTCGGCATTCGAGAGATGCGGATTTCATAAGCACCTCGGCTTTCTTATATCCATCTCCAGGAGTACATTACTCGATTTCCCTGGACTATTATTTCCAGAGATAAAAAATATTATTGTCGTTTACGTTGGATCGCCCATATTTTAAGCTTCAAATTTTCTCAATGCTTTTTTAGTCAAGCTCTTTTTTCTCTCTCCTAGCTACAGGTTAAAAGAGTTGGTGGACAGCAGCTCTCTGGGGTAGAGTGGGCTAACTCACTCAGCATTCAGCACATGCATGGTCCGATTCAATGCTTGTGCCTCTGTCCACTGTGTTCCATCTCTAGGGTTCTTTACAACGATTATTTATAGTGATCGGCTGTTAATATGGACTTCGCTGTAGGGACTGTTATTTATCGACTTTGTGAAGGCGTATAGCTTAGTGGTTAGGAAATCGGATTCGCAATCGTAAGGTTACGTTCGATTCCCGGATCGGGTGATCAGCTATGTCCTTAGGCAAGACACTTTATTACACGTTGCAATTTCTGCCGGGCGTTGCGACTAGTGGATAGTATCAGCAATGGAAAGACCAATGGAAATATTATTTCCTTGGCCCGATTCGACGGGTTCCACCGCAATCGGTATGCGCTGGGGATCTTGTCGATAGATTCCTTTAAGATATCATGGACAGTTCAATTCAACATTTTTCCCAATGATTCTTAAATCAACAGCTTTGTTTATATAAGTGAATAATTTTGCTGTTTCTAAAGGCTACTACAATGCACATTAACTAAATCATATTTGAATAAAATCATGTATACAACCCCAACCACATGAGTCAAAATGTGAATGGCTGGACCAGGTCGAGTTCTTTTGTGTATCTATATTCCAGGCCAGGTTTGTTGAGGGTATAGGTCTATGGTAGTTTCTGGCTGTACTGAATATGTGTGAGTGTAATACTAATTACCTAATGCGGTAGTAAACGTTACAGAATAATATTGCGAATACGTAATTTGACGGATGTAGCCTGACGTCAAACGTCGTCTTATACCAGTAATTGGAGCAATCTGGGTGATGTTTGATTGAGAGAGATGGGATATGATTTTGAAAAACGTTTCTCAATTTAATCTATGGCTGGTGCGAAATAGTTTGGTGGGTAGGGTTGAATTTCATCTGTTTGAATTCTTGGAATGCATAGATTGACTTAGATTAGTTTACCCTCTAGTTAAGACGTATATATAGATTATATATATATGTGTGTAAATGAAGTAATTTCGTCGGAAAAGTCCAGGAAAAAAGAGTGCTCTATGTAGGTAACAGAGCTTAATAGTTATGTAATAAACAACATAAGGCAATTATTCCATTTACCAGTGGTTTCTTAAAAGCAAAAAATTT